>CANSNZ010000792.1:620000-1155928 GCA_947646795.1 Beta lomatogona | reverse complement strand
TTGAACATTCTCAAAAATCAACAATGACAATATACTGGTTTTTACAGCAACCACACTCAATCACAAATACATTACCAATTAACTCTAAATCATATTCATTAAAAGAGTAATAACAATTAAATCATTTTATTTCATAAATCAAACCTAAACATGTGGTTACCCAAATGATGCATACTGTATACTACTGAATATCAGCAACCCAGAATATATTAAATTATGAATTATATCTGATTTACAAGACCTCAAACAATTTAATAGTGTGTCCTCAATTTCATCACAAAAACACCATAATAATTATGAAACTAACAAATTTGAGCAGTAAAATCACACAAAATTATCATATAACCCTAATAGCTCTACTGACATGGTACAATTTTTTATTTATAATTTTCGGACTCAAAAAGTATTTTTAACAGTTAATATACAGATTCCTCAAATAAGCCATTATAATAATTAAAAATATGAAAAGATGCCCAAAAATTACCAAAATTTCACATAACATGTAAAAACTCACGTAAATACATATTATTCAAAGAAATTAATTTTTCTACCTCTACAAATAATTTTCATGAATTAAATACTGACAGAACAGAAATTACAAAAACAGATATATCAATTAATTAAAACAGTAAACAGTAGATAAAAATTATTCTAAGGCATGGAATACATTATACGCATGTAACATGACCTAATAAAAATTATTTCATCAATTTTAAAAAGTCGTTCAATAATTATTATGAAATTTAGCCAAAACGCACAAAATACTAATTAAATCAAATAAATATTAAAAATCATGTAAAAATTATTTTTCTCTACACAGTATTCACATAGCATGTGTCACGTATGTTCATGTCAAATTTCATCAAAAATCTCATTCAAAAAGTATTTTAGATAATTCCTAACGTATTAATCTAATACCGAATACTACTCTAATCACTATGATTCCAAGATAACAACTAGTTACCTGGATCGTCGGAGGCGAGCTGAAAACTTCTGGAAATCCCCACAATAGGCGTGTGATCCTCTTCTTCTTCAAATTCCAAGCACCAAGTATAAGGAAAAAAGCCACAAAAACAATTCACGAACAATTATCAAAGAGAAGAAATGAAGAAAATTTGAGAGAATGAAAATGGTGATGATGGCCGAAAATATGGAGAATGGCAGCCAAAGGATTCTGATTTTCTAATCAGAATTTGAAGTGAATTAAGAGGTTTAATGAGGTTTTAATTAAAGAAATCATTAAGGGGGGTTATGGGGGTTATAAGGCATCAAAGAGTCTTAAGGAAAACAAAAGAGAAAAGAAAAGGAGAAGGCTCTCCTATTACTTCACTTGGCCGGCTGCCCCAAGCCCAAAACCCCACACAAAACTTTCGGCCCAAATTCAACAACGATCCATGCTCCGAAGCCCGATACGCGATAAAACGGTTAATTCCTAAATCGCGCCTAAACTTTGAAAATACTTAATAATAAAAATAATTCTAATAAATTATATTATAAATATAAATGAAATAAACACATTGACACGCCATAAAAATAAAAATAATAATTCGGCTCCCAAAATTATAAAATAAAAATAATTAATTTAGAGAAAATAATAGTTTTAGAGAAAATTCTTGCGAAAAACTAGGAGCAAAATTATGGGTTGTTACAAATTCATCCAAAAGCAATAATTTAAGGTCAGCATAACTAATAGGTCCAAGCGCTTAACTAATTCTTCTGCTGGTTTGATGCACTCGAGTAATGTCAGCAGGTCTCACGTTAACACTAACGTGAGACCGTCTCTCCAAAAACGGACTCCTAAAATAATGCAATACTCCTTTTTTCCTCACTTGGAATCTTGGCACTATTCACACTTAGAGAGAATCTTCTCAATTTTTCTCAATTTACAAGAAAAAAAATATAGTCATGTGGGGTCTTGCTTGATTCGTCTCAATTAATACTTTATTAATATTCGATCGCTATAATTTTTACTAATATATAATGAAAGATATTTAAGTTCAAAGACGTAGTGAATTAGGAGACGCGCATAGAAAAAAGAGAATGATAAGAAAAAACGAGAGGGAGTACTTACCATTTGTTGGAAGTTTAATAAAAATATTTAATCTTTTTTTTATTGAGTTCTTTTTTTCTCTTTTTTTCATCACATGGGTACCTTATCTCTCTTGTACCTTCTTATGCCTCCATGTAACACTTATTCTAAAAGGCAGGAATTATAAATTGTGAAAAAATGAAAGTATTACAAGTGTTTTAAAATGGATGAAGTAATGTGTAGGATATTTATAATAGTCGATGGAAGAAAGTCACTAAATGAAAAGAAAAATGGGGATTGAAAATTTATATCAAACATTATCATGAACAAAGTTTATGTGATGAAGGGTGCTTTTCTCTTCACTTCAATTTTCTTACACCTATCTAGACTGAATATATTTTAACTTATTGGAACTTACTCCCTCCCTTCTTTGAATAACTACTCATTTTATATTTTAGTCCTTTGTATATATATGAAGTATTTTTAATTCTTTCAAAAAAAAAAAGTATGTTTAATGGCGAGGGAGGATAAGGAAATCCCTACTCCCAAACACCACACTTAGCAAAATTAAGGTGACCATGGGCTATCCCGGGCTTTGGCAAAAAAAAAAGCAGCTTGTTTCAAGCCAAAGTTTTCACGCTAATAACCACTATCTCGGGTTGGGCCAATAATTAGCCTAAAATTTTGCATATAGGTGGTCCAGGACCCTTCCTTTTGCCCAAAAATTGGGTCGAAGCCGAACCGAGGGCCGAAATATCTTGTCCAAAATTTGCTAGTTTTACGGTTAGATCGGGTCGATGTTGATCACCTTTAATCTACAATGCATTTAGAGTTACATAAATTGGTTAATATGTGAGTAATACTAGCAAAGATAACTTTTCATGGTGACACACCATGAAAAGTATATTTACCACAAGCAAAAACTAGCAAAAAAAAAAAAACTTTACGGGGTGTGTTGTCGTCCACAATGTAGAAATGCAGCTTGTTAACTAAGCGGGTGAGGTGTCAAAAAATGACATGATTTAAGAACCCACCCCGAACCCTGTAATGACCCATGAACCGACTTGCACCTGAAATTTTGGTAAAATAGGTCACCTGTAACTAGTGGTGTCAAAACAGGTTCTGGGTATACCCACGGCGAACCAAGTCAGACCCGAACAGGTCAGGATTCTGATAGTCAGTGCCCCAGCCCCCCAGGTCGTGATTGGTCAGGTTTTGTTCAACTGGGTTGATCACATTTGAATCATGGGATTGCCGGGTGCCGACAGTGTCGAGCGTTCTATTGACAAGTCGATCCATTCCCGGTATGATCGCCCGTGGATATTTTTTTGTCCGAGTTTGCGCGGGTCGTATTTGGGTTTCATGTACGATTAGGTAGAGTCAAGTGTACTCGGGTTGAATCACTAATAACCTTAGTTCGATCATTGTGAATAAGTATCGGGTCCATTCGCTATTGAACGTTGATTCAAGTTCGGTTAACTCCCTGGTCGGGTCATTTTATTTTGTTAAGAATTTTGTAAACGAATCATATTATTAAAAGTATTAAGATCGACATATATATACATATGTGTGTGTGCGATAAATATAAGGATGATAACGAAAAACTGATAAAAACACTATTGTTTACCGTGATGTGTAGTGTATTCTCTTAGTCAACTCTTATTTCGACTAACCAATTGCGCAAAACCACTCTAATGAGTAAAGGAGTAGAACGACTCTTCATTTGTTCTAATATTATATATTATTTCCAACGACAATAATAACGAGTAGACGATCAATTCCAAACTTTTATATAAATGATTTATTATTATAAGCATTATGATTAATATATAAGTTTGTAAATAGCTATGATGATAATGAGAATAATAGCAATGATAACATAAAGCGATGATGAAAATAGTAATAATACAAATAATAACGAAGAATAGTAGCAATGCTAACAATAGCAATAGTAATGCAAATAAGAACAGGAATACTAATAATAATAATACAAATACTAATAGTAATAGTAGCAACAATGCTAATAATACCAACAACAATAACAAACATAACGCGATACATGTATGTTGTGACTATATATGATAAAGTATAAACAAACTATTTTATCAATATGTTTAATCATTTTAGTAGTACATTGCTACCAAAATAATTGTAAAACTACTCTAATACTCTATTGATTATAAATTAGTATAACGACTCTTGATATGTTAAAATATTATAACAAATGACAATCATACATTCATATATATATATATATGTTTACAACAACGGTTCATATGAGGCCTAAGTGATTATAACTATGGTTCATATGTTGCACAATAATAATAATAAACATAATAACATACCCCTAAATCATTCTCCCCTATAAAAGCTAAATAACTTAGCTTATTAAAAAGCATAATCAATACGTTAATGTTAACAAGTAACAACCATAAGTAAATAAGTTAACATATACTTACTAGTTACTAGATAGTACCTTGTTAACAACCATATGGTAACTTAACACTTAGTCAGTTACTCTTACTGAACTCGAGTGTGCGATAAATAGCTATGATGACAATGAGAACAACAATAATAATAATAATAAACATAAATTATAAGAAGTCATTATCAACTCAATGAAATTCATATAAGTTATATCGTTACACAATAAGTTCACTTAAATAGATATAATCTACTATTACATAATTGAGTGATAGTTGTATACGTAACACTATAAGAAGTATAGCATAATAAGTAAATAACCATAGAGCTATAGAGCTAGTAACTTAACATGAGACATTGAATCTAATTATTTCAATAACATAGTTTGTTATAACATATATGGAGGTTTGTTAAATTACTATATCGTTTTGCATATTAACAATATCTTAATCGACTAAATCTTATTGTTTAGCTTATTAGCAAGATCTTGATACGAAGCAAAATGACGTATACTATAAAGTTTGTTATAACTTAAGTCACTAATTAAGTGAATATAAGCAAAAGTATATGTATACTGTAACACATCAATATAATTATATTGTTATACTATATATAATTCACGTAAATGACTATAATCAAAACATTAATTATGCAAGTAATAGTTGTATAAGTAATCCAAGTATAGTTTCATAAGTAATGACCTTAGAGCAATATAGCTAGTATACATATTTACTGGTTAGCATTTGTGCTCATTACATTATATTTATATGATTGGTTTATTTGTTTTATGATATGAATCTTTGTTTTTCCCTAATTAATTTATGATAAATGAGACTATGAGATTATTGACACGAGCATGTATCGATTAAATGAAAATATTAATTACTACTATAAATAATTATGAATATTATTTGAAAATGGGGAGATTGGGTATGAGATTTGGGGTTTAAGTTTTGGAGTATAGGGTTTAGTTGTTTGGGATAATAATTCATTAATTTAGTAGGATTATTTGTTTTCTTAAGGCAAAATCCAATACCAACTAAGGGGAAAACCTAAACCGTTAGATCATTATAATCAATGGCACATACAAAAAACAATACAAAGCACACTGATCATAAATATTAACCGTTGGATACAAGCCATAAACCAAACTGAACTGTTAGATCGTCTCCTAATCTATCATCTTCTCCCTCATCTCTCTCCTCCAAACAATCTACCCCAACCGTTGGATACAAACCTAATGCACTACCTCTTTTACTCTCACTCACTCATTTCTCTCTCCTCACCCCTCCAGCCTCCCTGCCACAAACCGACCAACTTCAACCGCAACTATTGCAATTTCTCTCACCTCCTCACCACCATCGACAGCAAAAATTCTCACCTCCTCACCACCACCAATAGCAATTGCTCTCACCTCCTTACCCACAAACACCAACGCCACAACCCACGAATAATCGGCCGTCTTCTATCTCACCGACGTCGTTCGCTTCTCACTCGCCTGGGATTCTCACCCACGAACATCAACAACAATTTCTTTTTCTTCTCTTCTCGGGCGCTGTCCCTCGATTCCAGCCCGGATCTAGAGTTCGTTCAAGATTTTTTTTCCATTTTTTAATTTAATTTGTTAATTTTTGTGTTGATTAATTTTGTTTTTGTGTAATATCGTTCAATTTCGTCCTCCAACACATTTATTTCTTTTTGTGTAATTTTTATGTAATTTCACCAAATCTTGATGTTTTGTGTAATTTATTATAATTACATATTTTTTGTTCTACCCATTTCTTCTTTAATATGTTTTGGGATATTTCGAGAAGAATGAATTCAGCTCATATGTTGTTGCTTATAAATTCAACAATTTGATATATAATTTCCTGCTTGTGGTTGTTGTTGTTGCTATATATATATATAAATTCAGCTCAGATGTTTTAGGATATTATAATTTCCTGCTGCTTGTGGTTGTTGTTGTTGCTGGCTTGCTGCTTATAAATTCAGCAATTGATTTTTGTGAATTCGTTTGACATTGACACAGATGTTGTATTTTGAATTAATTTATGGTATTATATTAACTCGACCCAATTACCTAACTTTGTTCTTCAGTCAAACAAGCTAAGATCTTAATTATATGTTGTGCAAAAATTAAACTATAGTATTTTATGGAAGCATTTGCATTATGCAAAGCAACGGGAAAATTAATAAGAAGACATTTAATAGTAAGCACTAAGAAACTAGCAGCTAAAAAGCAACCAAATAATCTCATTAAAACTTAAAACACTATGACATGTACCAAAATTACATCAAAAATTTAGATACTTTAGAAAATTGTTAAAATACTACGTATATACATACATGTTGTGACTTGTGAGCTGTAGCCTGTATGATATATACATCAATAGATGTCAAATCAAAACAAGAGTGCAATGTACACAAATAATTCAAAAATGAAAATAAAAATATAAACAAGTACATGATATTCAAAGTTTAACCCTTAAATTAAATGTAATTTAATTTTTTATTTAATTAATTATTAAATGTAAGCAATTTTATAAATTAATATATATAAATGATTTTGTAGGTATAAAAAAATAATTGAATCTTAGTAATATCTGGTTGAGTACGGTCGAGTTCGGGTTTGAATGCAGATCTGTCTGGTCAGGTCAGGATATAATCTTGCCGGGTCTTTGGTCGGGTCCGGGTAATCCCGAGATCGGGTTTCGGTCGGAGTCGGGGACTGACCCTCACAGGTCGAACCAGGTTCAAGTTAGGTCAGAATCAGGTTGATCCAGCGGTCAGATCTGTTTCTGACACCACTACCTGTATCCTAACCTGCACCCGACCTGATAATAACTGATAACTTATCTTAACTCGGTAGTCATGACCTGAACTCGAACCGACACCGCTCAAGAAAGATCGATAACCGAAGTGATGCGACCGATAACGATCTCGAACTCGATTCGACACCCGACTTGATTACAACCTGAAACCGATTATAACTCGGCGCACCCCCGTTATTGTCCCGACACATTAATACGACTTGTTACCCTTATTTTACTAGACTTGTTGCGACCCGTTACTTGGTTTTACCCGACATGTTGCTACATGTTACTCGATTCTACCAGACTTGTGGTTGTTGATAACTCGACTTGTCCTTGACTTCACCACACAGTAACATAAATCATAAACTAACACATACTCGTTTTGGCTTGTCTCGAATATAGTTACCTTAAGCAAGTTTAAAGAATTTAACTTAAAGAAGATTAACTTAAATGCAGTATTGTTTCTATTAGCTTTAACTTATATTGATCTTATCCAATAACTAATTGTTACAAGTCAATATATATCTTTGAGTTTCGAGATTAACTTAACTTAAAGACGATTAACTTCTTAGTATAAGTGTATAACTAGATGAATTATTCAAGCATTGATTTTCAATGAGTTCTTAAATAATGATACAAATTTGAAGCGGCGCCACACAAGCTTCAAGACCCCTTTCGCACTCGAAGTGACCTGAAAGTGACCCGAAACCAAGTATGGCACAACCCAATTATAACCCAACCTGATAACTACCTACCGGAACTTGACTCGAACCTGACAATGACTCAAATCGTTATTGTTCTGATCTGATAAGTATCCGACCCACTCATGACCTGAACCTGAAAGCAGCTGCTACAAACCTGCCATGAGCCCCATCTGACACCACATGACCATGAAAGATGACCTGTCCCGAAATTTATCGTGTCGAACCCGGCTGAACCTGAAAGAAGAAAGAAAACGAGGCAAACCTGACGGAATTATGGTCGTTCCCGACCTGCACCCGACTTGTTGGATTTGATGACCTGACACGACCTAACCAAACATGACCCGAAACCTAAGATGACCCAACCTGAACCCGACTCTAGTAATTGAATTGACAGCTCTAAGTTTAAGCCTATGACATGGCTAGGCTAATCACTGTCGGGCTTCTTTACTTGTATCTTAAAGCAATGGTATATTGGTATTAGTGGACACTTTTAATCACTAGTTTGTATTAGGCCATTGCCAAAGTGAATATAGTATATAATTAACTAATTACAAGTCAAATTATAGTAACATTGTAATTAAATGGGTTATCGTGTAAAGTTCGGGTCCGAAAGTTCAACCCTAACCTAACCCGATCACTTGGGGGTCGTGTTAAGTCAACCCATTTATACACGGGTTAAAAAGTTAAATCAAATCTACTTATATTCTAGGAGTTTTTGGTCGAGTTGCTAAGTCATATCAATGTTTGCCACCTCTAGTTGGATGCCACCCGATCCCCTTTGTCTTGGATAGGGACTGAGTTTTAGCTTCCTTGGGCCGGAGTGAGTTTTTCTTTGGCTAGAAAGGCCTATTATGAACTTTAATATAATTTCTATGGTAATAATAATACTGTCATACGGATGAGATATGGTTCAATAATTAGAATCCCAACTAAAAAAATTCTGTCTTTCCCTCAAAGAGAGCTTCCTTCTATCCTCTAATTGTTGCTAGAAAGGCTTTTGTTTGTGTTATCTAGTACTCTATCATCTATATTGTGTTATTGCTTTTTTCTTTGTCTTCTGTATTGACAGAAATCTGCAAATTATGCAATGGTGTGCTTAAAACTAAGGGTCCGTTCGTTATCGTTTTTTGTTTTCAGTTTTCAGTTTTTTTGAAAACTAAAAACCAAAAACAGGAAACCAGAAAAAGTGGTTTTCACTTTTTAGTTGTCAGTTTTCAAAATCATCATGTTCCCAATAAATTTGACTAATTTTTTATTCAGTATAGGACATATATCATATGACTTTAAAAATCAAAAAACCAAAAAACAGAAAACCACAGTAATACCGAACGGGCCCTAAGCTTTCATGAAGAACATACAATGTATACGAACCCGAAATCTGTTAATTGAGCTTGCAATATTGTAGGCCCTAAAAAAACAGAATTGAGACGAATTCATGTCTGACTTAAAGGTGGAAATGAAGGGGTTAATATATACAGTACATACCCCAATGAACACAAATAGGAGTACTCAAAATATGTGCTTGGACTGACACTTAAAATTTGGTTAGTATCAATATGACACTGTTAAATTCTGTCTGCAAGCTGGTTTGGATCTTCAACTGTGCTACTATGATGTCTTAATTTTTGCATGAATCACCATAATGATAGGATATTTGATTGTGCAACCATAAAAGACAGGAAAAACACAAATCATGGATAACTGTCAGACCATAATAAATTTCGAAATATGAATTCACAAGTCATACCCAAGATATTAAGAGAGAACTTTGAGAAGATACACTAAAAACAAACTTACAGGAAGAAGATGACCAACTATAACTAAAAATACAACCTCATATATCAGAGACAATATCGATCAAGATACAGGTTATAAAACTACACGTAGCTACAAAACTGGACAAGATGAGGTAAAGATATGACGACCTATATCTCTCGCAAAACCTTCTCAGCTGCTGCTATCGTTCGTTGAATATCTTCAGAAGTATGTGCCAAGCTAGTAAATCCAGCTTCAAACTGTGAAGGGGCAAAGTAAACACCTTCCTCTAACATTCCCTGATAGAACCGGGCAAACTTTGCAGTGTCACTCTTCTTTGCATCCCCAAAGTTGTATACAGGGCCATCGGTGAAGAAAAACCCGAACATACCCCTGATATAACCACCACATATTGCATGGCCAGCCTTCTTCCCTGCGTCTATGATACCTTGTGTAAGTTCACTTGTAATCTTGTCCAAGTATTCGTAACTTCCTGGCTGCATCAATCGTTTGAGTGTATGAATCCCGGCTGTCATTGCCAATGGGTTTCCACTCAGGGTACCTGCCTGATACATTGGTCCTGCAGGTGCAACCATCTCCATAATATCCCTTCTCCCTCCATATGCACCAACAGGAAGGCCACCACCAATGACTTTTCCCATTGTTGTAAGATCAGGAGTAATCTTGAAATACTCTTGTGCTCCGCCGTAAGCTAAACGGAATCCAGTCATAACCTCATCGAAGATCAAGAGGGTGTCATTTTCTTTTGTGATTTCACGGAGGGCTTCAAGGAAGCCAGGATTTGGAGGAATAAAACCAGAATTCCCAACAACAGGTTCAAGAATAATGGCAGCAATTTCTCCTTTGTTAGCCTCAAAAAGACTTTTCACAGTTTCAATGTCATTGTATGGAGAAGTTAGGGTGTCTGAGGTGGCAGACTTGAACACCTGGAGAGTCTGGAAGCCCTAGAGTAGCAACCCCACTTCCTGCCTTCACAAGAAATGGGTCAGCATGGCCATGGTAGCAACCCTCAAACTTAATAATCTTCTGCCTTCCAGTGAATGCACGTGCTAGACGAAGAACACCCATACATGCTTCAGTGCCTGAGTTCACAAATCTGACCATTTCAATGCTTGGAACAGCTGATATAACCATCTCGGCTAGAGTGTTTTCAAGAAGACAAGGAGCACCAAAACTTGTCCCTTTCTTCATTGTTTCAGCCAAGGCTGCAAGTACCTGTTGGTAATGAATGAGACGTCAATGATTATGAGGTACAAACATACTTATCTGGTTACTTTAACCTATAAACTAGAATTTCATAAAGTCCGCACTGAAAATTGGTGCTGTGTACCAAATAACACTAAATCCAAATGCTCAATATTCAGAAAATGATAATCGGAAGATCAAAGTACAGAGAGAGAATGAAACCTCGTCGTCAGCATGACCAATAATAGCTGGTCCCCATGAGCCAACATAGTCAATATACTCATTGCCATCTATATCATACATGTGAGAACCCTTGACTGAGTCTATCACTATTGGTTGTCCACCAACCGACTTGAAGGCACGTACAGGAGAATTTACGCCTCCAGGCATCAACTCCTGCAAACTCAAATGAAACCATCATTAGGTCCAGATGGAAAAGTTAGCATTCAGTTGCAGATACTGAAATTTTGTCTGGCTAGAAGCCAAAAAGTAGAAGGAAACTTCGCATTCAGGTGTTACGGGAATGATAAACTTTGTCTAAACTAAAACCATAACATTAACATACAGATAAACAAGATAGGCGCCAATTTCGAGACCTCATGACATAATATTGAATGACAAAGTTTGCACATCTTCGATAGATATGGAAGGAAGTAGCAATGTAGGATGCTATTTTTTTTTTTTTTTGCAGAAAGGGGCAGAGGTGTTGTAAGTTTAGATAATAACACCAAAATCATTGTTTTGCAAGCATATTAACTTGAAAACCTCCAAGATCCAATTTACAAGCTGCTTAGTAGGCAACAATAGAAGGTGGTAATGGCAATGGATTTATATATGATTTTGTACGGAAAGCCTCATGTTAATGTCCTTATTGTGGAGCTTCATCCCAAAATGGCCTTTCTTCATAAAATTTACGGTTATTTCACCAAATACCCCGACAAAAAAATTTATTCACCAAATACCCCCACTTTTTTCAAAATTCACCGGATACCCCGACCTTTAAAAAAATTCACCGAGATAATTACCCAAAATGTCCTTTTTGGCTAACGGACGTTAGTGCTCCGTTAACTAATTAACCCTAAAAAAACCCTAATTAAACCTAACTAAACCCTATCGATCTCAACACCCGTTCGCCGGCGTCGATTCTTCTACTTTTCGGTTTGCCCCGAATTTGATGCGGGCTAGGGGTGGTGGGCTCGGGATTCGAAGGGGTGAGGGGTGGTGGGCTCGGGATTCGAGGGGAGAGGCGCGGCTACGGGCTGCGGGGGGAAGGGGGGGGGGAGCGCGGGCTGCGTGGGAGGGGGAGGGGCAGTGTGGGAGAGGGACGGAGAGCTGCATGGGGAGGGGGAGGGAGGGCTGCGGGGGAAGGGGAGGGGGCCTAGTGGGGTCAGGGGTTGTTAGGGGGATGGTGGGTCAGGGGTTGGTGGGGGTCGGGTTGGTGGGGGGGTGGGGGTGGTGGGTTAGGGTTAGTTAGGGTTAATTAGGTTGACTTAGGGTTAATTAGGTTGACTTATGGCTAATTAGGTTGACTTGGGCTAATTAGGTTGGCTTAGGGCAAACTTGTAAATAAACGCTAACGGAGGACTAACGTCCGTCAACAAAAGGGTATATGTTGAATTTTTTTAAAGGTCAGGGGTATTTGCTGAATTTTGAAAAAAGTGGGGGTATTTGGTGAATAATTTTTTTTTCAGGGGTATTTGGTGAAATAACCGTAAAATTTATCACCATTCAATACTTCTTCTAAAGAGGTGATGGATAATAATTTATTTGGGGTTCGACAACCATTATAATGGACATTGGCATGAAAATTTCCTTGCAAAATAAGTACAAGTTTATTAGCATTACTAACACTTATTACCAACTATCAAACAGCCCATTAAGGGTACATTCAGAAGCACAATACACCTAGACACCAAGATTTTAGCCATACGATCGAATGCTCAATTCTGTAACAATCAAAATACATAATATTATAGCCTATATCAATTACTTTAACGGATAAAGAATTAGGAGCAAACCTGTCTACATATCCCATCAGTCTATCATATCCTTACAAAGAAATAAACCCTTTAAAATTTTATGTATACTCATACAGAAGTATTCAGATGATAGCCAACAACATTACTAACTCCAGCTAATTGTCCACCAAATCCATCAAGCTACTAAATATCTAGTTGCTAAATTGTTGAGATGACAAGAGACACCATATGGTAGTTTGGTGTCATATGATATCACTATGCCAAAGCCCTTACCCTGGTGACTGCAAAGAGGTTGATTTTGGTTAAACCCATGACAAATATTGCACTATCTCTGAAACATAATGCTATGAATCAATATTAGCAGGATTTAAAGCAAACTTCGATAAAAGGTGTATGTCTCTACAAACACCTCATGGAAAAAGAACTAGAAGCTTAATTAAGAAAAAAGTATTGAAACCACCCATCTAGAAACCTCATCAGCCATCCTAGAATCATGACAAAGACCCAAACTAGTTGGCAACTACAAGAATACTGATTACACAACATACAATCAGAATTCAGCCACTCATGTCAGAGAGGTAAGATATACATAAACCTGGATCTCTGAGTACCCAAGTGTAGGGCAAAATGTCTTATCACAAAAGGTTTCTTACCCAATCTTAAACTCCCTCCTAAAGCCTTATCATTTTTTTACATAGGAGAATTTAAAAGGAAACGGAGACAGAGCAAAGGGAGGGATTCATTTCCCCTTGTTTGGATAGCGGAAGCGAAAGGAAGAGAACTAAAGGATTCATTTTCCTTTCCCTCTTAATAAACCACAATTATCAAAATCCTCCAATGTTGAAACGATTTGGAAGGGAAATGCAAGCTTACTCTTCTGTCGTCTTTGTTTTCATCCCCTTCCCTCTCCTCCCTCCATTAATGTCATCGAAACAAAGTGTTAATGCCATCATATAGCTCTCACCACTCCTTTATGGATGCCAAATAAAAGCATTGGAGTCAAATAATTAAGCTTTGAGTAGAATAATCAAGGCAAAATGAGCAGCATGTACAATGTGGTAACAAATTTGATCATACTCTCAAGCAAACAACATCTAATGCACATGAATAGAAACATTTTAATGGTAAATCACAAAAACTATGAAAATTTACCCCTTAGAATTCCCATTTCAATAATTGAACTTGAATTGAACACATCACAAAATGTCACCAACTTAATCAAAATTTCAACACAAAAAATACCCATAATCAACAAAAACAAGTAACCCAAACAAAAGATTCCAAAGAAAAACACCCAAAATGAAGCACAAAGATCCCAATTCAGCGATCTCAACAAAGAACAAAAGTAAATTATAGAAAGAAAAGAGGTGGGTTACCTTAGCTTTAGTGAAAGCTTCTTCAGATTTTTGGAGGGTGAAAGTTTTCTTCTTTTCATCAACAGAAACAGTCATTTTAACAACAAGAGGAGAATTGGAGCGAGAAATGAGCTTATTAGATTTGGATGATAATGGTTTATGGGAATACAACTTTGATGGCCATGTTATACCTACACCTGCTACACCTGCTACACCTGCCATGGCTGCCTCTTTTTCTCTCTCTTACTTTCTGTGTTTTTGCACTTTTTGTTGTTGCAGCAAAGTCAAGATAAGAGGAAGAGAAGAGAGAAGAGAGAAGAGAGAAGAGATCAACCACCACCAAAAAAGTTCACGATGTGATGAAATTTTGATAGAGTTTAGTGAACTTGTAATTTGGGCCCCTTTTTTTCTTTATTTGTATGAATGGACTTTGGCTTGGTTTTGTTTTGAGGACTAGTCCTAGGACTTAGGAGCCTTGGCCCTTGAGGCTTTAAACCAAAGTCAAAATATGTATATCTTCCATTTTTCAAGTGTGTGTTTAAATCTTGACTATAAAATAAATAATTGTGAGGGTTCAATTGATAAAATGGGTCATTGGTGAAAGTTTTCTAAACTGCAAGGATATATGGTGCATTTTTTTAAAAAAAATTAATGGTTTAAGGTGAAAGAAGTTTTTTAGAAAGAAAGTTGATTATAAGATATAAACTAGACATGTAGCCCGTGTCATACATGAGTTTTTTATTTATAAGAAAACAATATATTTCCTTTTTGAAAATGATATTACTAATTTTATTTATTTAAATAAAATAATTATAAGAAATATATAAATAATACAAAAATTGAATGAAATCATAGATTAGGAAAACATTATACTAAGAAAGGATTCTTATATAATAAAGATTAAGAGTAATTTAGTATTTTTAAAAGGGGAACACCATCTTCCTCCCTCCTTTCCTTATATAATAAAGATTACATATAGAATTATGTGAAGATTATACATGGTTAGTCATATCAACTATCTTCTATATATTTCTTTGTATTTTCCTCAACCTTAATTCTATATATTTCCTCCCTTTTTTTAATTGCTACATTTTTCTTAAATGATTGTTTCTTTTTAATTGTTGCATTGTTTAAACATTCCTTATTTGGAGTATTTGACCCACCAAAAAGTAATAATTTTTTTTAAAACTTTTTCCACCAAAAAGTATTATATTCTCACTTCCCCCTTATATTTTACATTAAATAGGTCAAAAGTAACCTTCAAAAAACCTGAAAGTAATGGCTTAAATCTTATGTAAACGCAATGACCCAATTAGGGGTGTAAATGAGACGAGACAACTCGCGAGCTACTCGAGCTCGACTCGGTCAAAACTCGAATCGAATGAGCTCGACTAGAGCTCGAACTCGGCTCGAGATGTTGGCGAGTCGAGTTGAGCAACTCGATACTCGACTCGAAAACTCGTGAGAAGCTCGAAAGCCCAATTATCAATAGCAAAATACCTAACTTCAACATTTTTCTACCTTAGGGTTGTTTTTACGGTTTTTTCACCAAATACCCCTGACAAATAAATTTATTCACCAAATAACCCAACTTTTTTCAAAATTCACCAAATACCCTGACCTTTAAAAAAATTCACCAGATACCCCTGACATTTCAAAAAATTCCAAAAATGCCCTTTTTGGCTAACGGACGTTAGTGCTTCGTTAATTAATTGACTAATTAACCTAAAAAAACCCTAATTAAACCCTAATTAAACCTAAAAACCCTAAAACTCTAACTAACCCTAAAACCCTAACTAACCCTAAACCCACCCCCAAGCCCACCACCCTCCCACCCCATCCCCACCAACCACCCCCATCCCCCACAAATCCAACCCCACCCGCCCTTTCCTCCCCCGCCGCCGCGCCCCCTCCCGACCACCCCCGGCCCGCCGCCCCCAAACAACCCACACAGCCCCCCCCCTTCCCCCCCACCCCCACGAATTTTCGCATCCATCCCCACCCCTCGAGCAATCGTAGGCAAATCCGAGGCTCTGGTTTCGTTTTTGGTGTCCAAGCGCGGGGAGAGTTGTGGTGCTTTTCACCCCTGTTGCGACTTCGGATGCACAGGCTTTTTTCGCGGAAATCGAAGAGGTTGGGGTATTTTTCGTGGAACTGGAACAACCCGAAGGGAATTGGTCGAAAATCGGTAGGGGTGTTTTTCGTGGAAGTGGAACAGCCCGGAAGCGGGGGTGGGGGCGAAATGGGGAGTGGGTGCGGCGGCGGGCGGGAAGGGGGTTGTTGTGGTGGGGAGGGGGGATGCGGGAGTGGGTTGGGGGTTTATGGGGGGGGCTGGGGTGGAGGAGGGGGCTGGGTGGTGGTGGTGGTGGAGGTTAAGGTTAGGGTTAGTTAGGGTTTTAGGGTTAGTTAGAGTTTTAGGGTTTTTAGGGTTTAATTAGGGTTTAATTAGGGTTTTTTTAGTTAATTAGTTAATTAATTAACGGATCACTAACGTCCGTTAGCCAAAAAGGGAATTTTTGGTATTTTTTGAAATGTCAGGGGTATCTGGTGAATTTTTTTAAAGGTCAGGGGTATTTGGTGAATTTTGAAAAAAGTGGGGGTATTTGGTGAATAAATTTATTTGTCAGGGGTATTTGGTGAAAAAACCGTTTCTTAAACCCAAGATCACTATGTTCACACTAGCACACTAAGATTCCAGTGGCCAATTATATGTTATTGGAAAATTACCCATTTTCCTGAACTAGAATACGGATAGATTTCAGTGGCCAAGTAGGCATATCCTCGATCTTCCTGCTTGTATGCATCCTTCTTTGCGATCGACGAAATTCGAACAACTTCTTCACCTACGTTGGTCAAATTTAAAAAAATTTAAACGACTCAAAATAATAACCCTTCGTATAAAGTACTAATAAGATTTGTTTCGAAGTTAGACTCGTTCCCCAAGACACTTAAATCGCTTTTTAGAATTTGCCCCATGATCCGAATCAAAGAAGTATGTACAACATTGCGGCAATGAGATAATAATTAGGAACCAATGATTTGGGTCCGGCAACCACAGAGGAACAAGAAACTACATCATAAATATCGAGACCCCATTAAAAGAGAAGTTAGGAAAAAATCTTTTGCCTAAGGAGTGCATAGTGTATACCCGACGGCATCGAGAAAGTACTGTAGACATGTAGGTCGTCTTAACAAGTGGATTATACGGCAATAGTCCTTGCTTCCCATCAGCCTGTTCTTTCTTATCAAATTTTGCCGGATCCATGTTCTTAAGGAAAATAACACATAGTAAATAATTAAAAAGTTTAAGGTAAATAAAATAAACATACTAAATATTTAAAATTATAAGGAAAATAAAAGATGAAAATATTTTCTGTATAAATAACGTACTCGGAATGTTGTTGGGATGTAGAATGAAGATGGGTTTTTCTCACTCACTCGAACCCCAACTACATTGATAGCCTGCATGTGTGCTCAATATCAGTTAACTATTATGTTTATGTGTAATTAATGGAGTCACCTAGATGTTCATTCCGTTTCCGTGACAAGCGTCGTAGATATAGAGTACGGAGGTCGGAACGTGTGGCCTGGATCCACTCAAAATAAACGAATAACTTACTGCTTGCCAAACAAACAAAATCACCTTACATTAAACAGTAATGACAAGCAAAGAAAGAAATTGATAAAAGAATTATCACAAAAACGTACTCCATGTAATTTTTGTCATCAAACACATACTCCACAATAGCCTTCTGAGTCTTTTCTAATCCGTGCAATACGTGACGGAATGTGGCAATCCTGATCTTGAAATTCCACTTCACCTCATCCTAAATGCGATCATTGATGAAGAATTTTTTATTACTTCTAAACAAGAAACGGTTATGTTTGGTTATTACCTAAACCTGTTTGGTAATCACCAAATAGGAAAATAATGAAAACTGTATTTTTGTCTATGTTAAGTTATTACCTAAATAAGTTTGGGTAATGATCAAAGTTGAATCAGTCCTGTTTGAATATTACCTAAACCTCTTTAGGTAATCCCCAAACAGTAAGAAAGTTGAATCAGTCATGTCTGGGAAGTACCAAAACATTTTTGGGTAATCACCAAATTGTATCAGAGTGAAAACTCAGCTTTAGGTAATCCCCACTCAGTAAGAAACTTGAATCAGTCATGTATGGGAAGTACCAAAATATTTTTAGGTAATCACCAAATTGTATGAAAGTGAAAACTCAGCTCCTATCATGTTAAGTCATCACCTAAACATATTTAGGTTATAACCAAAATAGAATCACTAATTTTTACTTATTACCTTAACACTTTTAGGTTATTACCAAACAGTAACAAAGTGAAAAGTGTACCGTAAGAATTTTTTTCTTTCCTTTCATAGTAGGGTATTTATCTTTGTCCTCTTCAGTTGGTGCTTTGGTAATGTCTTCTGAAACATTAGGCCCACCCTCTTGCCCCATAGGAGGCTCAGAGCTTTTCTCGGGCTTATTCTTAGACGAAGTCCCACCTACACCATTGCCTTTTCCTAACCCATTGTCATCATCATTGTCTGGTTCAATTTTCTTGTCCTTCTTTCCATCTCCCTCTGCCTAGTCTTCGTTTCTTCATCTTCCTCCTCCTCAACCTTCTTTTCCTCCTTCTCTTCCTTCTTCTCTTCCTTCTTCTCATCCTCCTTTTTCTTTGTTCTTGCCTCATGCTTCTTCTCTTCCTCCACCTTCTCTTGTTCCACCTTTTTCTTTTTTTCTGTCTTCTGCTCTTCCTTCTTTTCTTCCTCTTTCTTCTTATAAACTTGTTCTTTCTTTTTTGGTGGGTCTTTTTTTCCTTTCCCCTTCACATTGCATTCTTTCTCACTTCCTTCTTTCTCTTCAACACCCTTAATTGAGAGAATAGGGTTGCTTTTAACTAAGGACTCAACATCAACATCACCAATCTCCTCAACACCAATTACATCCTCCTATCCTTTTTTAGTTTTCTTACCCTTTTCAGTTTCTTTAGGCATTTGAGGTGTTTTTTTGAATTTAGGTGTAACCTTCCAATCACTCTTTGTTGGTATCTTACCCTTTTTGGGTGTCTTAATTTCCTGAGATAGATTGGCAAATGTCAACTTCTTTTTGCATTGAGTCGGCTTCTGCAACTCCTCGTCATCGCTCTCACTAGCAGAATCCGTGCCAGCTTTCTCACTCTTAGACATAGGGCTGACATCACTGAATTCTTCATCATTATCTCCATCATCATCACCATCTGAGTTTTGGGCAACCTGTTTACTGCTTTGTTTTTCTAAACAATCAAATGATAAGATTAGAAACAATCAAATAACAAAGATCAAAGCTAAAACTTCTCTCATTTATAAAATTGCACCATCAGATACAATCCACACAAAAAATACAATATATGTCCACCTACTAACCATATTGGGTAGTAACCAAAAGAAACTCAGGTAATCACTTAAATAAGTACATGTAGTGTTAGGTAATCACGGGATGGGTTTGGTAATTACCAAACAGAAACTCATTACCTAAACAGATACTTTTTAACATTTAGGTAATACCTAAACTTGTTCAAGACATTACTAAACTATTTCAGATAACATAATCCTAAATTTTTCAATCTTAGGTAATGGCAAATTGTATTTGGGTGATTACTAAACTTTGGCATATGACCTATCACCATCATTTTAAGTTTTAGGTAGTGCCTAAACATGTTTAGGTCATTACCAAACAATATCAGATTACCTTATTCCACATTTCTATAAAGTTTAGGCAAGACAACTTTTGAAATATCAACCTACACTATTATAACTACAATCCACATAAGAAATTAGCATCTCATTTAACAACCAAAGAACCCAAATTAATGCAATCATAACATATTAGGTAAGATTTATAGTACTAGAGCACGGACCTTCAAGCATCCATTTGAACATTTGGTTAAAATTCTGCGATAGTTGGTCAATTTTATTCAATATGAAAAACTGTATCTTTCAAGCAATTTGCCGCGAAATTGCTCGAAAAATTTCCCTTGATCAACTCCTTCTCATTTTCAATCTTGTGCATCAATTGAGATAAACAAAACAATAAACATTTACTTCAATAAATTGTCAATAACAACTTGCAACTCAAGGACTTAATGATCATTTGCAAACTCACTTTCGGGGTTCTGTAAGAATCTTGCAACTCAACGACGGTGTCATTCAAGCGTTTGGTGTTCACATCACTCAAGTGAACCACTCTTGGAGTCTTAAACCTCCAAATCTCGTCGAGGCCAGAAACTGAAGAGTACTCAGCGAAAATCAACTGTTGCAGATATAACAATTAAAAAATAAAATCATTGCTCAAGGTAAACCACACAATTGAACATTTTATCATAATTGTGTTCTGAAGAGTGTTAGGTAATTACTAAAACGTTTGTGGTGATTACCAAACAACGTCAGACCAACTTATATACTTGTGCTCTCAAGAGTGTTAGGTAATTACTAAAACAATTTTGGTAATAACCAAACAATGTCATATGTGTTCTGAAAATGTTTAGGTAATTACTAATACTATTTTGGTGATAACCAAACAATGTCAGACCAACTTATACGTGTTCTGAAGAGGTTTAGGTAATGCCTAAAACTATTTTAGTGATTACCAAACAATGTCAGACCAACTTTATATATGTGAAGAGGCAAAAAAAGTAATGAATACTTACCATCCAAAATAGGAAACAACCACCAACATTTGCACCGGATGGGTTGGCTTGAAATTTAGCCACTTCACTGACTGAAGTGTCGAAGATAAACTTGGCGTAATTCCATTGTGGAATTATCTCCGTGTTAACCACAACATGAAGCCATCCCTCCTTGGGATTACGATCAGGAGTGGGAGAAAGTATTGTAGTCATCATGAAGAGGGTGAACAATGCCTTGAACAACTTCTCGTCATGATCAAGTTTACGTAGATTCACGGCCATACTATCTACATCCATATTAGCCAACCCCATAAACCTTACCTCATAATTGTCGTCAAGCATTTTATTGTCAATATCAAAGCCTATGCTTTTAAACCCCAACAACCACTCCACATGCGTCGGGGTTATTACAGTTTGCTTCCCATGAATATCTAAGATGTGTGTTTTAGGATCGAAGTGGTCAATCACCCACTTACACATTGTTTTCCTTATGACCTTGCAATTTATGGAAAACAAGAAATCAAAACCAAGTTCGACCAAAACATTCTTCTTTTCTCTCGGAAACTTCTTAATGACCTCAACAAACTGCTCAAGATTTCCTAAGTTGACCACGTATTCTGTGTGGATATTAGAAAGTATTAATAATTACTCAAATAATAGAGTTTCTAAAAAAGGCAATAAAAGTCCTGAAAGAATTGTAGTTTCGTCAATACCTTACTTATGGATGAACTCGACATATTGGTTTGCCGTTTAGCAAGAGGTATGATAACTGGGTCATCCGATTCGGATTGCTTTCGCTTTGACATCATGCCTAACAACATTAAAAGAATCTCAACAATTAACAAAAATCACAATTACATGACGGTTTTGGTAATTACCAAAACCAGTTTGGTAATGACCAAACATATCCCAGGTAGGGGTGTGCACAAACCGGTCCGGACCGGAATTTGGACCGGACCGGACCGGAATTTGGACCGGACCGACCGGACCGACGGAGATTCCGGTCCGGTCCCCGGTCCGCCGAAAATCAAGATTCCGGTCCACCGGTCCGGTCCGGTCCAAACCCGGAAAATTCCGGTCCGGACCGGTTGGACCGGAATTTCTATTGTTTTAGTAAAAAAAAAAAATTATATGTTAAAAAAAAAAATTAAAAGGTAGAAAGTTAGAAACTTAAAAACCTACTATTTATTCTTTTAGGATTATTGACATTAAAATTATTAATTTTTAATGTATATAATTTATAAATATATTTAAATAAAATAAAAAAGATTTTTTTTTTAAAAAAAAAAAATTCCGGTCCAAGAGGTCCAGGACCGGACCGAAAAATTCCGGTCCAGACCGGACCGGACCGGAATTTTTCCGGTCGGTCCCGGTCCAGGAAAACCCCGGATTCCGGTCCGCCGGTCCAGCCCGGTTCGGTCCGGTCCGCGTCCACCCGGGTATCACCAATCGGTTTTAGGTAATCACCATATGTTGCATCTTATTGATTGAAAAAACGATATCTGAAGCATAAATAGCAACAAATTTAACAAATATATTGCACAACTTTGAAGAAAAATCAAAGAAGTTCCCATTAAACTTTAAAGAAAAATCAAAGAAGTTCTCAAATAAAACAACCCCAACAATATACATCGGTTCCCAAAATTCAGTGTTACACAACTTTTTTGACACAAGATATAATTTTCCATTAAACTTTGAAGAAAAATCACAATCCAGTTCACAAATAAACAACTCCAATAATATACATCATTCCCAAAAATTAAGGTATTTACCAAAACTCTATTTGTAATCACTAAATATTCAAAATTACATGCATAAGTGGATTTTACTCAAATGTTTTTCATCAAGGACCATCCTGAAACCACATCATAAAACAACATTTTACAACACTCAAAACTTGTTTAGGGCAAAATTCAAATTAATTACTTATCATAACAAACCAACCCCATCATATAATTCACTCATAAAATAACTACATTGAAACATAGACAAATAACCAAAAACAGGAAGAACACTATACTTACTCTCCTTTCTAAGATTGGAACCTAAAACAGAAACCAAAACATGTTGAAAATGTGGCTCGAAAACTAACCTCGGTAAGCGTTTTCAGGCCATTGTGCAAGCTTTTTCACGCCGGCGATGGAAAAATACAGTGGATGCTAGGGAGGAGAGAGAGAAACCAAAAATACAGGGGAAGATGGAGAGAGGAAAATGGCGGTTAGGGAGGAGAGAGAAAATGATAGTGACTTAAGAAGAGTGGGAAGAGAAAAAGGGGGGAAGAAGAGTAAAAGGGGCGGTTTCCCCTCAATTAATTATGTCAAATTTTTTTAACGCAAAATAAAGGTAAAAGAAAATATAAAATATTTTATACCTTAACCTCTATTTTCTTACTTACTTTTGTTACACAACCCATCAACTCAAGTCAAGTTCAATCTCCATTGGAGGAAACTTTCATCTAAAAAGAAAAAGGTTAGATTCTTTATATCCTAAATTTATATTTTTGTTATTAAACTATGAATTATGTATTAATATTACAAAATGAGTCTTTACTTCCATTACATGAAATGACAAAATCCTGGAAATATAATTATGATAACATTCATAATCATCATCTAAAGCATTTATTGTTGTTTTTTTATGGTTGTAACAACAATAAATGTAGTATTTGACTTTGAAAAAACAGTCAATGCTTATGATTTCACTTTCATAATATTATAGTTCCAAATAAATTAAAAGTTTTTTAAAAAAAGTAAACCCTACAAATTCCCCTCAAAAAAAAGTAAACCCTACAAATTTTGAACTTTACAAACCATTATATTTATTTTATTTTTTGCAACAAAAGAACCATAGTGAAGATTCTAAGTTTAAATATAGCTTTCTCTTTCAATGTTATTTTTTTCAAACAAAAAAACCTTTCTCTTTCAATGGTATTTTTTTCCATAAATAGTGGTATAAATGTATCCTTGTACAGAACATGTTTAGTAATTACCTGCATATATTTAGGTAATTACCAAACATATATAGAATTTCCTAACAAAGTTTAGGGAATTCAAAAATATAGGACAAGTTTTAACCTAGCATTATTATTGTCATCATTAACTATTCATAAACCAATCAATACTAGCGTAATCACATGAAAACTTACAATTCATAACATCACCACAACTTCTAGAACATTTGGGTAATCACCAAACATACATCGTAATCACCAAACACAAGTGAGGCAACACTAGAATAGATTGCCAAACACAGTTAAGGGAATTGAAAAGGCAAAAAGGAAGAAGCAAAAATCTTATCTCCAAGGGTTTTGGTAGGTTTAAATGATCCTAAGGTAGTGCGGGTAAAGGGTAAGCCAAAAAGGAAGAAGCAAAAATGTTTGTTCAATGAGCCCTCCACGCCTAAGAAGAATGCGGACGAGAGCTCAACCAAGTCATTCGACCTGAACAAGACACCTCCTGTTACTCCGCACAAAAAACCTGACACAAGCGACTTCCCCAAACTTAGCGACATCCAAAAGAATCATATGCCTAGAACATTTATATCTGGAGAAGCAGTAGAGTGCATTTCGTGCTACGAAGTTTCTCACTTTCAGAAGGATCCCCTAGTTTTTGATTGGGGGCCCCAACCATTTTGGCAGTTATAATTGCTAGTTATTGATTGGTGCCCGCAACCATTTTGGGAATCATGATTTTTTTGTATCTCTTTTTGAGGTCATGATTTTTTTTGTATTTTTTGGAAAGCTATACAAACCCATCTCAATATACATTTTGGCCTACTGTCTGTCATTGTTTGGTAATCCCCAACATTGTTTCAGTAATTACCAAATCTTCTTCAAAAATGTAGGAGTGAGTCTGACATTGTTTGGTAATCACCAAACATGTTTTAGTAATTATCCAAACCTTATCAGAACACATAAGTTGGTCTATAACTATTTGGTAATCACCAAAATGTGTTTAGTAATTACCTAAAGCTCTTCGTAACACAAGTGCCTAAGTTGATCCGAAGAGGTCAAACATCATCAAACCGATAAGCCTATTATTCATATTCTTAACGAGTCAAACATTTTTTGGGTTATGACCTAAAAAAATTACTTATGCGCTATATGTTTTTGGTGGGTAAAATAATAATAAATAAATGAAATTGATTTTTACATTTAAGATGGCAACCTGCCCCTAAAATTGCTATTATTTTCTTAAAAAGTTGACTATTTGATGACTTAGCAAATCACCAGATAAATAAAAATTTACACAATAATCGCAATTTCAGGTGATTAAAGATAATCACCAAGAGGGCCTTAGAGAAACACTAAACAAGATTCATGTCATTACTAACAAAATAATCAAACTTCAAATCACAAAAAGAAATATATATCTTATATAAAATGTAACAAAAATGATAATCACCACCAGGGCTTTAGAGAACCACTTTTTTTAGTGTCTGGTAATTACCAAACAAGTTTAGGTAATAACATAACAAGGACAGATACAATTTTCATTTTGTTCATATTTGGTGATTACCAAACCAGTTTAGGTAATAACCAAATCTGCAAAATTAAAATCACACATTTATATCATATTGATTAATTTGTAATTATAAGTTTTAATACCAATAAGCAAAGGAAACATCGTGCTTCAAAACCAAATACAACCCATATACCCTAATGGAAATACAACATTACAAACTTAATAGTAAGTTTGTCAACAAAAGTTATAGTACCAACTACCTAGAGAAACATTACAAACTTAATAGTAAGTATGTCCCCAAAACCATATTATAAATATATAATTCAAGCACCAAACATTGCACATCAATTTAATTCTCGGGGTCAGAGGCATAGGTATCACTTGCTTCTCCATTATCTTCCTCTTTTTCTCCATCACCATTACCATCACCATCAGCACGATCAGAACCTGTGTACATTCAGTAACCAATTCAATCAAATACATTGAGTTTAATAAAAATGGTAACGAATGAAAATCATTACCTAAAACAGGCATAGTACCCACTCAAAACTATATCAGATAACATTTAGGTAATACCTAAACATGTTCAAGACATTACCAAACTATATCAGATAACATAATCCTAAATTTTTAAGTTTTAGGTAATGACTAAAAGTGATTACTAAAATTAGGCAGATGAACAATCATCCGCTTTTTAAGTTTTAGGTAATACCTGAACATGTTTAGGTCCTTACCAAACAATATCAGATTACCTTATTCCACATTTATATATTATGTAATGGTGACAGAAAAAGGCATAGTACCTACCCTACACTTTTTAACATTTAGGTAATACCTAAACATGCTCAGGACATTACTAAACTTTTCAGATAACATAATCCTAAATTTTTTCGACTTAGGTAATGACTAAAAGGATTTTGGTGATTACTATAATTAGGCAGATTAACAATCACCAGCTTTTAAAGTTTTAGGTAATGCTTAAACATGTTTAGGTCATTACCAAACAATATCAGATTACCTTATTCCACATTTATATATTATGTAATGGCCTAATAACCTAATAAGTACCATATAAATAACAAATTCAATAATTATTACCATAATTTTCATCCCCGCTATCTGCGGTTTCCTCTTCTCCTTGTTGAGGCCCAGTTGTAGTGGTTGTTTTCATCACCTCCAAATGCATCCTCTTCCTTAGGCCATGCATGTAATCATCAGGACAAAGTTCCGGATAAGCACGTTTGAGCATTTCTTGAACAATTTTGGTCTCCACCAAGGTATATTGTGAGTTACTCAATGTCTCGGCAACATTTCTCCCAATGGATGGAATAACTGTAGCAAAAGTTTCTCCACTTGGCCCATCGGTCCATCCACTTGGCCCATCGACCCTTTTTCTCTCCCCTTTGTCAGCTACAGTTCTACCCCTCTTTCTCCACTTCACCCATTTACCAACTGCTTCATCAAAAGTGAAGCCTAGAGCATGACTAATGGTCTTATGGTCAAATGAATCATGCTCCAATTCCTTCACAACCTCACCTTTCAAATCCACTCCAAATTTTCGAAACACCTTTGTCAACCACATGCCATAGGGCAAACAAGACTTACGAGCATCCGATCCGCTTATATGGGACATCACCTCGACCATGAAACGGGCATGTTCATTTTTGTCTTTGAAACGACGCAAAACATAATCAACATGTCGCCCACGTTAATGTTGATTTCCCCCTACGAGCATTGAAGGTCTGCCGAATGACAAGGTAGAGGAAACGAGTCTGGAGAGGAAGCTCATCAACTTGAGGCTTACGGGTCTTGTCGTCTTCGTCATCCATCAACAATAGTGTGTTGCAATCCTGAACATCAAATTCATCGACTTCACTACATTTGTTACCGGGGTAATCCCACAAACCATCCACGGGCAAACCAAGAATGGTTCCAAGTTCTATATCATTGAACGAGATTTCGGCACCTTTCACCCAAGATGTTACCCTGCCATCAGCGGTGTCATCCACTTTAAGATGTGTGTAGAATATCTTCACAAGTTCAGGATAGCAAGGGAGCTTAGTCTGGAGTAGTCTATGCCACTGTTGGTATGAAAACCACTCAAAAAGGAAGTTTGCATTGTCAAGCTTCAAAGACATGAAGTCCACTGTCCTACCTGAGTGCACCTGACGTGTACCAAAATTTTCGTTGTAACGTTTAGCATGCTCTGGGGTGTGAAACCTTTTGTTTTCATCAACATTAGTTTCGGGAATGATAGGATCACCACCCTTAACGATACGCTGTCTTTTCTGTGAACTCTTAGAAGTAGATGCCTCTTGTTTTTTTAGAGCTTGCCTTTTTCTATATGAACGATGTGGGGATTCTTCGCCTTCCTCGGATTCCACATAATCCGAATCATCTTCAGTATTCTTATCCTTATTCTTTGTCGGCTTGAAAGTTGTCGTCTTTACCCTTGCCATCTCACTGCCCAAAAATAAATTATAAACATATTACACATACTGACAAGTTAGGTAATAACCAGACATGATTTTGGTAATAACCAAAAATAATATAACATAGAAGCACAATTTCTGCATTCATTTTGTAATCACCAAACATACATCAAGTAATTACCAAACACAGGTGAGGCAATACTAGCATAGATTACCAAACACAGTTAAGGGAATTGAAAAAGCTAAGACAAGTATAAACCTATCCTTATTATATATATCATTAACTATTCATAAACCAAACAATATTAGCATAAATTACATGAAAACTTACATCATCACCAAAGTTTCTGGAAAGTTTTGGTAATCACCAAACATAAACCAGGTAATTACCAAACACAGTTGAGGCAACACTAGCATGAATTACCAAACACATTTAAGTCAATTGCCAAAGATAGGTCAAGTATAAACCTAGCCTTATTATAAACATCATTAAATATTCATTAACCAAACAATACTAGCATAGATTACATTAAAACTTACAATTCAAAACATCACCACAAATTTTATAAAGTTTTAGTAATCACCAAACATGTTAATGTAATTACCAAACACAAGTGAGGCAACACTAGCATATATTACCAAACACACTTAAGGAAATTGAAAAGGCTAGGACAACTAAAAACATACCCTTATTATAGATATAATTAACTATTCATAAACCAAACAATGCTACAGAATAGATTACATGAAAACTCACAATTCATAACATCACCACAATTTCTTAAACATTTTGGTAATCACCAAACATATTCAGGTAATCACCAAACACATGAAAGGCAATACTAGCATAGATTACCAAACACAGTTATGGGAATTGAAAAAAGTCAGGACAAATATAAACCTAGCCTTATTGTAGATATCATTAACTATTCATAAACCAAATAATATTAGCATAGATTACATGAAAACTTACAATTCATAACATTACGACAATTTCAGAAACGTTTTGGTAATCACCAACCATACATTAGGTAATTACCAAACACATGTGAGGCAACACTAGCGTTTAGAGAGCCACACAACAAACTATAAAACATCACCACAATATCTTTGTAATTCATCAATGAGACCATGGTCCAAACTTCCATCTTTTCTAAAACTAACATGATAATTAGATTCTTACAAATTTCTTCTATTGTCAATTTCAAACTAAACTTACAACAAAACCCTGACTTTCACTATTCAGATACTTAAATCATAGGACAACAACAAATAATTCTATGTCATTATTCCCAAAAAAAAGTCGAAATTAACACAATTTTAAACCTTAAATTTCAATATTCAGATACTTAAATCATGCTTTTCAAAATTTTGGTAAGCACCAAAATTGATGTGTTAGAAAGAATAGAAACGCATAACTCATAAGATTCAAACACAATCCTTCCTCTTCCCCCCAATATATCAAAACAAGTACTTTTATCAATTCAAACATCATAATCAAGTGCTAACAACAAATAACTAAATATTACAATTCCAACAAAAATCGAAATTGCCACAAGAGAAAACATTAACTTTCACTATTCAAATACTTAAATCATATATTTCAAAATTTAAATCATGAATGGAGTTGTATGGTGCCACTATTCAAAAGTTCGAAATTGCCCTAAAAAATTAAACGCTATATTCAAACTCACCTTCAACAAATAATGCCGAAAGTGTTGCCGGATATGATGCCAACAATATGTCGTGCGTTTTTCAGAGAACCACTTTTTTTTTGGGAGAAGAAAGTGTGGTTGATGAGAGAGAATGTGGAGGAAGTTGAGAATGATGGAAGGTTTAGGAGAGAGAAATTAAGGGAGGGAGAAGTTGGCGGTTCTTTGAATGAAATAGTGGTCGGCAAAAGTACAATAATGCCCTAAGTATCTTGGTTTTACAAATTATTTAAAACAATTCAATTTTCGTATTTTACCCACAAAACGGATAGTTTTAGATATTACCAAAACTTATACAGGTAATTACCAAACTATAGTTCAAACAATTACGAAAACTCAACAAATAAATAACTTAGGGATTGGGGAAATATATAACACTGGGTCTATAGGCCAAGAACCTCATACAACCTAATTTTTATATATAAACACTCATAAAAATTACTCAACCATGAATCCTTCTTATTTTGTTTGGCCTAATACTTATTTTTGGTTTTCGTAATCACTTAAATCCTTTTGGTAATAACCAAACTGTGCAATGTTAAGACCAAGCCACTAATGTCATTCACAATTTCATTTAATTTTCAAAGATTTCAACAGTACTTTAAAAACAATGAAAATTTTAAGTTCAAAACTCCAATCCAGGTAAGAAACACTCATTACTTAACCAATGACAACAATAAAGAAAGATTTATAATACTTTCATAAGCTCCATTCAAGTTGCATTTACATAGTATTTCAAATTTAACTACTTCTAGCTAGAAATCATCACTATCAAAATACTCACTATTACAGAAACAGTCAAATAGAGAGACATAATACCACATAACCCTTCCCTTAGATGAACCTTCTTCTTTCTCATCCTCTGCTTCATCTTTTCTAATGCATCAACAAGCCTCTTATTCTCATTCTTCATCAAGTTAACCTCGCTTGCCGCGTGATTTTTCTCAAATAGAAGTTGGTTTGCCACATCCCTTTGCCAATCTATAATTTCTTTATCAATCCATCTAAAAAATTCACACCCCCTTGAATTGGTGTCACGGTCCCAATATTTACATGCCATAAATCTCCTTCCAAGATTCTCATAAGTCCAAGACTTCAACTTTACAACTGGAAAACCGCAGTCGCAATATATTTCTTCACAGTTCACAGATGAGGAGATTTCCCTTGACATACTTGTACACGAAATAACCACAAAGAAATCAACAACCTTCACGCAATAACATATAATTTAAAAAAAAACAAATTAATGAAAAATTGCATGTGCTAAATATTCACCTTAGACAATTTTGTAATTCTTCTCAACTCGAATTCTACAGTGGTGCAGATTCTCTCAAAAGTTCGAGAATTAAGTAGAAGCTAGTAGCTGGAACATTTATAGAGAGAAAATAATGTGACATGATAGATAGAATGGAAATAATATGATATTAATACAGACATAATATGGAGGGAAGCCAAAATTTTGAACATAAAATTTTTACCAAACAATCCTTTTTCAAATTAGAAATTTTCGTTTTTCCGCCAGATCATAAGGTGTTTGGTAATTACCAAACATAATTTTGGCATTACAAAACCTACTAAGTGGAGGATGTTCTCCCAATCACAATTCATTCTCATTATTCATTTAAGCAATCATATGGGGATTAGACAATCATGCCACCGGGTTCATTAGGCTCAATACCTCACCAAACCCCATTGACTTGAGTTTTGGGCCCCTATTGTCCCTCCTTGTACTAAAAAGCCAAATTAACCCTAGACCATACGCTTTTAGGTAATTACCAAACATGTTTTGGGTATTACTAAAACTATCCAATCACAATCCATTCCCATTACTCATCAAAGCAATCCTACGGGGATTGGACAATCATGCCACTGGGCCCATTAGGACCAATACCTCGCCAACCCCATTGACTTGGGTTTTGGGCCCCCACTGTACCTCCTTGTACAAAAAAGCCCAAATTAACCCCAATCATATGCTTTAAAGTAATTACCAAACATGTTATGAAGATTACCAAACTACTAAGTGGATGATGTTCTCCAAATGACAATCATTTATCATTACTCATCAAAGCAATCCTGTAGGGATTGGACAATCATACCACTGGTTCATTAGGCCCAATACCTCAACAAACCCCATTGACTTGAGATTTGGGCCCCAATTGTCCATCCTTGTACTAAAAAGCCCAAATCAACTCTAGATCATATGCTTTTAGTTAATTACCAAACATGTTTTGGGTATTACTAAACCTATCCAATCACAATCCATTCCCATTACTCATCAAAGCAATCTTATGGGCATTCGACAATCATGCCACTGGGTCCATTAGGACCAATAGCTCACCAAACCCCATTGACTTCACTTTTGGGCCCCCATTGTCCCTCCTTGTACAAAGAAGCCCAAATTAACCCCAATCATATGCTTTAAGTTAATTACCAAACATGTTATGAAGATTACCAAACTACTAAGTGGATGATGTTCTCCCAATAACAATCATTTATCATTACTCATCAAAGCAAACCTATGTTGATTGAACAATCATGCCACTGAGTCATTTAGGACCAATAACTCACCAAACCCCATTAACTTGAGTTTTAGGCCCCCATTGTCCCTCCTTGTACTAAAAAGTCCAAATTAGCCCCAGATCATATGTTTTTAGGTAATTACCAAACATTCTTTGGGCATTACCAAACCTATCCAATCACAATCCATTTTCTTACTCATCAAAGCAATCCTATGGGGATTGGACAATCATGCCACTGGGTCCATTAAGCTCAATAATTCGCCAAACCACAATGACTTGAGTTTTGGCCCCCCAATGTCCCTCCTTGTACAAAGAAGCCCAAATTAACCCCAATCATATGCTTTAAGGTAATTACCAAACATGTTATGAAGATTACCAAACTACTAAGTGGATGATGTTCTCCCAATGACAATCGTGTATCATTACTCATCAAAGCAATCCTATGGGGATTGGACAATCATGCCACTTAGTCCATTAGGACCAATACATCACCAAACCCATTGACTTGAGTTTTGGGCCCCCATTGTCCCTCCTTGTAATAAAAAGCCCAAATTAACTCTAGATCATATGCTTCTAGATAATTACCAAACATGTTTTGGGTATTACTAAACCTATCCAATCACAATCCATTTCCATTACTCATCAAAGCAATCTTATGGGGATTGGACAATCAAGCAACTGGGTCCATTAGGACCAATACCTCACCAAACCCCATTGACTTGAGTTTTGGGCCTCCATTGTACCTCCTTGTACAAAGAATCCCAAATTAACCCCGATCATATGCTTTAAGGTAATTACCAAACATGTTATTAAGATTACCAAACTACTAAGTGGATGATGTTCTCCCAATGACAATCATTTATCATTACTTATCAAAGCAATCCTATAGGGATTGGACAATCAAACCACTGGTTCATTAGGCCCAATACCTCACCAAAACCCCATTGACTTGAGTTTTGGTCCCCCATTGTCCCTTCTTGTACTAAAAAGCCCAAATTAGCCCCAGTGTCATATGTTTTTAGGTAATTACCAAACATTCTTTGGGCATTACCAAACCTATCCAATCACAATCCATTTTCATTACTCATCAAAGCAATCCTATGGGGATTGGACAATCATGCCACTAGGTCCATTAAGCCCAATAACTCACCAAACCACATTGACTTGAGTTTTGGGACCCCACTTTGCCTCCTTGTACAAGAAAGCCCAAATTAACCCCAATCATATGCTTAAATGTAATTACCAAACATGTTATGAAGATTACCAAACTACTAAGTGGATGATATTCTCCCAACGACAATCATTTATCATTACTCATCAAAGCAATCCTTTGGGGATTGGACAATCATACCACTGGGTTCAATAGGCCTAATACCTCACCAAACCCCATTGACTTAAGTTTTGGGCCCCCATTGTCCCTCCTTGTACTAAAAAGCCCAAAATAACCCTAGATCATTTGCTTTTAGATAATTACCAAACATGTTTTGTATATTACTAAACCTATCCAATCACAATTCATTCCCATTACTCATTAAAGCAATCCTATGTGGATTGGACAATCATGCCACTGGGTCCATTAGGACCATTAACTCACCAAACCCCATTGACTTGAGTTTTGGGACCCCACTGTACCTCCTTGTGCAAAAAAGCCCAAATTAACCCTAATCATTTGCTTTAAGTTAATTACCAAACATGTTATGAAAATTACCAAACTACTAAGTGGATGATGTTCTCTAATGACAATCATTTATCATTACTCATCAAAGCAATCCTATGGGGATTGGATAATCATGCCACTGAGTCCATTACGACCAATACATCACCAAACCCATTGACTTGAGTTTTGGGCCCCCATTGTCCCTCCTTGTACTTAAAAGCCCAAATTAACTCTAGATCATATACTTTTAGATAAGGGAAATTCTCATTGGTAACCTTGTAGTATTGGGAATTATATTTGGTAACCAATCTCATTGGAAATTCTCATTGGTAACCTTGTAGTTAGTAAATTATTACCAGACGTGACATTAATGAGGTAATTGGTTAACTTTTTCGTTAAATGTCATCTTTGAACACACCATCCCTCGCACCCCCACCATCCCCACCCATGCCACCCTCACTCCACCCCCCACCACCACCCCACCCCTGCTAGCCCTCACTCCACCCCCACCCCCGCAACCCCCCACAACAACCCCACACAGCCCCTCTCTGCAGTTCCCCACCGCATTCCCGCAGGCCGCCACCCACACCACCCTTCGCCTCCTCCTTCGCTGCTGCTGCCCTCCCCCCTCTCCTACCCTTCCCCCCTTCGCATATCCTCTTTCCTCTCGCTGCCCATCGCCCCTCTCCTACCCTTAACAGGCTTCAAAGTCTGCATAATCCGGTACCCACCACCAACCCGGAACCAACGCATCGAAACCCTCCATTGTTGATCAAATTCTCAAGAAAATACAATAACAAATTTCACCCAAATCAAAAAAACAAACTCCAGATAAAAATCAACAACAGAAAATAGAAAATAAAAAACAGGGTTTTAATCTGCGAAAACCGACCTCGGATTGTGCGCGAAGATGGTGCGGGCCACGAAACTGGTTCGGGCTCGGAGAAGAGTGAAGAGCGTGGAATTCGCAGAGGTGATGGTAGGATTTCCATTGGAAGAAGGTTTGGTAGGATTGCCATTAATGTCGGGATTAGGGATTGAGGTTGGTGGTGGTGGATCTCGTTTCATTTCCATGGTGGGAGTGGTGTGGAGAGGGGCCGGCGGCCCGCAGGAATGCGGTGGGGGAACCGCAGAGGGCCGTGGGGGGTTGTTGTGGGGGGGTTGCAAGGGGGGGGGTGGAGTGAGGGGCTGGCGGGGGTGGGGGGTGGGGTGGGGGGTGGAGTGAGGGTGGCATGGGTGGGGATGGTGGGGGTGCAGGGGATGGTGTGTTCAAAGATGACATTTAACGGAAAAGTTAACCAATTACCTCATTAATGTCACGTCCGGTAATAATTTACTAACTACAAGGTTACCAATGAGAATTTCCAATGAGATTGGTTACCAAATATAATTCCCAATACTACAAGGTTACCAATGAGAATTTCCCTTTAGATAATTACCAAACATCTTTTGGGTATAACTAAACCTATCCAATCACAATCCATTCCCATTACTCATCAAAGCAATCCTATGGGGATTGGACAATGATGCCACTGGGTCCATTAGGACCAATACCTCACCAAACCCCATTAACTTAAGTTTTGGGCCTCCATTGTCCCTCCTTGTACAAAGAAGCCCAAATTAACCCCAATCATATGCTTTAAAGTAATTACCAAACATGTTATTAAGATTACCAAACTACTAAGTGGATGATGTTCTCCCAATGACAATCATTTATCATTACTCATCAAAGCAAACCAATGGGGATTGGACAATCATGCCACTAGGTTCATTAGGCCTAATACCTCACCAAACCCCAATGACTTGAGTTTTGGGCCCCCATTGTCCCTCCTTGTACTAAAAAGCCCAAATTAACCCTAGATCATTTGCTTTTAGGTATTACCAAACATGTTTTGTGTATTACTAAACCTATCCAATCACAATCCATTCCCATTACTCATCAAAGCAATCCTATGTGGATTGGACAATCATGCCACTGGGTCCATTAGGACCATTAACTCACCAAACCCCCATTGACTTGAGTTTTGGGACCCCACTGTACCTCCTTGTACAAAGAAGCCCAAATTAACCCTAATCATTTGCTTTAAGTTAATTACCAAACATGTTATGAAGATTACTAAACTACTAAGTGGATGATGTTCTTCCAATGACAATCATTTATCATTACCCATCAAAGCAATCCTATGGGGATTGGGCAATCATGCCACTGAGTCCACTAGGACCAATACATCACCAAACCCATTGACTTGAGTTTTGGGCCCCCATTGTCCCTCCTTGTACTTAAAAGCCCAAATTAACTCTAGATCATATGCTTTTAGTTAATTACCAAACATGTTTTGGGTATTACTAAACCTATCCAATCACAATCAATTCCCATTACTCATCAAAGCAATCTTATGGGGATTGGACAATCATGCCACTGGGTCCATTAGGACCAATACCTCACCAAACCCCATTGACTTGAGTTTTGGGCCTCCATTGTCCCTCCTTGTACAAAAAAGCCCAAATTAACCCCAATCATATGCTTTAAGGTAATTACCAAACATGTTATTAAGATTACCAAACTACTAAGTGGATGATGTTCTCGCAATGACAATCATTTATCATTACACATCAAAACAAATCTATGGGGATTGGACAATCATGCCACTGATTCCATTAGGACCAATACCTCACAAACTCCATTGACTTCAGTTTTGGGCCCCCATTGTCCCTCTTTGTACTAAAAAGCCCAAATTAGTCCCAGATCATATGTTTTTAGGTAATTACCAAACATTCTTTGGGCATTACCAAACCTATCCACCCACGATCCATTTTCATTACTCATCAAAGCAATCCTATGGGGATTGGACAATCATGCCACTGGGTCCATTAAGCCCAATAACTCACCAAACCACATTGACTTGAATTTTCGGCCCCACTTTACCTCCTTGTACAAGAAAGCCCAAGTTAACCCCAATCATATGCTTTAATGTAATTACCAAACATGTTATGAAGATTACCAAACTACTAAGTAGATGATATCTCTCCCAACGACAATCATTTATCATTACTCCTCAAAGCAATCCTTTGGGGATTGGACAATCATACCACTAGGTTCATTAGGCCTAATACCTCACTAAACCCCATTGACTTGAGTTTTGGGCCCCCATTGTCCCTACTTGTACTAAAAAGCCCAAATTAACCCTAGATCATTTGCTTTTAGGTAATTATCAAACATGTTTTGTGTATTACTAAACCTATCCAATCACAATCCATTCACATTACTCATCAAATCAATCCTATGTGGATTGGACAATCATGCCACTGGGTCCATTAGGACCATTAACTCACCAAACCACATTGACTTGAGTTTTGGGACCCCACTGTACCTCCTTATACAACAAAAGCCCAAATTAACCCTAATCATTTGCTTTAAGTTAATTACCAATAATGTTATGAAGATTACCAAACTATTAAGTGGATGATGTTCTCCCAATGACAATCATTTATCATTACTCATCAAAGCGATCCTATGGGGATTGGACAATCATGCCACTGAGTCCATTATGACCAATACCTCACCAAACCCATTGACTTGAGTTTTGGTCCCCCATTGTCCCTCCTTGTACTTAAAAGCCCAAATTAACTCTAGATCATATGCTTTTAGGTAATTACCAAACATGTTTTGGGTATTACTAAACCTATCCAATCACAATCCATTCTCATTACTCATTAAAGCAATCCTATGGGGATTGGACAATCATGCCACTAGGTCCATTAGGACCAATACCTCACCAAACCCCATTGACTTGAGTTTTGATCCCCCTTTGTCCCTCTTTGTAGAAAGAAGCCCAAATTAACCCCAATCATATGCTTTAAGGTAATTACCAAACATGTTATCAAGATTACCAAACTACTAAGTGGATGATGTTCTCCCAATGTCAATCATTTATCATTACTCATCAACACAATCCTATGGGGAATAAACAATCATGCCACTGGGTCCATTAAGCCCAATAACTAACCAAACCACATTGACTTGAGTTTTGGACCCCACTGTACCTCCTTGTACAAAAAAGCCCAAATTAACCCCAATCATATGATTTAAGGTAATTACCAAACATGTTATGAATATTACCAAACTACTAAGTGGATGATATTCTCCCAACGACAATCATTTATCATTATTCATCAAAGCAATCCTTTGGGGATTGGACAATCATACCACAGGGTTCATTGGCCCAATACCTCACCAAACCCTCATTGACTTGAGTTTTGGGCCCCCATTTTCCCTCCTTGTACTAAAAAGCCCGAATTAACCCTAGATTATATGCTTTTAGGTAATTACCAAACATGTTTTGGGTATTACTAAACTTATCCAATCACAATCCATTCCCATTACTCTTCAAAGCAATCCTATGGGGATTGGACAATCATGCCACTAGGTCCATTAGGACCAATACCTCACTAAACGCAATTGACTTGGGTTTTGGAACCCCACTGTACCTCCTTGTATAAAAAACCCAAATTTACCCCAATCATTTGCTTTAAGGTCATTACCAAACATGTTATGAAGATAACCAAACTAGTAAGTGGATGATGTTCTCACAATGACAATCATTTATCATTACTCATCAAAGCAATTCTATGGGGATTGGACAATCATGCCACTGAGTCCATTAGGACCAATACCTCACCAAACCCATTGACTTGAGTTTTGGGCCCCCCTTGTCCCTCCTTGTACTTAAAAGCCTAAATTAACTCTAGATCATATGTTTTCTAGTTAATTACCAAACATGTTTCGGGTATTGCTAGACATATCCAATCACAATCCATTCTCATTACTCATCAATGCAATCCTATGGAGATTGGACAATCATGCCACTAGCTCCATTAGGACCAATACTTCACCAAACCCCATTGACTTGAGTTTTGAGCCTCATTTGTCACTCCTTGTACAAAGAAACCCAAATTAACCCCAATCATATGCTTTTAGGTAATTACCAAACATGTTATGAAGATTACCAAACTACTAAGTGGATGATGTTCTCCCAATGACAATCATTTATCATTACTCATCAAAGCAATTCTATGGTGATTGGACAATCATGCCACTGAGTCCATTAGGACCAATACCTCATCAAACCCATTGACTTGAGTTTTGGTCCCCCATTGTCACTCCTTGTACATAAAAGCCCAAATTAACTCTAGATCATATGCTTTTAAGTAATTACCAAACATGTTTTGGGTATTAATAAACCTATCAAATCACAATCCATTCCCATTACTCATCAAAGCAATCCTATGGGGATTGGACAATCATGCCACTAGGTCCATTAGGACCAATACCTCACCAAACCCCATTGACTTGAGTTTTGATCCCTCCTTGTCCCTCTTTGTAGAAAGAAGCCCAGATTAACCCCAATCATATGCTTTAAGGTAATTACCAAACATGTTATGAAGATTACCAAACTACTAAGTGGATGATGTCCTCCCAATGTCAATCATTTATCATTATTCATCAACGCAATCCTATGGGGAATGGACAATCGTGCCACTGATTCCAATAGGACCAATACCTCACCAAACCCCATTGACTTGAGTTTTGGGCCCCATTGTCCCTCCTTGTACAAAAAAACCCAAATTAGCCCCAGATCATATGTTTTTAGGTAATTACTAAACATTCTTTGGGTATTACCAAACCTATCAAATCACAATCCATTCCAATTACACATCAAAGCAATCCTGTGGGGATTGGACAATCATGCCACTAGGTCCATTAAGCCCAATAACTCACCAAACCACATTGACTTGAGTTTTGGACCCCACTGTACCTCCTTGTACAAAAAAAGCCCAAATTAACCCCAATCATATGATTTAAGGTAATTATCAAACATGTTATGAATATTACCAAACTACTAAGTGGATGATATTCTCCCAACGACAATCATTTATCATTATTCATCAAAGCAATCCTTTGGGGATTGGACAATCATACCACAGGGTTCATTAGGCCCAATACCTCACCAAACCCCCATTGACTTGAGTTTTGGGCCCCCATTTTCCCTCCTTGTACTAAAAAGCCCAAATTAACCCTAGATTATTTGCTTTTAGGTAATTACCAAACATGTTTTGGGTATTACTAAACTTATCCAATCACAATCCATTCCCATTACTCATCAAAGCAATCCTATGGGGATTGGACAATCATGCCACTGGGTCCATTAGGACCAATACCTCACCAAACGCAATTGACTTGGGTTTTGGAACCCCATTGTACCTCCTTGTATAAAAAACCCAAATTTACCCCAATCATTTGCTTTAAGTTCATTACCAAACATGTTATGAAGATTATCAAACTAATAAGTGGATGATGTTCTCCCAATGATAATCATTTATCATTACTTATCAAAGCAATCCTATGGGGATTGGACAATCATGCCACTGAGTCCATTAGGACCAATACCTCACCAAACCCATTGACTTGAGTTTTGGCCTCCCCTTGTCCCTCCTTGTACTTAAAAAAATTAACTCTAGATCATATGTTTTTAGATAATTACCAAACATGTTTTGGGATTTACTAAACCTATCCCATCACAATCCATTCCCATTACTCATTAAAGCAATCCTATGGGGATTGGACAATCATGCCACTAGGTCCATTAGGACCAATGCCTCACTAAACCCCATTGACTTGAGTTTTGGGCCCCCTTTGTCACTCATTGTACAAAGAAGCCCAAATTAACCTCAATCATATGTTTTAAGTTAATTACCAAACATGTTATGAAGATTACCAAACTAGTAAGTGGATGCTGATCTCCCAATGACAATCATTTATCATTACTCATCAAACCAATCCTATGGGAATTGGACAATCATGCCACTGATTCCATTTGGACCAATACTTCACCAAACCCCATTGAATTGAGTTTTGGGCCCCCCATTGCCCCTCCTTGTACTAAAAAACCCAAATTAGCCCAGATCATATGTTTTTAGATAATTACCAAACATTCTTTGGACATTATCAAACCTATCCAATCACAATCCAGTCGCATTACTCATCAAAGCAATCTTATGGGGATTGGACAATCATGCCACTAGGTCGATTAAGCCCAATAACTCACCAAACCACATTGACTTGAGTTTTGGACCCCACAGTACCTCCTTGTACAAAGAAGCCCAAATTAACCCCAATCATATGCTTTAAGATAATTACCAAACATGTTACGAATATTACCAAACTAATAAGTGATTGATGTTCTACTAATGACAATAATTGATCATTACTCATCAAAGCCATCCTATGGGGATTAGACAATCATGACACTGAGTCCATTAGGACCAATACATCACCAAACCCCATTGACTTGAGTTTTTGGGCCCCCCATTGTCCCTCCTTGTACTAAATAATCCAAATTAGCCCAGACCATATGTTTTTAGATAATTACCAAACATTCTTTGGTCATTACCAAACCTATCCAATCACAATCCATTCCCATTACTCATCAAAGCAATCCTATGGGGATTGGACAATCATGCGACTAGGTCGATTAAGCTCAATAACTCACCAAACTACATTGACATGAGTTTTGGACCCCACTGTACCTCCTTGTACAAAAAAGCCCAAATTAACCCCAATCATATGATTTAAGATAATTACCAAACATATTATGAATATTACCAAACAACTAACTGGATAATATTCTCCCAACGACAATCATTTATCATTACTCATCAAAGCTATCCTTTGGGGATTGGACAATCATACCACTAGGTTCATTAGGCCAAATACCTCACCAAACCCTATTGACTTGAGTTTTGGGCCCCCATTGTCCCTCCTTGTACTAAAAATCCCAAAATAACCCTAGATCATATGCTTTTACGTAAACATGTTTTGGGTACTACTAAACTTATCCAATCACAATCCATTCTCATTACTCATCAAAGCAATCCTATGGAGATTGGACATTCATGCCACTAGGTCCATTAGCACCAATACATCACCAAACCCTATTGATTTGAGTTTTGGGACCCCAATGTACCTCATTGTACAAAAAAGCCCAAATTAACCCCAATTATTTGCTTTAAGTTAATTACCAAACATGTTATGAAGATTACCAAACTACTAAGTGGATGATGTTCTCTCAATGACAATCATTTATCATTACTCATCAAAGCAATCCTATGGGGATTGGACAATCATGCCACTGAGTCCATTAGGACCAATACCTCACCAAACCCATTGACTTGAGTTTTGGGCCCCCATTGTCCCTTCTTGTACTTAAAAGCCCAAATTAACTCTAGATCATATGCTTTTAGGTAATTACCAAACATGTTTTGGGTATTATTAAACCAATCCAATCACAATGCATTCCCATTACTCATCAAAGCAATCATATGGGGATTGGACAATCATGCCACTAGGTCCATTAGGACCAAAACCTCACCAAACCCCATTGATTTGAGTTTTGGGCCCCCTTTGTCCCTCCTTGTACAAAGAAGCCCAAATTAACCCCAATCATATGCTTAAAGGTAATTAGGGGTGTTAATAACCGGGTACCCGGCTTTTCGGGTACCCGCATATTCGGGTACTTGAAAAGCCGCCCCATGACCCGACCTGGGAAAACCGGGTACCCGGTTATCGGGTACCCGGTTTTCCCGGGTCGGGTCACAGGGTACCCGGATCGTTTTTTTTATTTTTTTTTATTTTTAATGCTGGATTTACATATTATACCCAAGTTCCAATGTTCCATGCCCTCTGCTTAGTGCTCATAGCAAATTAGAAATTACCGCAAGTCAACTCATTAGTTTGTATACATCAATTTGTTTGTATTTTGGAAGCCCACTATTAAATATTAAAGGGCAAAGGCCCACTGCCAATTGCAAATTTGCAATATAAATATGAAATATACAATGCAATATTGCAATTAATTGCTTGCTTCTAAGTTCTAACATTTTAAACTCCTCATGCACTGCGTCAAATTCACAAACAATGAGATGCATCTCAAACTAAGTGCTTACAAGTTACAAACTTTAAAGTTCAAAGTTTCAAACATCACAAATTCACAACCCACAAAATAACACTAAAAGGGAAGGAAATTAAATAGTTTTAAAATACAAACTCCTTAATGTTTCTCAAAGTTTTTACAAACAAAAAAAAAACAACTTCAAAGCTCATATTCATTTGTGAAGTCCGAAGCATCGGTGGTCTCATCAATTGCAATTGTCGGTTGCTCGGAGATCAAATCTTGCATGCCTACAAATAATAGAAAAATGTATATGTTACAAATTTACAAATGAAAAAATATGAATAAAGCAAATATTTCATATGAAAGTAATTGATAACAAGATAAATTACTAACCTTCCTCCATAATCTCCAACTCTAGCAAACTTTCCTCTATAGTAATAGGATCATAAGAGGTGCGCATCCAATCTTGAGAACAAACAAGGGCTTCAACCATCCTTGGAGTAAGAGAGGTGCGGAAGGAATCAAGAACACGACCCCCGTGCTAAAAGCGGACTCCGAAGCTACGGTTGAAACCGGAATTGCAAGTATGTCACGTGCCATTTTCTTAAGAATGGGATAAGTCTTACTTTGTGAAGCCCACCAATCCAAAATATCAAATCTCTCATCATCATCGGGTTCGGCTTGGTCACTCAAATACTTGTCCAACTCCGTATTTGTGTTATAATCGATATTCACATTATCCCTCCTATAATCCTTTCTTAAACTTTTTCTCTTAGATCCATTTCCACCACCATCACAATGACTCATAGAAGAAGTTTGAGCGGTCGAAGTTGACCCCATTTGTTTTGTTGGAGGTTCGAATGATGCATAACAATCAAACAAAGATTCCAAAACATTTCTAATCTTTTGACATAAAAGAATAGAAGAACTAGTGTCATACGATCGACGAACAATGTACTCCACATAGTTTAACTTATGCCTAGGATCAAGAACTAAAGCAATGAACATCAAAACATTGACATTATTAACATTTGACCAATACTTGTCAAATTTGAGCTTCATTTGTCTTGCCATGTTTCTAAGCCCATCATCATCATGACTAAGATAATCAGAAATTTCATATCCAATATCATATATGTCCTCTACAAGTGTATTACCGGTCACATACCGAGATCCCGACAATGTCAATGTAGCTTGGTAGAAAACTTCAAGAAAAGGCAAGAAACAAGCAACTTTGTCCCAATCCTCATCATCCGGGGCCCCACCTATCCTCCTAAGCTCTCTAGTGTAAGGAGTGTACTTAGTTTTCAAATTTTTGAATGCTTTCCTAAACACCAAAGCCGACTTAAGCATCAAAAAAGTGGAATTCCACCTTTTTTCAATGTCCAAGCACACACCCCCTTTGCTTTTTATATTTTCCTCATCAACACAAGACCTAAACTTTTGAAGTCTAGCAGGAGAAGACCTCACATATTTCACAGCAGCACGAACTTTCAAAATGGAAACATCAACATCTTTCAAACCATCTTTAACCACTAAGTTCAAGATATGTGCTGCACATCTCATGTGCAAAAACTCAGCATTCAACACACATCCATCCCAAAGGTTAAGAATCTTTTTCAAGTATTGTATTGCTAGATCATTAGAACTAGCATTGTCAACAGTTACAGTCAAAATCCTTTTGAGACCCCATTCTAGCAAACATTTTTCAACAGTTTTACCAATAAGTTCCCCAGAATGACCACCAACAGGACAAAAGTTAATGATTCTTTTGTGCAATTTCCAATTATCATCGATGAAATGAGCAGTGAGACACATATAAGACAAATTTTGACCTGAAGTCCATGTATCTGTGGTAAGACATACCCTAGAAGATAAATTCTTAAAAAAGTTCTTCAAAACCTTCCTTTTTTCAATAAAAAGGCCATAACAATCCCTTGTAATGGTAGCACGTGAGGGAGGAACAAAATCAGGAATGGCAACCTTGCAAAATTGACGAAAACCTTCACGTTCGACAAAGCTAAAAGGCAACTTATCAATAATCAACATCTTAGCAAGTGATCTTCTAATCTCATCTTGATTAAATCGCCATGCCCTAGGAATACTAACAGTCTCCACAGTCCCATCAGTGTTAACTTTTGTCCTAGACTCAAAATCCAAGATTGATTGTTTTTTGTCCAAGTTAAAAGGCGCTTTCTTACATCTAGAAGTGTGTCGTGACATGACATTGGTTCCATTTTTAGATGAACAAGAAATTTTAGCATTACAATGTACACATTTCGCATGATCATTATCATTCACAATCTTCTCAAAATGATCCCAAGCAGAAGAAGTTTTCTTTCTTTTACCTCCTTCACTAGATGGTTGCCCTTTCTTTTTCTTCTTAGCTTTTCCCGTAGTCTCCATCACTATCTCCGGCTCGTCGGAATCTTCATTAGTTTCTTTAGAATTGACCTCCATTAGATCATCATCACTATTATCTCCATACCTTGACATATTCTATAGGAAAAATGAGAAACTCATTACAATTTACCAACCAAACTACTACTTACTAGTTACTAGTTACTACTTTACTAGCATAATTTAAATCATACCAAGTTATCAACTAAATTAATTGAGCATTATAACAACAATCAAGTGTACTACTTACTAGCATTAAATCATTAATCAAGCTAATTTAAATCAAACAAATCAATCTTCTTTTTTTCTTAGCAATTAGTTTAACAACTTTAAGACTAACACTAATAACAACAAATAAACTAACACTAATAATACTAACAAAGCAACTAATAACATACAAAAAAAAAACTAACAAAGCAACTAAACATAAAAAAAAAACTAGTAAACAAAGTCACTTCATTAAGCCATTATTCAACAATCAAAAACATAATTAATCAATTAGTCGATTATTCAACTAAAACATAATTAAACAAAGCAAAATTAACATAAAAACTAAAAAGGAGAAAAAAAGACTGATTTGTTTGATTTATTCAACTACCAAAAACCCTAAATTGAAGGATTGAAGGAGAAAAGAAGAAGAGTTAACTTACAGCAGTGAGGAGATCGACTTCGCGGTGGTGCGGAGATCGACTTCGCGCCGCGGTGGACTGACGGACGGTGGTGCGAGGCAGTGAGGGACTGGGTGTCGGTGTCGGCCTGTCGGGTGAGGCACAGAGGCGTGAGGGACTGAGTGAGCCGTGAGGGACTGAGTGAGGGGCTGAGGGCGTGTAGTCGTGTACTGTCGGCGTGAACAGTGAGCACTGAGCAGTGGGAGGGTTACGAGTTACGACATTAACTCATTAAGGGTTTTGCTTTCAAAATTCAAATGGATGAAATGGGCTGTACAATACTACAATTTTGGTTATTGTGGGCCAAAACTGCAAAACAAAGGGCTGATCAGAAAGACAGAAATGGAAAATAAAAAAAAAAATTCGAACTTTAGCCGGGTAACGGGTACCCGCCTTCCTAGTTTCTCCGGCCCATGACCCGACCCGGATTTCTTTGTTTTTTCCGGGTCGGGTACCCAACCCGGTTTAATCCTGAAAAATCAGCTTTTGACCCGACATTTTTTAGTCGGGTCAGCGGGTTTTCGGGTCGGGTTTTGCGGGTCGGGTTTTTCTGAACACCCCTAAAGGTAATTATCAAACATGTTATGAAGATTACGAAACTACTAAGTGGATGATGTTCTCTTAATGACAATCATTTATCATTACTCATCAAAGCAATCCTATGTTGATTGGACAATCATGCCACTTAGTCCATTGGGACCAATACCTCACCAAACCCATTGACTTGAGTTTTGGGCCCCCATTGTCCCTCCTTGTACTAAAAAGCCCAAATTAACCATAGATCATATGCTTTTAGGTAATTACCAAATATGTTTTGGGTATTATTAAACCTATCCAATCACAATCCATTCTCATTACTCATCAAACCAATCCTATGGAGATTGGACAATCATACCACTGGGTTTGTTGGACCCACTACCTCACCAAACCCCATTGACTTGTGATTTGGGCCCCTATTGTCCAGCCTTGTACTAAAAAGCCCAAATCAACCCCAGATCATATGCTTTTAGGTAATTACCAAATATGTTTTGGGTATTACTAAACCTATCCAATCACAATCCATTCCCATTACTCTTCAAAGCACTCCTATGGGGATAGGACAATCATGCCATTGGGTCCATTAGGACCAATAACTCACTAAACCCAATTGACTTGAGTTATGAACCCCATTGTCCCTCCTTGTACAAAGAAGCCCAAATTTACCCCAATCATATGCTTTAAGGTAATTACTAAACATGTTATGAAGATTACCAAACTACTAAGTGTATGATGTTCTCCCAAAAACAATCATTTATCATTACTCATCAAAGTAATGCTATGGAGATTGGACAATCATGCCACTGAGTCCATTAGGACCAATAACTCACCAAACCCCATTGACTTTAGTTTTGGGCCCCCATTGTCCCTCCTTGTACTTAAAAGCCCAAATTAACTCTAGATCATATGATTTTAGGTAATTACCAAACATGTTTTGGTTATTAGTGTATTACTAAACCTATCTAATCACAATCTATTCCTATTACTCATCAAAGCAATCCTATGGGGATTGGACAATCATGCCACTGGGTCCATTAGGACCAATAGCTCACCAAGCCCCATTGACTTGAGTTTTAGGCCCCCATTGTCCCTCCTTGTACTAAAAATCCCAAATTAGCCCCAGATAATATGTTTTTAGGTAATTACCAAACATGTTTTGGGTATTACTAAACTTATCCAATCACAATCCATTCTCATTACTCATCAAAGCAATACTATAGGGATTGGACATTCATCCCACTTGGTCTATTAGGACCAATATCTCACCAAAACCCATTGACTTGAGTTTTGGGACCCCATTGTCCCTCCGTGTACAAAGAAGCCCAAATTAACCCCAATCATATGCTTTAAGGTAATCACCAAACATGTTATGAAGATTACCAAACTATTAAGTGGATGATATTCTCCCAACGACAATCATTTATCATTACTCGTCAAAGCAATCCTTTGGGGATTGGACAATCATACCACAGGGTTCATTAGGCCCAATACCTCACCAAACCCCCATTGACTTGAGTTTTGGGCCCCCATTGTCCCTCCTTGTACTAAAAAGCACAAATTAACCCTAGATTATATGTTTTGAAGTAATTACCAAACATGTTTTGGGTATTACTAAACTTATCCAATCACAATCCATTCCCATTACTCATCAAAGCCATCCTATGGGGTTTGGACAATCATGCCACTGGGTCCATTAGGATCAATACCTCACCAAACGCCATTGACTTAAGTTTTGGGACCCCACTGTACCTCCTTGTACAAAAAAGCCCAAATTAACCCCAACCATTTGCTTTAAGGTTATTACCAAACATGTTATGAAGATTACCAAACTAGTAAGTGGATGATGTTCTCACAATGACAATCATTTATCATTACTCATCAAAGCAATTCTATGGGGATTGGACAATCATGCCACTGAGTCCATTAGGACCAATACCTCACCAAACCCATTGACTTGAGTTTTGGGCCCCCCCTTGTCCCTCCTTGTACTTAAAAGCCCAAATTAATTTTGGATCATATGTTTTTAGTTAATTACCAAACATGTTTTGGGTATTACTAACCATATCCAATCACAATCCATTCCCATTACTCATCAAAGCAATCCTATAGAGATTGGACAATCATGCCACTAGGTTCATTAGGACCAATACCTCACCAAACCCCATTGACTTGAGTTTTGGGCATCATTTGCCACTCCTTGTACAAAGAAGCCCAAATTAACCCCAATCATATATGTTTTAAGGTAATTACCAAACATGTTATGAAGATTACCAAACTAGTAAGTGGATGATGATCTCCCAATGACAATCATTTATCATTACTCATCAAAGCAATCCTATGGGGATTGGACAATCATGCCACTGATTCCATTTGAACCAATACCTCACCAAACCCAATTGACTTGTTTTTTGGGCCCCCCGTTGTCCCTCCTTGTATTAAAATGCCCAAATTAGCCCAGATCATATGTTTTAAGATAATTACCAAACATTCTTTAGGTATTACCAAACTTATCCAATCACAATCCATTCCCATTACTCATCAAAGCAATCCTTTGGGGATTGGACAATCATGTCACTGGGTCCATTAACCTCAATAACTCACCAAACCACATTGACTTGAGTTTTGGACCCCACTGTACCTCCTTGTACAAAAAAGACCAATTTAACCTCAATCATATTGTTTAAGGTTATTACCAAACATGTATGAAGATTTCCAAACAACTAAGTAGATGATATTCTCCCAACGACAATCATTTATCATTACTCATCAAAGCAATCCTTTGGGGATTGGACAAGCATACCACTGGGTTCATTAGGCCCAATACCTCACCAAACCCCATTGACATGAGTTTTGGGCCCCCATTGTCCCTCCTTGTACTAAAAAGCCCAAATTAACCCTAGATCATATGCTTTTAGGTAATTACCAAACATGTTTTGGGTATCATTAAACCGATCCAATCACAATCCATTCTCATTACTCATCAAAGCAATCCTATGGGGATTGGACAATTATGCGACTGGGTTCATTGGACCCAATACCTCACCAAACCCCATTGACTTGTGATTTGGGCCCCTATTGTCCCTCCTTGTACTAAAAAGCCCAAATCAACCCCAGATCATATATGCTTTTAGGTAATTACCAAATATGTTTTGGGTATTACTAAACCTATCCAATCACAATCCATTCCCATTACTAATCAAAGCAATCCTATTGGGATTGGACAATCATGCCATTGGGTCCATTAGGTCGAATACCTCACCAAACCCCCATTGACTTGAGTTTTGTGACCCCATCGTCTCTCCTTGTACAAAGAAGCCCAAATTAGCCCCAATCATATGCTTTAAGGTAATTATTAAACATGTTATGAAGATTACCAAACTACTAAGTGTATGATGTTCTCCCAAAAATAATCATTTAACATTACTCATCAAAGTAATCCTATGGAGATTAGACAATCATGCCACTGAGTCCATTAGGACCAATACCTCACCAAACCCCATTGACTTGAGTTTTGGGCCCCCATTGTCCCTCCTTGTACTTAAAAGCCCAAATTAACTCTAGATCATATGATTTTAGGTAATTACCAAACATGTTTTGGGTATTAGTGTATTACTAAACCTATCCAATCACAAGCCATTCCCATTACTCATCAAAGCAATCCTACGGGGATTGGATAATCATGCCACTGGGTCCATTAGGACCAAGACCTCACTAAACCTCATTGACTTGAGTTTTGGGCCCCCATTGTCCCTCCTTGTACAGAGAAGTCCAAATTAACCCCAATCATATGCTTTAAGATAATTATCAAACACGTTATGAAAATTACCAAACCAATAAGTGGATGATGTTCTCTTAATGACAATCATTTATCATTATCATTACTCATCAAAGCAATCCTATGAGAATTGGACAATCATGCCACTGAGTCCATTAGGACCAATACCTCACCAAACCCCATTGACTTAAGTTTTTGGCCCCCATTGTCCCACCTTGTACTAAAAATCCCAAATTAGCCCTAGATCATATGTTTTTAGGTAATTACCAAACATTCTTTGGGCATTACCAAACCTATCCAATCACAATCCATTCCCATTACTCATCAAAGCAATCCTATGGGGATTGGACAATCATGCCAATGGGTCCATTAGTAGCAGCACCTCACCAAACCCCCATTGACTTGAGTTTTCGGACTCCATTGTACCTCCTTGTACAAAAAGCCCAAATTAACCCTTATCACTTGCTTTAAGGTCATTACCAAACATGTTATGAAGATTATCAAACTACTAAGTGGGTGGTGTTCTTCCAATGTCAATCATTTATCATTACTCATCAACGCAATCCTATGAGGATTGGACAATAATGCCACTAATTCCATTAGGACAAATACCTCACCAAACCCCATTGACTTGTGTTTTGGGCCCCATTGTCCCTCCTTGTACTAAAAATCCCAAATTAGCCTCAGATCATATGTTTTTAGGTAATTACCAAATATTCTTTGGGCATTACCAAACCTATCCAATCACAATCCTTTCCCATTACTCATCAAAGCAATCCTATGGGGATTGGACAATCATGCCACTGGGTCAATTAAGCCCAATAACTCACCAAACCACATTGACTTGAGTTTTGGACCCCACTGTACCTCCTTGTACAAAAAAGCCCAAATTAACCTCAATCATATGATTTAAGGTAATTACCAAAAATGTTATGAATATTACCAAACTACTAAGTGGATGATTTTCTACCACCGATAATCATTTATCATTACTCATCAAAGCAATCCTTTGGGGATTGGACAATCATGCCACTAGGTTCATTAGGCCTAATACCTCACCAAACCCCAATGACTTGAGTTTTGGGCCCCCATTGTCCCTCCTTGTACTAAAAAGCCCAAATTAACCCTAGATCATTTGCTTTTAGGTATTACCAAACATGTTTTGTGTATTACTAAACATATCCAATCACAATCCATTCCCATTACTCATCAAAGCAATCCTATGTGGATTGGACAAACATGCCACTGGGTCCATTAGGACCATTAACTCACCAAACCCCCATTGACTTGAGTTTTGGGACCCCACTGTACCTCCTTATACAAAAAAGCCCAAATTAACCCCAATCATTTGCTTTAAGGTCATTACCAAACTTGTTATGAAGATTTCCAAACTAATAAGTGGATGATGTTCTCCCAATGACAATCATTTATCATTACTCATCAAAGCAATCATATGAGGATTGGACAATCATGCCACTGAGTCCATTACGATCAATACCTCACCAAACCCATTGACTTGAGTTTTGGGCCCCCCTTGTCCATCCTTGTACTTAAAAGCCCAAATTAATTGTAGCTCATAAGTTTTTAGGTAAATACCAAATATGTTTTGGGTATTACTAAACCTATCCAATCACAATCCATTCTCATTACTCATCAAAGCAATCCTATGGGGATTGGACAATCATGCCACTAGGTCCATTAGGGCCAATACCTCACCAAACCCCATTGACTTGAGTTTTGGGCCACCTTTGTCCCTCCTTGTACAAAGAAGCCCAAATTAACCTCAATCATATGCTTTAAGGTAATTATCAAACATGTTATGAAGATTACGAAACTACTAAGTGGATGATGTTCTCCCAATGACAATCATTTATCATTACTCATCAAAGTAATTCTATGCTGATTGGACAATCATGCCACTGAGTCCATTGGGACCAATACCTCACCAAACCCATTGACTTGAGTTTTGGCCCCCATTGTCCCTCCTTGTACTAAAAAGCCCAAATTAACCCTAGATCATATGGTTTTAGGAAATTACCAAACATGTTTTGGGTATTATTAAACCTATCCAATCACAATGCATTCCCATTACTCATCAAAGCAATCTATGGGGATTGGACAATCATACCACTGAGTTCATTGGACCCAATACCTCACCAAACCCCATTGACTTGTGATTTGGGCCCCTAGTGTCCCTCATTGTACTAAAAAGTCCAAATTAACCCCAGATCATATGCTTTTAGGTAATTACCAAATATATTTTGGGTATTACTAAACCTATCCAATCACAATCCATTCCAATTACTCTTCAAAGCAATCCTATGGGGATTGGACAATCATGTCATTGGGTCCATTAGGACCAATACCTCACCAAACCCCATTGACTTGAGTTTTGGGACCCCATTGTCCCTCCTTGTACAAAAAAGCCCAAATTAGCCCCAATCATATGCTTTAAGGTAATTACTAAACATGTTATGAAGATTACCAAACTAATAAGTGTATGATGTTCTCCAAAAAACAATCATTTATAATTACTCATCAAAGTAATTCTATGGAGATTGGACAATCATGCCACTGAGTCCATTAGGACCAATACCTCACCAAACCCCATTGACTTGAGTTTTAGGCCCCCATTGTCCCTCCTTGTACTTAAAAGCCCAGATTAACTCTAGATCATCAGATTTTAGGTAATTACCAAACATATTTTGGGTATTAGTGTATTACTAAACCTATCCAATCACAATCCATTCCAATTACTCATCCAAGCAATCCTATGGGGATTGGACAATCATGCAACTGGGTCCATTAGGACCAAGACCTCACCAAACCACATTGAGTTGAGTTTTGGGCCCCCATTGTCCCTCCTTGTACAAAGAAGTCAAAATAAACCTCAATCATATGCTTTAAGATAATTACCAAACATGTTACGAATATTACCAAACTAATTAAGTGAATGATGTTCTACTAATGACAATAATTGATCATTACTCATCAAAGTCATCCTATGGGGATTAGACAATCATGACACTGAGTCCATTAGGACCAATACCTCACCAAACCCCATTGACTTGAGTTTTGGACCCCATTGTCTCTCCTTGTACTAAAAAGCCCAAATTAGCCCCATATCATATGTTTTTAGGTAATTACCAAACATTCTTTGGGCATTACCAAGGCTAACCAATCACAATCCATTCTCATTACTCATCAAAACAATCCTATGGGGATTGGACAATCATGCCACTGGGTCCATTTGGCCCAATAATTCAGCAAACCACATTGACTTGTGTTTTGGCCCCCAATGTACCTCCTTGTACTAAAAAGCCCAAATCAACCCCAGATCATATGATTTTAGGTAATTACCAAATATGTTGTGGGTATTACCAAACCTATCCAATCACAATCCATTCCCATTACTCATCAAAGCAATCCTATGGGGATTGAACCATCATGCCACTGGGTCCATTAGGCCCAATATCTCACCAAACCCCATTGACTTGTGTTTTGGGCCCCCCCACTGTACCTTCTTGTGCAAAGAAGCCCAAATTAACCCCAATCATAAGCTTTAAGGTAAGTACCAAATATGTTATGAAGATTACCAAACTACTAAGTGGGTGATGTTCTCCCAATGACAATCATTTATCATTACTCATAAAAGCAATCCTATGGGGATTGCACAATCATGCCATTGGGTTCATTAGGCCCAATACCTCACCAAACCCCATTGACTTGAGTTTTGGGCCCCCATTGTCCCTCCTTGTACTAAAATGCCCAAATCAACCCTACATCATATGGTTTTAGGTAATTACCAAACATGTTGTTGGTATTATTAAACCTATCCAATCACAATCTATTCCCATTATTCATCATTGCAATTTTATGGGGACTGATTAATCATGTTACTAGGTCCATTAGGCCCAATACCTCACCAAACCCCCCATTGACTTCAGTTTTGGGCCCCCATTGTCCCTCCTTGTACTAAAACGCCCAAACTAACACTAGATGATATGCTTTTAGGTAATTATCAAACATGTTTTGGGTATTACATAACCTATCCAATCACACTATGGGGATTCACTAGTAGAAAAACGACGATTTGCGTCTCACCATCTGCGTCGCATAATAGGACAAACGTCGCAGAAGAGTCATTTGCGTCGCATGCTACAGGGGTGCGACGCAAAAGACTAACTATGTGCGTCGGATCTAACTAGGGTGCGACGCAAGACAATTATCTGCGTCGGATCCCTACTCACGTTCGACGCAGATAATTCTACCCCAATGCACATAATCCCGCCCAAATAAATTGGTCCAAGATATCTGCGTCGGACTTTTGGGCCCATCCGACGCAGATAATTCTACCCCAATTTTCCCCACTCGCACATAATCCCGCCCAAATAAATTGGTCCAAGTCATCTGCGTCGGACGTTTGGGCCCATCCGACGCAGATGATAGGCCCACTATATTAATCCCGCCCATAGAAGCGAAACCTAGACCGCGCCGCTTCTCTCTTTTAATTACAGTTCTTCAATCTTTCATCTCCCTTCTCCTTCCTTAAAACTCTCATCTTCTTTCTCTCTCCTCCACTCAAAAAAAAACCCCCCTTTTAATTCATCTTTTCTTCTCAAAACAACTTTCTCACTTCTCAAAATCGAACAAACGAATTTGGTACAAACGAATTAACGAACGAAGATTTTGATTCGTGCGAGTTCGACGAAAAATGGAAACCCAGGTGTTCAAAGAAGTTGCGAGTTCGACGAATTACGTTTATTTTCAGTTCGAAGATTTCGATTCAGACCATTTTATTTTCAGTTCTCGATTTTCAGGTACCATTTTATTCTGAATTTCTTTGTTTTGCCACATTTATGTTTATTTTTGAAAGAAAAAAAATTGAACCTGGCTTGAATTTGGTAATATAAACGACCCAGTATAAATTCCTTGATATTATTATTTCCCCTCTATTTTTTCAGTTTTTTACATCATTTCAAATGAAACTTATGTTTGCAGATCTGGTGGAGGAAGAGAAAGAAGATGACGGTGAAGATTGAAGATTTAGTATTGTTGATAGCTTTAGATTTTAGGGTTTTTTTTTGTATTAGATCTAATTTTGTTTCTTAGGGTTATTTTTTTTTTTAATTTCGTTTGAGACACATGAAATTAAGTTACCCAGATTGTATTGTCAATTTTGTTGCTTGTTGATTTCAATGGAATGGTTTTAAACTCTATAATAATTAAGTTAAGTCCTATTCTCTTCATTTCAATTTTTGTAATGTTCTGATGATCCATCTAAGCCCATTGACAAGCAAACGAAAATTAAAGAAAATGTGAACCAACAATTCAACGAAAGAAAAGCACAATATGTTTACCATGTGCGTCGCATGTTGCAACATGTCCGACGCAGATGAATGTTATGTGCGTCGCATGTTGCAACATGTCCGACGCATATGACATCCATTTGGCTGGGTGAGGAGTCATGTGGGTGAGGAGTCATGTGCGTCGCACTTACACACTGTCCGACGCAAATAGCTTATGATCTGCGTCGTGTCCAATCCGACGCAGATCATGTCTCTCTCATCTGCGACGAGGTCTGTGCCGTCGGACCCATGTCCGACGCAAATGGGCGCCTCGCATCCGACGCAAATCCTCGATTCTGTACTAGTGATTGGACAATTATGCCACTGGGTCCATTGGGCTCAATATCTCACCAAACCCTGTTGGCTTCAGTTTTGGGCCCCCATTGTCCCTACTTTTACTAAAAAGCCAAAATTAACCCCATATCATATGCTTTTAGGTAGTTACCAAACATGTTTTGGCCATGACCAAACCTACTAAGACATTCTTATCTCTTACATATTGTGACTTTATAACTCTATTTGGCTTATTTGGATTAACTCATTTATAGTATATTCATTAATTTGTACATAGGATTGTTGATTTGAATTGTTTACTTTCAATACACTTTAGAATTGGAGGTTTTGAGATTTCTCTTAGTTTCCGCAAAGTTTTGGTAATTACCGGAACCCATTTTAGTAATTACCTAAAGTATCGGTTCTGTCATCTTCTTCAACCCTCATCTTCAACCTTTCGATTTTTTCTCTCTCCTCTGAAATTCTTCTTCTATTGTGAAAATGGTCATCAATACTCCAAAATGCACAAATCGGTCCCAAATCGGCGGTTTTCAACAGATTACAACAATCAAATTATGTTTCTGTCAAATTCATAATGACCTAGAATCTTGATTTTAAGTTTACTCATTTTAAAACTCATACTTTACTTTCCATGGTTTTCGGGTGTTCATGGTCTACATAGGATCATCAATTTTATGTTTGTTAGTTCATCATTTCATGATTTTACAAAGATGAAAGAGAGGAAAGTGAAACAAATTTCACGAAAATTTTCCCCCAAAATCGAAAATTACAATTTCGATTTCACAACTTTTCATCACATTTTCATGATTTCTTCATGAATTCTTACTATTTGATGGAAAGAGAAGGATTCGGAGAAAGAAATCTACTAAAAATTCGAGAAGAATTGAAGATCCATGGAAGATTTGAGGGAAGAGGGGGTAGAGGAAAGGAGAAAGAAAATCTCGAGAAAAATATACATTTTCCCAAAAAAAATTTTGGCTGAAATTATTTTTCGGATTTTTCAGAATTTTTTCATATTTTTTTTTTATTTTTGAAATTATTTAAAATGTTTTCACAAATTAGAATAAGTGATTTTTGTATTTTCTAAAAACATTTCATAGCAAAAAAGAAAAGGGAAAAGAAAGTTGAAGTGAGTGGCTTATATTGATTGTGGCCCCACTATTCCATGGTCTTTTTGAAAAAGACCATGGTAGAATTTTTCAATTAACAAATTCCACCCCTCCAACAAAAATACATACTCCCTCCGTTTCTTTTTAATCTACACACTTTCCTTTTTCGTCCGTTTCTTTTTAATCTACACACTGCTGCTTTTTCTATTTTTGGTAACATGTCACATCTACTTTCTCTTCTTTTTCCACCCATGTCATCCACTTTTTAATATTTTAACCCACTTTTTTTATTGGGCATTACTATTTACCGCCCGTATTTACTAAAAATCGCCCATATTTTTTACTAGAATATCCCTAAACTACCCCTACATATACATCCACTCTCACCCTCTTCCACTCACTCACACTCTCTCTCTCTCTCCTACTCTCACTCACTTTCTCTCACCTCACCCCATCCACCACCCTAACCACCACCATCGGATCCACCAGCATGTGGCGACCACCATCACCACCGCATCACCGACGACGACACCACCGACGCCACCACCACTAGCGTGATAACACCACCGACGCCACCACCACCACCGGCACCACCACAAAACCGCCAGAAAAAGCATGGGGCCAAGGAAGAAGGCGAAAGATGCCGGCGAATCATCATCTCAGGTCAGTTTTAGTTATTAATTTGCCGGAAAATCCCACCACCACATCGAGATTTTTTTTTTGGTTTCCTCCAGCAAGGAAGCGATATGAATTTTCGTTTCCTCCGCTGAGGAAACCGAATACTTTTTCGTTTCCTCCACCGAGGAAACGAAACAGATCTTCGTTTCCTCAGTGGAGGAAACGAAAAAGTACATCGTTCCCATGGAAACGAAGTACTTTTTCGTTCCCTCCACCGAGGAAACGAAGATCTATTTCGTTTCCTCGGTGGAGGAAACGAAGATCTGTTTCGTTTCCTCCGCCGAGGAAACGAAAAAGTACATCGTTTCCTTTTTTTTTTTGAATTTCGAATGTTTTGTTGCAATTTTTTATTTTAATAATATTATGTTTTGTTGTAATATCAGTAATAATATTATGCTTTGCATGTTTTTTTTGAATAATATTATGTTTTGATTATGTTAGTAGTGATATTATCATGTTAATTAGTAATAATAATAATATTATTTAGTGATATTAACATGTTATAATATTCGCTAATGTTGATATTATTAGTAAATACGGGCAAATAAATGATAGGGTTTTTATTTGTCTCTCTCACTTTTCAATTTCTCTCTCCATCTTTTCAGTTTCTCTCTCATATTTTTGTACTTTCTCCTTGGTTCTCCCCCAAAGTAAAGTGAGTAAATTAAAATGAAACGGAGGGAGTAAAATATAAGAGGGTTAATAATTATGTTTGTCCCACAATTACAAATACATTCCTCATCATTTGATTTCGAGGGTTTTGCGCGTGTCACTTCCCCCCTCCCCCTCCACTCGTGCGATATCATAACATTCCCTCCATAACCCCACTATCTTTCTCCCTCAAACGCATTAATGGCTTCCTAGAATTTTCTCTCTCCTCCCCCCTCTTTAAACGCCAAGAAGACGAACCTTTTTTCGACTAGTATATGTTTGTCTCTCTCTGCTTTCTCAGCTTCTGCATCTTGTCGGGTAATTCCTCTCTCTCTCTCATTTTCTCTCTCTTCTGTAATTTTTTTTTATATTTCTGGTTTTGATCATGGCAAAATCACATTTCTGTGTTAAAAAATGCTTCCGTTTCCACTTTCATGTTTTAAGTACTCAGCAATCTTCATGAAATCCCTTATTTTTCTCTATCCTTGGGTTTCGTGAACCTTCTGTTTTTCGCTGTTTTCAATGTGTAGTTGCTTACTAGTATTGTTGGTGAGAGATTTCCAAAAATACGCCGTCGATTTAGAGATGTTCACCAAGTCAAATCCTATTCTTCTACAGTAATTTTTGTTGTTTTTTGATGTGATTTCTGACGTTTTTGAGTACAAATAAATACTATACTTTAATACTCCTACACTCCTTCTTTTCATTTCCTTTTTCTCTCTCTCCATTTCTTCAACCTTTTTCTGCTATCATTTCTCAAGGTGATTTTTCCTGCTGAGTCAACTCGCTCCGAGTTACGACGTTCGTTCGCTCTGATATCATTTCTCAAGGTTTTTCCTGCTGAGTTAACTCGCTCCGAGTTACGACGTTCGTTCGTTCGCTCGATTGCTGATTTTCATCATCATCATCTCACTATTATCTCAGCGATGTGTATGACGTGGCGGAGAATCGCGGTTGTTACGGCGTTGTTTTCGGTTTTGCTTTTCATCACTGTTCTTCCACATTCTGGTACTTTTTCTCTCCTTTTTTTTTTTTTGTATTTTAAATAATCATTCCTTTTACACTTCATAATCACAAAATTCATTTTGATATTAATTTTTTTTTAGGTATTTTTACATATTGTTCTTAACACTACTGCTCTCTTCACCATCAAAAATGACGTCCTGATTTTTTTTTAAAATAATTTTTTGTTGTTATTTTTGGTTTTACAGTGATGCGGTTGAATTTTAATGATTTTCAAGTGAAGAGGTTGATTTCAACCGCCATTAACGACGTTCTTCCTTCACCACATCGGAAGCTCCTTTGTAAATTCTCTCTCTCTCATACTTTTTCTCTCTTCGTAGTGGACCCCACTGTGATATCCCTGAGGTATATGTACTGAAAATGGGGTAATGGTGAAGGGTAGTGGTAATGCACCTTAGCAAAGAGAGGTGTTCAGATCGGGTACAATATTTTGTCTCTGTTGAATATTTGTCACATTCAAATGCTTATTTTTTTTGAGGAACAAATTTTGGCTTTCATGCTAAAATGCACCTGTTTAGATTGGATTATATCATTATATGCCTTTTTGAATTTTCAGGATTTTTTTCTCCTTAATTTTCAACTCTATTTGATTTCCATTTTTGCTCTTTGAGGGTAGTCTGAGAATTGAGAGACAAAATATAGGTAGGGGACCATGTGAAGTAGTCTTTTTTGGTAATTTTGAATGTCATTAATTGCTGATAATTTTGTCTAAATGGCAAACTGGTAGGATATGCGCATGTTAGTGTAGCTGAAAGGGATGTATAATCATTTTTTACTTTTAAATTTCCTGAAATGGACTTTCCTAAGATTTTTATTATTCCCTCCGTCCCAAAATATCGTTCCCATTTTCCTTTTTTTACGGTAATTTATACACGTAGAATCTAAGAGGATTTTTGTTTATTTAAATAAATGTTGTATGGGAAAAGATGATTTCAGGAGAGAGAATGGAGAATAATTGGTGAAAGCGCATTAATTGTAACACTTGGGTTGAATAAACAAAGCAAAAAACAAAATTCAAGAAACAAATAAATGATGGAACACGGTTTTTCTAGACAAATTATGAAAAAATGTGGAACTAAATATGGAAATGGGAATTATATTTTGGGACACCCAAAACGGAAATGGGAACTATATTTTGGGACACTCAAAATGGAAATGAGAACTATATTTTTGGGACGGAGGGAGTAGTTATTTGAGTGTTTTTTTTAGAAAAATTGTGGTCATCTTTTAATTATTTTTACATTTTTGGTAGCCATTTAATTCAAGCATGCGAATATTTACGTAAGATATATATTTTGATAGATTATAATCTATGTTTGGTTATTTGAGTGTTTTTTTAGAAAAATTATGGTCATCTTTTAATTATTTTTACATTTTTGGTAGCCATTTAATTCAAGCATGCGAATATTTACGTAAGATATATATTTTGATAGATTATAATCTATGTTTGGTTCTAATATGGGACCATTAGTCTGGTTTTGTTTGTTTTTTTATTTTTTCCTGATAATCAATTTATGAACAAGCAATGGTGGTGGCTCACCAACTGATCTGAGTATGATACATATTTAGTGAAATTGTTCCTTGAAATATGGTTTTCAATATAATAAAATGTTGATTTCTTACTCCATTTAGTAGTGGTGGTTAATTTCTTGCCAGTAAATGCTTAGTAGTACTAATAATTTAGGGTTTGAATATAAGTTTCACTGCTACATAAGATTAGGAGAAAGCTCTATCAATGGTGTGGCACTGCCTGTGATTGATCGTAAAACCCGTGCCCGGAGAGACTTACGGAACCTTATTCTTTTAGATGATTCTATGATAGTTACAATAAATATGACCAGGAAATCTAATGGTTTAAATTGATCTTGGGCCCACAATTTTAAGTTCAAAATCAATCGAGACCATTGGATCTTATCACCTTAGAATTTTCAGTTCTTTTATGTTTGTGTTTACTAGTTCATTTCTCATGCTTGATCCTGTCCCTTTCCCTTCATGCATACTACATTCAAAAGAAGTTAATTTTGTCTCAAGATATACTATTTTGTCAATTTGTTGTGCTGTTTCCTGTTTCCTGTTTCCTTTAATTGGTGATGTTTATTGCCTCTGGATGTTTCCTTTAAGTGATGCTGTCTATTGTCTTTTGAACCTGTAGCTGATTACATCCTTTTTCTGTCCTTTGTTTCTGCTTGATTATGGGCAGCGCCAAAGAACGTTGACAAGCCAAATCGATTTTGGGGTGATACGAACAAGTGCAGTGAATCCGATATTCTAGTTAACCAAGGACCGGGTGCACCACTTCCCTCTGGTATACCCACTTACACTGTTGAGATTCTGAATGCTTGTGTCTCTGGTTGTGACATCTCTCAGATCCACCTCCATTGCGGGTGGTTCAGCTCTGCCCACCTCGTCGATCCACTCATCTTTAAGCGAATCCATTTCAATGATTGCCTCGTCAATGGTGGCAGAACCCTACTGAATGGGCAGTCTATTACGTTTCAGTATGCCAATACCTACAGTTACCCACTTTATGTTTCATCTATGAGTTGCTTATAGTTGATTAGATTTTAGGTCTTTTACTTGCATCTTTTAGTAGTAGATTAGTACCCAGTTTTATTAACAAATTATGCTTCTTTTAGGAGAAGTTAACCAAAAACCACCCAACAATTATATTGAGCAACGAAGCCATAGTTGTGACTCGCAGCTTGTGCTTTATATAATTATTGGGTGTTTGATTAGCTTCTTCCATTGTGGGTAGATATTCATACGGTTTTGGTATACAAGGCTTGAGAGTTGAAAAGAGGCCCTGATATCGGTGGGGATTTTTTGGTGTAATTAGCCTAGAATTTCATTTCTTGACCTTGGGCAAAATTTTGAGGGGGTATATAGTTGTATATACGAGTAATACTCGTAGTGAAATTTTGGCAAGCACATTAATGATACTATAAAGTAAAAATATGATATGTACATCGAAGTGGTGTTCTACCTATACTATGAGTGATATTGTAGTAGTTTGGTTTTTTCATTATTTGCACACGGAGGATTCACTTATCAGATTATATATTACACGGCTGGGAATTTCTTTTAAAAAACTGCCTTTATTACAAAATTCTTTCAATATACTAGCATTTGACCATTATTGAGGTTTAACCACCAATAATGGAGTCACCACAAAATGCTTTTCTTTCTTCCCCTCGTTTATATCGTCTTTCCTCGCTACCCCACCAACAACAATCCTTGAGGCGTCGGTCATTTAATGTTTAATATTAGTTATAAACACAAATTGGTAGTATATTGAAAGAAAATTATTATATAAGGTACTTTTTTTAAAAATAATAGAAGCTAGTTTTATGAAAAATTTGGTTATAAAATGTAGTTTTTTGAAATGTTGCCTTTATTTTTTGGCTAGATTGAATCTAGATATCCTATTCGACAATGTGGACATACATGGACTTAAATATTTTCTTTTAGGTACTACCTAGAGGTGGGCATGGGTCGGGCCAGCAAGCGGGTCGGCTCGGCCCAGCACGAGCCCGCTCAAGGCCCGGTCCGTTGTCCTCTCCGTGGGCCGTGGCCCTGCCACGGTCAAGAAATTTTATTTTAGGCCCGCACCTGCACGAGCCCGCCTATATGGCCCGTGGGCTGGCCTGCGAGCCGAACGCCCCTTTTTTTGTTTTTTAGCCTAAAATTGCCAACCTAAAAAACAAAATAAAACACTGGCCAGGCCCGCAGGAGGCACGAGCCCGGCCCACGGGCATGTGGGCCTGGACCGAGCCGTGGACAAAATCTAGAAAATTTAGGCCCGGCACGGTACGGCCCGCTACTCACAGGCTCGGGCCTGGCCCGCCATTTCCTCAAGCCCGCGGGCCGAGCCCATGAACAGGCCCGACCCGGCCCATGCCCAGGTTTAGACTACTACCTATACATTATGATTTTTGTAAAAAAAAAAAAAAAAAAAAAGGATAATTTATTTTTATTAGTTGTAATACTAGGATTTAGAAATTCTTAAACGAGACAATCTTAAATAAGACCATCTCACTATCTATTTTAGAGGGTTACTTTTTGTTTGTGGCATTTTAAGTGACACCTTTAATTAAAATAGTAAGATAAGAGTAAGACTATCGTTTTGTAGATGAATTATAGTATTCGAGTAGTGTAGAGAACTTGGAATATAATAATATATGTTGTGTTTATAAATAGGTTTGATATTATTAACCTGTTTGAGTGAAATGGAAACTATTTTGACTATATTGCTATCTATAAATCATGGTAAAAAAATTAGATTGGTTACTTCATCACAAATGACAAATATTACTATTAAACATTTCAAAATTACTACTCAATAATTTGACCCACATGACTTTTATTCAATTTTTTTGTGTAGAATGGAATTATGGATATTTAATATATTCAAATATCAAATACTTCCTCTGTCCCATAATATAGTGCCTACTTCATTTTTGGTGGGTCAAACTTTAAAATCTTTGACCAAATATTCTCATTTGTATATATAAAAATACGTATTCATGTGGAATCTCGTTAGATTCGTCTCAATGTGTAGTTTCATAATATCAACTTTTTATATTTTTTATTAATACGGAATTGAAGATATTAAAGGTCAAAGTTACGTCTTGGAGACCGTTTAAAAAAGAAACAAGCACTATATTATGGGACGGAGGGAGTATTATAACAAAGATGTTAGCAACTCCATATAGAAAATTTAGCAACCTAACTGCTTACTAAAGTAGCTAAATATAGACACAACAATAATTTTTGTTAAACTGTGGGAGCTAACCTAGTAGACTCTAAAATCACTGCCCTTTTGTTCCATTTTTTGGGGACTTGGTGTATGTTTAATGTTTGGTGGCTATTAATTCGCTTATTTTACTTGGCTTATGACTTATGTTAGCCGTTTGACTATTTTATATAGAAATATGCTTGGTAAAATCTGTGTTTGATGTCTAATGTTTAATGTAAAATAAAAGGAAAATCAAAACTAAAAGTTAATAATGAGTATCAACTTTGTATTTTTGAGTTTTGATTGAAAAGTTGGCTTCGTAGCTACCTTGATAGTCATTTAATTACCAAATTTTTTTTTCCTTTTCCAACAATATGAAATATCCAACCAAAAGGTTAGTTATCAAACACCATCATATAATTGCATATTGGGTATCGCTAGATTTTAAGATAATATTGATATATTCGAACATGAAGAAAAAGATTAAAACCGAAGCTAATATGTTTACCCAAAATGTGGGGTCGAATAAAAAGAGGTTTTAACATTTGTTACTGGTATTTGAGGTAGGATGGAAGATAAAACAGAAGCAATAAATGGAAGAGGACAATAATGGGTAGGTAGCTGTGAGTGGTAAAAGAGAGCTAATAAACGTAGGGGGACTGGACTGGTGTCTGTAATCTGAAAAGGCTGTATTGGTTGGAGGTTGAGATAGTAATAACAGGAGAAGCTTTTGCTGTATGTGTATACGTGGGGTGTTGCTAATCTTCTTGCGGAAAAAGGGAAAGTCTAAGGGGAAGTGTGCCAGTTCCAGGCAGGTATTGGTATTGCCGTATTGGTATTGGGGACTGGGGAGTGTGTATCACTGTTTAATCTCTCTCTCATCACTCATATTAAGCCGCCAGACCCAGTGGGCAGTGGCAGCGGAGGTTTTGTTCAAAATAAAACTATCTCATTCTCTCACAGTGGTCACGTCTCATTGACGCTTGAGTCTTGACCGTCTTGTCCATCTTTTCTCGCACACTCTTCCCCAACTTCCAATGAGAGCTATGGTAAACATCTAACTGCTACTCCCTCCGTTTTATTTTAATTTACTCACTTTACTTTGGGTGAGAACCTGAAGGATTTTGTCCTCGATCAAGTGTAACAAACTAAATGTATATGGACAAATTATAAAGATAATATATATTCAATAATATTAGGTGACCGCAACGTTTTGCTAGAAGCTAATTGCGGTTTGTTGGGCTAATATATTTAGGCCAACTACTAATATGTATTGGGTCCTATGAGGTCACACAATGTGACAACCCTTGGATATTACCCAAATCCATTTGTGAAATGGGTTGGGCGGTTTTTATGATGGATGGAAGATTTGTAACTCATGAGTTTATTAGGCTCATAATGTATGACATTATGAGGCAAAATAAAGCCTCATGAATCATCTCTTTGTAACCACTCTATATAATCATATGGGGGTTACAAAGGAGTATGACATTACATCACTTTAGTAAGAGAAAATCTGATTTTCTTTTGCTCTCATCTCTCCCATTCATTCGGCCATATACACCTCAAAAGCAAGAGGATTCTTCTCTCTTCCGTACTAGCATACGTGGTGATCTAAGGGTTGTTCGTGGACCAACACTAGAGGAACGACGGATGACGTTCTAAAGGATCTCCACTAGAAGGCTTGTGGTGGAAGTGGAATTCACGCATCAAGAGGTATATTCTACACTCTTAATAAATTCATGTTAATTTATGCAAAGATCTTGGTGTTAGATGTTTGAGTATGTGATACTCGTTTTCCGCATTAAGCATCTAAATTCCTACAGTGGTATCAGTTAGCCTATTGCATAGATTAATATGATCATGTTGATGCATGTTTTCCTCCATTATAATTCATTTAGGGGAGGGTATTGGCATGAGGATATTGTTTGCATGATTAAAATAATAGGATTTTAATCTCGTGGGAGTATAAAAGTTGTTTATACATTTTTCGATACATGTATATATATATATATAATTGTTATATTATTTCATGTTTTGATTAAGTTGTTAATTAGAATATGATGTATATATGTATGATTCATGAATTGTATGCTTTGAGTTTTTATGCTTAATTTGATTATGTATAATTTCATGGCATGAATTCTTAAATTAGAGGCCGAGTATGATTTATTTATGCATAAAAATGTTTTACTGTATAAAGAAAATCATGTGTTTATCGATTAAAATTACCTGAATTGAGATTGAAAAACGGAGGCAGAGCCTGGTCGCACCGCGACCATCCTGCTCGCGGGGTGCGACCCTGCTCGCGTGGTGCGACCTGCTCACTGGCCATAACGGCATGTTCTTGTTTTCAACGGATTAAAACGTTTAAATCCGTTTATTCCCTTAATGCATATTAAGTAGCTTTTATGCTTGGTATCCTATGCTAATGCTTAAATGAATTAAAATTATGTTGGGAGTTTATTATATGATATTTAATTTTATGTTAGGATGTTAGTTTTAATAAGTTGATTAATTCTTTCATGCTAGTATATGTGGTTGAATATCATGTTATGTTTATATTTTAATATGATTAAAATATATGTGGTGCCTTAGAGTGCTTATGTGTTTTTCTTTAAATTTAATAGTTGATTAAATTTGTTAGATTAATATTTTAAAGCCCTTGGGAGATAAATTCTAATATGATTAAAATTTGTCTTAAGGTACTAACCATTTGATTTAATATGAGATTAAATCTAGATGGTGTTATTATGTTTAAAGTTGTTAAAGCATAATAATTTATTTTAATAATTGATTAAAATGCATATTTTATATACTCCATATGATATTATGAATGCATGCGGTGACTAGTATGGCCCAAACTTGGATAGAAAATACGATCTGCGTATCGTTAATGTATTTTTGTAGTTTAAATACGATCTATGCATCGTTGGTATTTTTGTAATATTAGTTTAAATTTCAAAAAAAAAATTATTCAAGTTGAAGTGATTCAAGGATGGAGATCCGATGTTTTTTCATTTCCATGGAGCACTAGGATGTGATCCAAGGAGGTTCAAGGATGGAGGCCTTAAAGAGTAGTCTTTAGGGTTAGGGGCCATACTAGGATCACATTTTATTTTATGCATTTAAATATTGCTTTTGAATGCTTTTTAAGTTTTATTATGCATGTTATTTATTTTTGCAACGAGTTCACTAGTAATTAAATCACATAATAATTTACTTAGGTCCCTAAAGCTAATATTGGGTAATTGCTTTTCCAAATAAACATCTACTAAAATCTTGATCGTTAGTAATAGGTTCTGCCAAAGCAGAGTGTTACTTCCAATCTTGGGCTAAGTAGAGTAAATTTCCGAAATTTGCATGTTTAGTTTGGTTTAGCCCAACAAAATCATCAAAACGGTTTTGGATTTTGAAGTAAAGGGTTGGGTTTTGGTGTTTGGGTGATAAGTTCTGTCTAGGATTAGGAAGGCTTTCCCCAACGTTGTAGGTAACTTCCTTACCTGGGAACTTTAATCACCTTAGCAATCACCCATCAACTAAGAATTACAATTGTTGTAATTAGTAAAGGAGTTTACTTACCTTTTAAATTTGGTTTTAAGTTGAGGCCAAAGTCCACTTATAAATCATGTTTGATATGGTCTTAGAATCACTTGATTCAAAAGGGACACTTTTAAAATTGGTCAAGTGCATAGCTTTTATTTTAAAAGTGTTTAAAATTTGTTAAAAGCTATTGATGGTAAACATACTTATTACTTTTGCATCTTCCATGTAGATATCATGTCTGGTAACAACAATAATTCACATTTTAACTTACGTTCAATCCTTGAAAAGGATAAGTTGAACGGGAACAACTTCCTTGATTGGGAAAGGAATCTGAGAATTGTTCTTAGATCCGAAGGTCGAGAGGATGTTCTTGAAACCCCGATCCCAGTTTTAACGACCACCTCTACTGAAGCCGAAAAGGCGGCCCACAAGGCCATTGCAGAAAGGTCGGTAATTGTTACCTGCCTTATGCTCGCGGCTATGGAACCAAGCCTTCAAAAGAGGTTTGCAAGCTTGGATGCTCGCAGTATTATCCGACAATTGAAAACCATGTTTCAAAGAACAAGCTCGGATAGAGAGGTATGAAACTCACAAGGCTATTCTTGAGTGTGCGTTAGTCGAAGGCAAGCCGGTCGCCACTCATGTCTTTGAAATGATTGGTTATTTCGAGACAATGGAGAGGTTGGGCTTTCCTTATAGCCAAGAGTTGGCTACTGACATCATACTACTTGACAGGCTAAAGTCGTATCACCTAATCAAAAATAACCTAAGGTCCACTAACAAGTAGTCGGGGAAGTCGGGATCGAATCCACGGGGAGAAAGTTATACTATTGTATCCGAATTCTAATATTATACTAACTAAATCGATTGAAAATGGGTGTGTGACTAAACTAATAGGCAAATGATAGAACTAAATATGAAGGTATGAATCAATTAATAAAGAACTAGGACTATGGATCACTATGCATACAATTCGGGAAATCGAGAGACGAATAATAACTACCCAATAAGTCAATTTATCTAGGGCACATGTAATTTCTCTCGAACATTACCTCCCTCAAAGATCACCTAGCCGCTCTCGCATGGTCAAGGATCACTATGCCTAATGATTGAAAGCCTATACGAAATCTCTCCTCTCGAAGCGATTCAATATTGCGATAATAGAAGTACAAATCGGGCCTAATTCATAAATCTAGCATGAACGATTCAATCACAAGAAACAATTGAAATATAGGGTAATTATACTAATCTATCAATCCCTCATTGCATACATAGATCCCCACAATCCTAGAAATAAAACTACTCACTCATACTTGAGAAAACAATAACAAATTCCATATAAAAATCCATACTTTGAACTATTGCAAATAACTAAGAAACTAATCTAATCAATAATAGAGAAGCAAATAATAATGAAAAGAACAAGGAAGAAGATTACCAAATTAATGAACTATATTAAACTTGCGAATAATCCAAAGGTTCAATCTTGAATCACAATGAAGAGTAGTAAAAAGCTAGGGTTCTTGAGAGAAACTATGAGAAATAAGAGCTAAAACCAAGATAAAAACAAAGATACTAATAAAAGTTTTCAAATCCCTATTTATACTAACTGGCCGGCGCGCGGAGGCCGTTGCCCGATCGGGCCAACTAAGCCCGATGACATCGGGCTCAAACGAAGCAGCAGGGATCAAAACAGGACCCCGCCCGATGACATCGGGCCGACCCGCCCGATGGAGTCGGGCTGCACACCAATGGTTCCAGGGACAGGCGCAGGACAAGCCAAGGACGCCCGATGAGATCGGGCCTATCCGCCCGATCGGGCTTCTCACCGTAATAACGATCGGGCAACGTTGCCCGACCGGGCCCGCAACGTCTCTCATCTGCGGCTTCTGAAGACGATGACGCCCGATCGGGCGTGTTGCGCCCGATCCGATCGGGCTCAGTTCCAATCCTCATTCCTTGGCTTCAAACGCCAAGGGTTCAATGCTTCTTCGCTCAGAGATCCCGAAAAGTATCCTCAGGACTTTAGAACTCATCAAATATGTTTTCGAACCTCTCCAGTCCAGTGAAATAGTCAGATAGTGGTAGAAAATAGAGAGATAACTCCCTAAAACCTGCAATCAGACACAAAACAGAAAACCATAACTAGATGGAGAGAGTTAGCATAAAATGGCTCCTAAGAGCACCATTGATACACATTTTAGCTCAAATACAGGGGGAAAACACTATATTAAATCATCACATCAAACTCCCCCAAGCTAAACCTTTGCTTGTCCTCAAGCAAAGCACAACAGGAATAAGAATAGGATTGCTTCACCCCTCAGATGGAAAAGTTTAAACTCAATTATTTCCAACTCAAAATCATTCAAGCAAGCAAAATTCAAGTTCAGTTGCTCAGATCACCCGACTACCAATCACTTAAGTAAACCATCAAACGTAGCCGCCCTACATATCATGCAAATCTTGAAAAGGTACTCACCGAGGTGTCACTCCTCTCAATTTTGTGGCAGGCAAAATATGTGCCCGATCTCTCACCAACCCAACCATAATAGCCCTTCCCACTCACACTCTCATGTGTTTAGAAAGGTGTAATATCGCTCATCCTAATCAGGTCGACTCAAATAACAAACTTAATCTTCGACTTTGGCATATTGACTCAGTATTATTCCAATATACAATCAAACATGTGCTCAAAAGGTCTTTATCAGGGTTGTAATGGGGCTCGGGTAAAGGTACGGAAATTATTTAGGAAATGTGGTGGAAAAGCCAAGAAAGGGGAGCAAAAAAAAAAAAAAACACTAGTAGGACTAAGTGTGGTCAAAACAACTCCCATGGCAACAAAGAACATAACCAAGATAATAACCAACTTTTGAAGTTTCACGAACCAACCAATAACTGTCATTTTCAACATAATTTCCAACACTTTTGAAAGTTAACGAGTGAAGATCATAGAAATTTTTCAGATTTTTCACTATCAAAATTTTTTTTTTCTTTCTTTCTTTCACTTTATTTTTCTTTTTCTTTCTTTGTACAACCTTATCATTATTTTCCAACCGCCCTACGGAATCAACCACACAATATGATATAAACTTAGCAAATGCTCCCCCAAGCTAGGCTTGGGACAATAGTCAAGGTAAAGGCTCAAGGTGTGTAATGTGGTTTAATATAGATCCAAAAATAAGTCATTAGGCTCAGCAGGGCTAGGGGGGAAAATTCATTAAACAACTCTGAGGCTTAAAATTAGACAAATGAACGCCTCTATCACAGCACATGCCTAAAGTTACCAGAACTCAACGAGTACAATGCCAAAACCAAGATAAGAATGCTACGAGGAACTAACACACAAGAATAAATCGGATATAGAGATAAATCCGAGGGCTAGAATGAATCCTCACAATCTAACCAATTCAAGCATGCAGTTAAAATAGGCACTTTATCATCAAAATTCACTCAAGATCAAGGCAGTCAAAGATCACATCACAACGTCCCAATCACAAATGCCCAACTATCCAGTATAATGAGTTAAATCATTTTTCAAAATAAGTTCGGGGCACAGGGAAGCAATCAAACTATTCAAATTCAACTCGTATTTTTGTGATTTTTCAATTTTTTTAAAGCGATTAAACTACCTTAACTATCCTAAAAAGCAGTAAAACAAAAGGAAAACATAAAAAACAAAAAGAAAAACACTACTAATACTTACAGAAATCTAATACTTACAGAAATCCTCCCCCAAGCTGAACTTGGCAATGGCCTCATTGCAACAAGGGAAAGGAAAGGGACACGGGCATCAGCCATCCATAGAAATGTCCGCACCATCATCATCCTCACCTCCATCATCCTCACCTCCGTCATCCTCACCTCCGTCATCCTCACCTCCGCCACCCCTACTACTGGACCCTGGCTGGCTGTAATTCGGGTTCCAAGAGTACCAGGATGGGTGGGCGTCGGCTTCTGCAATCGTATGCTGTCTGCAGTAGTCATCGTACAGGGGATACAGAGCTAGGTGTTGATCATTGGCCAATGTATCAACACGCTGGCTGAGGCTCTGGAGAAGGACGGAGTTGGCATCAACCTGCTGACCGATGTTCTGAATAGCGGTAGAGTTGGCAGTGATACCAGACTCCATCCGCTGGAGCATGCTCATCATTCCCTGAAAATCAAAAGAAGGAGCAGGAGCAGTAGAATATGGGGGAGGGGGAGCATCAGAAGTAGAGGCAATATCAGCAGGATGAGGGGGCGACGGTGAAATGTGCGTTGGGGAATGTCGGGGATGGGGGTGGGAAAGTCGGAACCGGCTATGGGAAGGTGGTAGTGGGGCTGCCCTGGTCGAATTTTGGCTAAGGGACTAGGCAACTCAATAGAGCGCCTCCCGTTGATGCGCCATTGATATTTATCCCCGACCCTCGCTAACCAATGGAGGCGATCGAAGAAAGCATAGTCCATGAGGGTGGGTCCTAGGGGCTGGTTGGTAGCGAGACTCATCAAAACCAGGAATTTTCCTAGCAAAAAGAGTCACTAACCCCCCATTTACAATAGCCCGAGAGGTCAAAGTACCGTCCGCTCTCCTCTTAGGGTAAGTGGTGGCAATACGCTCCATCTGGAGCGCAACATGATGAGGGATGTTATATTGAAAATGGTCGGGCGTCCCTTTAAGCATGTAGCTGCCAATTAGGTACAGTTCATCCCCCCTTATTAATTGCCCTTCCACCCTCCCAAATAGTGTCTGCGACATAAATCGAACCCACATTTTAAAGATGGGTTGGTGGATGAATTTACCCTTGCAGTGTTGTAGGGTGAAGTCATTACCATCACCTGTGATGGCAAAATACGTGCTACGATGATGGTAGTTAGGGGGGTGCCCAATCTCCCCACCACATTGGACTCGAAGTACCCGTGCAAATTCCAGCAAAGTGAGGTGGAAATCCTGATTGAGCAGTCTAAAGGATACATAGGATACAGGTCCAGTGCGGGGTTTGGTAACCTTAAGACTGCTATAAAATTCATAGACCAGTACAGGATAGGTATTAACATGGACGGAAAAGAAAGATTCCATGCCGATTATTTTCATGAAATCTTTAAACTCAGAAGCAATACCCAATTTATTTAAAAATTCAATATCAAGGAAATGGGTAGGACTCACCTCGCGCCCTTTTAGGCGCTGAAACCGTTCACGCTGCTCCGGTGACGAGAAGACGACATCCGGAAAAGTCTCGTCCCGTGGTGGTGGTGGTGGTGGTGGTTGTGGTGGTCCGGTGCCGGATCCGCGACGCCTCCTTGAAGACATGATGCTTGAAAAAAATTGTAGAGATGTTACACTCACTTTATGTGGAATGGGGTGGATGAGAGAGATGGAGTGAAATAGAAAAAAAATTGAAGATGATGTGGTGGGTAATTGATAGGGGAGATGAGAGGATTGATTTTTGTGGAGAGCTAAGTAGCTTGGATTGAAGGTTGTTAATGGTGGATGGAGAATTTGGGGAAGAAGATGAGAGAGGTGGGGTTAGGGCTTGAAGAAGAGAGAGAAAGAGATTGGGAGTGAATGGGGAAAGTGAGTGGGAAATCCCAAGTTTAATGAGTATTCCGGCACGAAGCCCGATCGGGCGGAATTTTTTTTCCTGAGAATCTGATATCCAGTTGCGGGCCCGATCGGGGCGGCTTCGCCCGATACAATCGGGCGGCTGAGTTTTGTGCCAGGTACTGACGGTGTTCAGCCCGATCGGGCGAATCCTGCCCGTTCCCATCGGGTGAAGATTTTCGCTGACGGTGGAATGCCCGATCGGGCGTAATGACCCGATTTGATCGGGAGGTATTTTGTTTCGCTTTTGCCAACTCCCCTTGCGGGCCCGATCGGGGGTGAAGTGGCCCGATTCCATCGGGCGGTTTTCTTTTTGACTTCTGTCATGTGGTCTTCGCGGGCCCGATCGGGCGGAGGAGCCCGATTCCATCGGGCGGAGCCGGAACTTGCACTTTTCCGGATTTTGCAATATTTTCCATGAAAAACGAGCCTCGCTATCATCGGAAACCAAAAAAATCCTGCACACATATAACCTCAATGTAATGATCAATACCCTCTCACTCTCTCACCTAAACTACAAAACTACAAAAACTAAAACAAAACTATACTAAGGAAAAAGAAGAAAAGGAAAGGGAAAATCGGGTTGCCTCCCGATTAGCGCTGGTTTATGAGGGTCCCGCACGACCATAATGCCGCATCCCCCAAACGAGAAGGGGAAGGGGGCTGGAGGTATAATTCCTCCACGAGATCCAAGCAAGTGCTCCCGTATGATAAAGCTTTAAGCGTTGGCCATTAACCTTGAATTTTTCACTGTTGCATTCATCACCTCAATAGAACCAAACTTGTTAACATTAGTGACAAGAAAATGGACCAGACCATCTAGACTTCAACTTACCAGGAAAAAGTTTTAATCGAGAGTTGTACAATAAGACCTTGTCACCAATTGAGAACTCTCTACTCAAAATTTTCTTATCGTGCCATCTCTTAGTACGCTCTTTGTAGAGACGCGAACTATCATAAGCATTCAGCCGGAGTTCATCAAGTTCATTAATCTGCAAAAGGCGTTTCTCTCCTGCTAACTTAGCATCAAAATTCAGCTCCTTAACAGCCCAAAAAGCCTTGTACTCTAGCTCAACAGGTAGGTGACATGCTTTCCCATAAACTAACCTGTAAGGGGTGGTGCCAATAGGGGTCTTAAAAGCAGTTCTGTAAGCCCATAAGGTGTCATCTAATTTGTCACTCCAATCCTTCCTAGATTTAGCAACCACTTTCTCCAAAATAGTCTTTATCTCACGATTAGACACTTCTACCTGCCCACTTGTCTGAGGGTGATAAGCTAGGCCAGTCCTATGGTAGACACCATACTTCTTAAGCAGAGCCTCGAAAGTGCGTTTGTGAAAATGAGATCCACCATCACTTATGACAACCCTTGGTACCCCAAACCTTGGAAAGATAATCTTTTTAAACATTTTCATAACGACTTTAGAGTCGTTAGTTGGTGATGCAAGGGCTTCTACCCATTTAGACACATAATCAATAGCAACAAGCATGAAATTATTGCCAGATGAAGAGGGAAAGGGGCCCATAAAATCAATACCCCATACATCAAATAATTCAACTTCCAAAATGGGGGTTTGAGGCATCTCATGTCTTTGGGAAATATTTCCCGTTCGTTGGCATGCATCACAGGACTTAATAAAGGTACTAGCATCATGAAATAAAGTAGGCCAGTAAAAACCAGATTGAAGTACCTTAGCAACAGTTTTGGAGGGCCCAGCATGGCCTCCACATGGCGAGGAGTGGGAGTGCTTGAGAATGTCATGCACCTCCCATTCCGGGAATACATCGCCTATAGATGGTGTCGGCGCAAAGCTTGTACAGTAGAGGGTCGTCCCGAAATACTTCTTAGCCTCATGGAGGAATTTCTTCCTCTGGCTGTAACTCGGCTGGGGGAGTCGGCCACTCACACAAAAGTTGGCGAAGGCGGCATACCACGGGGTGACGAAGTGACCGCCGGGAGCTTATCATCAGGAAATGAGTCATCAATGGGTAGACCTTCTTCCATGTCTTCATACTTGTAATCGGACGAGATGATCGGCCACTACATTTTCCGCTCCTTTTTTGTCTCCGATCTCTAAATCGAATTCTTGGAGCAAAAAATCCACCGAATGAGTCTAGGTTTGGCCTCCTTTTTGGCTAGGAGATACTTCAATGCAGCATGGCCGATATAAACAATGACCTTAGATCCCAACAAATAAGTTACGAACTTGTCCGGTGCATAGACCACGGCTAGAAGCTCTTTCTCGGATGTGGCATAGTTAACTTGAGCTTCATCTAGGGTCTTACTAGCGTAGTATATCGCATGGAGAATGTTGCCCTTCCTCTGACCAAGCACAGCTCCCACAAGCATAATCGCTAGCATCACACATAATCTCGAAAGGAAGGTTCCAATCCGGAGATCGAATGATCGGAGCGATAATCAAAGCTTGCTTGATCTGTTGAAAGATAGAAGACAGGTTATCGATAAACAGGAACGGGGCATCCTTGAGGAGCAACCGAGTAAGTGGTTTAGCAATTTTAGAGAAATCCTTGATGAAGCGGCGATAAAACCCCGCATGACCAAGGAAACCTCGCACCCCTTTTACATTCACGGGAGGGGGTAATTGCTCAATCACTTGAATTTTTGCTTTATCCACCTGGATGCCACGTTCGAGAGATAATATGACCAAGTACCACTCCTTCAGTAACCATGAAGTGGCACTTCTCCCGATTCGGGACAAGATTGACATCTTCACACCTTTTCAAAACTTTAGCCAGATTTAGCAAACATGCATCAAAATCAATTCCATACACGCTAAAGTCATCCATAAACACTTCCATAATGGACTCAATGAACTCGAAAAAATGGCCATCATACAACGTTGGAAGGTGGCGGGGGCATTGCATAATCCAAATGGCATCCTTCGATAGGCAAAGGTACCGAAGGGCGAGGTAAATGTGGTCTTCTCCTGGTCATCCGGGTGGATAGGGATTTGGAAGAAACCGGAATACCCATCTAGATAACGAAAATAAGAATGACAAGCTAGCCTTTCCAACATTTGGTCAATGAAGGGGAGGGGAAAGTGATCCTTCTTGGTGGCAACATTTAATTTCCTATAGTCAATGCACATACGCCAACCGAGTTACTACTCTTGTAGCGATTAATTCATTTTTTTCATTTTTAACAACAGTAGTACCTCCTTTTTTAGGAACCACTTGAACTGGACTCACCCACTTAGAATCAGCAATGGGGTAGATGATTCCAGCATCAAGCAATTTCATGACCTCTTTCTTAACTACTTCCAGATATTGGGGTTCAAACGACGTTGGCCTTGTATACTAGGACGATGATCATCCTCTAAGTGAATTCTATGCATGCAGAAGTCGGGGCTTATGCCTTTCAAATCATCAATATTATATCCAATGGCTTGTTTATGTTTTTTCAAAACAGACAAAAGTTGAGACATTTGACCATCATTCAATGAAGCACTAACAATCACGGGATAATTTTCGATTCATCCGTAAAAAGCATAGCGCGAGAGAAGAGGGAAGGGGTTTCGGTTCAGGTTTCTTTACCTCTACCGGTTGAGTATCATATACTAACCGTTCCTCGGTCATGAGTGGTAATACCGTCAAGCTCTTCACATGCTAGAACCGCTTCCCGGTCATCCGCGGCGGTACTCAAGGGATTACCATCACCCGTAGAAGATGCAAAACAAAGCAAAGCCTCCAGGAGGATCCCTTGAAGGGATTTAGGCATGTCATCGTTAACTAGCACATCAATGACATCAATTCTATAACAGGCTTCCTCTAGCATGGGACTTTTCAAGGCATTGGTTAAACTAAAGGTCACCTTGTCATCCCCACGATCAAAGTTAATTTACCATTCTTAACATCTATGACGGCTCAAAGATATGAAGAAATGGTCTCCCTAAAATGATTGGGATCCGAGTATCCTCTTCCATGTCAAGCACAACAAAATCCACAGGAATAAAAAATTTACCTACTCTCACAGGGACGTCCTCTAAGATACCTAAGGGGTATTTGTCGAACGGTCGACCATTTGAAGAGTAATATTGGTGCATTTTAAATCTCCCATGTCGAAGCTTTTTGCATACGAGTAAGGGGCATGACACTAACACTAGCACCCAAATCACATAAAGCCTTATCGATAAAAATGGTGCCAATGTTACAAGGGATAGAGAAACTCCCGGGTCTTTCAATTTAGGTGGGGATTGGTTTTGCAAAAGAGCACTACATTCTTCGATGAAAGCTACGGTCTCAATTTCATTAAAGGCTCTTTTCCTAGTCGAAATTTCTTTCAAAAATTTAGCATATGCGGGAACCCGAGTAATAAGTTCGATAAAAGGAACAGTTACCTGCAGATGTTTCACTATCTCCAAAAACTTACCGAGCTGATGATCAAGCTTAGTCTTCAATAGTCGATTGGGGAACGGTACCTTGATCACAGGAGTGGGAGGTGAAACTTTTTCAACTACTGTCTGCTTCTCTGCATTGCTGACATCCTTAGGAGCTGTGGAATTGTCGGTGACAGACTTCATCCTTGTCGGAGCTAACCGGGATCATCTTTAGGCATCTACGGACTATCATCTTTGCGCTCCACTCCTAAGAGTGATGTCATTAGCGATATCTCTTGGTTGCATAGGCTGCGAAGGTAATGATCCGGGTGGCCTACTAGCGAAAGAACTAGCCAACCGAGCTAGTTGAGTCTCCAACATCTTGTTATGCGTACCCAAGTTTTCCAACTGAGCCTTTGTGTCGGCTTGAAAGGCATTAAAACCTTTCTGCATCTGAAACATCATATTCTTCAACTCTGTCATGGCTGGATCAGTAGGAGGAGTAGGTGGTTGTGGAGCTTGATTTCTCTGAAAGCCAGGAGGAGCTTGTTGTTGAGGTTGATATTGTTGAACCTGATTCTGTGGGACATATGGTTGTTGAGGTTGAGGATTCAACACATTATTGCTCCGATATGAGAGGTTGGGGTGATTTACGTACCCGGGGTTGTAAGTGTTAGAATATGGGTTGAACCGACCCCTAGGTTGTGGCCCGAAACGCATTAACCGCCTCACGGTTGCTCCCGACATTAGAAGATAGGAGCGCGGGGGCACTCTTGACAATTATGCCCAGGTATCCCACAAGCATCACAAATGGGAGCAATATAATTAGAAGCACTAGCCATCGCATTAACACTCATATGGGAGGAGTCATTACCTAGCTTCAAGGAATCAATCTTCTGGTTGAGAGCAGCTAGTTGCCCGGACAATAAAGAAATAGCTTCGACATCATGTTTCCCTCCCTTCTTCATGGAGGAACGAATGGTAGAGGCTTGATTAGAAGCGAGTTTCTCTAGAAGTTCATACCCCTCATCAATGGCTTTATCCATGAAAAATCCACCAGAGGCTCCATCAATTACCCTCCTTGTATCCGCATCAACTCTAGTATAGAAAATCTGACACAAATACCATTGGTCTAAACCATGATGAGGGCAAAGGCGTTGCGAGATCCTTGAACCTCTCCCAAGCTTCATATAAAGATTCTCCAGGGGTCTTGGGTGAAAGTTACTATGGCACGACGCATATCTGCGATCTTTTTGGTAAGGATACCACTTGATGAGGAAGATTTTGGATAGTTACGCCTGGTGGTGATGGTGGAAGGCGACTTATTATACCAAAATAGAGCTTTGTCGCGCGAGAGAGAACCCAAATAGGATGAGTTTCATATCATCGGCGAGTAACACCGGCTTGTTTTTGAGTAGCACAACATTGTAAAAACCTGCGAGATGCTGATTTGGGTCTTCGAGATGGCAACCCAAAGAACCGATTATTCTCGAACCATATTCGAGAACATGAGACTTGATTTCAAAGTTTGTAGCAGCAATGGTAGGCATCCGAACCCCAGTGGGTACATTGTCAGGCGAAGGTTGTGCATAATCTCTGAAAGTTGGTTTAGTTTCGTCACCCATTATAGCAGTAATAGGTGAAGATGGCGGAGTAGTTGTCTTTTGGGAAGGTGTCCCTGCGGCCAACTTCGCTTGCTTAGCTTGTTTTACGAGCCTACGAGCGATCTTTTCAATCTCCGGATCAAATGGAATGAGATTTGAGGATTTTAATTTCCCGCTCATACACCAAAAACACTAAAACAAACGTGAGATGCTCCAAAGAACAGATGTTCTTCGAGAGAAGAGGTTAGTGTAATACTATAATTCGAGACAAAATAAAAATTAACCGTCTCCCGGCAACGGCGCCAAAATTTGACAAAGCTAAAGTCGTATCACCTAATAAAAAATAACCTAAGGTCCACTAACAAGTAGTCGGGGAAGTCGGGATCGAATCCACAGGGAGAAAGTTATACTATTGTATACGAATTCTAATATTATACTAACTAAATCGATTGAAAATGGGTGTGTGACTAAACTAATAGGCAAATGATAGAACTAAATATGAAGGTATGAATCAATTAATAAAGAACTAGGACTATGGATCACTATGCATACAATTCAGGAAATCAGAGACGAATAATAACTACCCAATAAGTCAATTTATCTAGGGCACATGTAATTTCTCTCGAACATTACCTCCCTCAAAGATCACCTAGCCGCTCTCGCATGGTCAAGGATCACTATGCCTAATGATTGAAAGCCTATACGAAATCTCTCCTCTCGAAGCAGATTCAATATTGCGATAATAGAAGTACAAATCAGGCCTAATTCATAAATCTAGCATGAACGATTCAATCACAGGAAACAATTGAAATATAGGGTAATTATACTAATCTATCAATCCCTCATTGCATACATAGATCCCCACAATCCTAGAAATAAAACTACTCACTCATACTTGAGAAAACAATAACAAATTCCATATAAAAATCCATACTTTGAACTATTGCAAATAACTAAGAAACTAATCTAATCAATAATAGAGAAGCAAATAATAATGAAAAGAACAAGGAAGAAGATTACCAAATTAATGAACTATATTAAACTTGCGAATAATCCAAAGGTTCAATCTTGAATCACAATGAAGAGTAGTAAAAAGCTAGGGTTCTTGAGAGAAACTATGAGAAATAAGAGCTAAAACCAAGATAAAAACAAAGATACTAATAAAAGTTTTCAAATCCCTATTTATACTAACTGGCCGGCGCGCGGAGGCCGTTGCCCGATCGGGCCAACTAAGCCCGATGACATCGGGCTCAAACGAAGCAGCAGGGATCAAAACAGGACCCCGCCCGATGACATCGGGCCGACCCGCCCGATGGAGTCGGGCTGCACACCAATGGTTCCAGGGACAGGCGCAGGACAAGCCAAGGACGCCCGATGAGATCGGGCCTATCCGCCCGATCGGGCTTCTCACCGTAATAACGATCGGGCAACGTTGCCCGATCGGGCCCGCAACGTCTCTCATCTGCGGCTTCTGAAGACAATGACGCCCGATCGGGCGTGTTGCGCCCGATCCGATCGGGCTCAGTTCCAATCCTCATTCCTTGGCTTCAAACGCCAAGGGTTCAATGCTTCTTCGCTCAGAGATCCCGAAAAGTATCCTCAGGACTTTAGAACTCATCAAATATGTTTTCGAACCTCTCCAGTCCAGTGAAATAGTCAGATAGTGGTAGAAAATAGAGAGATAACTCCCTAAAACCTGCAATCAGACACAAAACAGAAAACCACAACTAGATGGAGAGAGTTAGCATAAAATGGCTCCTAAGAGCACCATTGATACACATTTTAGCTCAAATACAGGGGGAAAAACACTATATTAAATCATCACATCACTACACTCCCTACATGAAGGCTTCAACCATTTTAGGTTGAACTTCAATATGAATGGGGTGTCGAAAACCCTTGTTGAGTTACATGGGATGCTCATGACTGCCGAGCAAAACATCTTTGTTGCACCTAAGAAGGAAGTTCTTATGGTTCAAAAGGGGAAGGGTTTTAAGAAGGAATGGGCTGGCAAGAAAAAGCAAGACAAGGGCAAGCAAGTTGCCGCTAAGATCGCCCGATAAGCCACGTGCAAAGGCAAAGCCAAAGGTGGCCGCAAATGCCAAGTGCTTCCATTGTGGTCAAATTGGTCATTGGAGGCGTAATCGCCCAAAGTATCCGAATGATAAGAAGTCCGGGGGCTTCTTCTTCAGGTATCTATGTCATTAACATTAATTTAGCAACATCTACTTCTTGGGTATTTGATGCCGGTTGTGTTTCTCACATTACTTCGAATGTGCAGGGAATAAGAAGGAGTAGAACCTTGGCTAAAGTGGAGGTAGAACTGCGCGTTGGAAATGGTGCAAGGGTTGCGGCCGTTGCAGTTGGGACTTATTGTCTACCTTTGCCTTCAAGTTTAATATTAGAGCTTAATAACTGTTATTATGTTCCTGCTATTACCAAAAACATTATTTCTATTCCTGTTTTGGATAATGAAGGGTTTTCATTTACAATTGAGAAAGGTTGTTTCTCTGTTTATTTGAATTCAATGTTTTATGCCATTGCTAAAAGGTCTAATGGTCCATATTTCCTAGACTTAGACAGATATGTCCTTAACATAGACAGCAAAAAACATAGATCAAGCGATACTAATCCTACCTACTTATGGCATTGTCGTTTAGGACATATAAACGCGAAACGCATTCAGAAGTTACATAAAGATGGACTTCTAACATCTTTTGACTTTGAGCCATTTGATGTATGTGAATCATGTTTAATGGGTAAAATGACAAAGTCACCTTTTACTGGAAAGGGTGAAAGGGCCAGTGATCTATTGGGTCTAATACATAGTGATGTGTGTGGACCAATGAGCACAAAAGCTAGGGGAGGGTTTGGATACTTCATTACTTTTACTGATGATTTAAGTAGATATGGATATGTCTATTTAATGAAGCATAAGTCGGAATCGTTTGAAAAATTCAGAGAATTCCAGAATGAAGTCCAAAACCGGCTTGGCAAAACAATTAAGGCACTACGATCCGATCGTGGTGGTGAATATTTGAGCCAAGAATTTAGTGATCACTTGAAGAGTTGTGGAATTCTTTCACAACTTACTCCACCTGGAACACCTCAGTTGAATGGTGTGTCCGAAAGAAGGAACCGAACACTACTTGATATGGTTTGGTCTATGATGAGTTTTGCTGATCTTCCCATCTCCTTTTGGGGATATGCTCTCGAAACTGCTACTTTCACACTTAATAGAACTCCATCAAAGGCAGTAGAAAAAACACCACATGAGATGTGGAGTGGAAAAACTCCAAGTTTGTCTTTTCTACATATTTGGGGTTGTGAGGTTTATGTAAAACGTTTACTTTCAGATAAACTCGCCCCTAAATCAGATAAGTGTTTCTTTGTGGGTTATCCCAAAGAGACCAAGGGCTATTACTTCTACCATCGGACTGAGGGCAAAGTGTTTGTTGCTCGTCGTTGTGTCTTTTTGGAAAAAGATTTTATTTCCAAAAAGGCAAGTGGGAGTAATGTATTTCTCAAAGAGGTTCGAGAAAAGCAACAAATGGACATAGTTCAACCCAAAGTTATTAAAATCGCGATTCAAATCTTAAAATCTTACGATTTTACGATTCAAAATATGGTAGACGATTCGATTCACGATTCTAGACGATTCTATACAATTCTGTTGACTAGCGAAAATCTCGCAAATTTAAATCATGCTAACAAAGCAAATAATAGATATATATTGTTAGTTATTGCTAATATAGTAGGTAAACAACTATTTTTTCTAATTTTTAGGTCTTTTAACTTATAATTTTAGCATATTCAATTAAGATTAAGTGCAATATCTTGATTATACGTGTTTGTAGAATCTTACGATTATACGATTCGATTTTACGATTCGATTCTATAGGTCGTTTCCGATTCAAACTAGAATATCGATTTTAACAACTTTGATTCAACCTATGCTAGAGTCAGAAGCACAAGTGCCAGCTGTGGAGCTTGAAGTAATTCCTCCTTTAGAGGAATCTTCTCCCATAACTGACCAAGTGTTGGAGGACGTGCATCCTGTACACGAACCTCCTACTGTCCCACTCGAATCTAATTCGTGCGAAAATTCTCAAATTGTTGAGAAGAAAATTTCTCCCGTTGCGGCCCTCGTAGGACTAGTAGATCAAGAATACCAAACAAGAAGTTTGTTGATTTCTTGTTAACCGAAAGTTCCCGAGATAATAATCTTAGAGTTTGAGGAACCTACTACCTACAAGCAAGCTTTAATGAGTGAAGAATCCGAAAAATGGCTTGAAGCCATGAGGTCCTAAATGGCATCTATGTCTGAAAATCAAGTATGGGACTTGATGGATTTGCCCGATGGGGTTACACCTATTGGTTGCAAATGGGTTTTCAAAGTGAAAACAGACAAGGATGGTAACATTCAGGTTTACAAAGCAAGATTAGTTGCAAAAGGGTTCAAGCAAGTTCATGGTGTAGATTATGACGAAACCTTTTCACCAGTAGCAATGCTTAAATCCATTCGGATACTCCTAGCGATTGCTGCCTTCTATGATTATGAGATTTGGCAAATGGATGTCAAAACCGCTTTCTTGAATGGGTTCTTGAAAGAGGATGTGTATATGACACAACCGGAAGGTTTTGTGGATCCAGAATATCTTAGGAGGGTATGTAAGCTTCAAAAGTCCATTTATGGATTGAAGCAAGCATCCCGGAGTTGGAATCTTCGTTTTGATGAGGCAATCAAACTGTTTGGTTTTCTCAAAAACGGAGAAGAGTCTTGTGTTTACAAGAAGGAAAGTGGGAGTAACATAGTCTTTTTGGTCTTATATGTAGATGACATACTTCTCATAGGAAACGACATTCCCATGCTTGAGTCAGTCAAGGAATGGTTGAAGAGTTGTTATTCTATGAAAGACCTTGGAAACGCTGAGTACATTTTGGGGATCAAGATCTATAGGGATAGGTCTAAGAGGATGATTGGACTTAGCCAAAGAACTTATATAGATAAGATCGTTACTAAGTTCAATATGGAAAACTCTAAAAGAGGTTTTTTACCCATGCAACATGCTTTGTTTCGCTTAGCAAGACTCGGTGTCCTTCGGACCTGATGAGATTAAGCGAATGAGTAATGTTCCTTATGCGTCGCCTATAGGGTCCATTATGTACTCCATGATTTGTACTCGCCCGCGATGTTTCATATGCCTTGAGCATGTGTAGCGCATTCCAATCAAATCCAGGTGACGCACACTGGAGTGCAGCTAAGAATATTCTAAAGTACTTACGAAGGACTAAGGATAATTTCTTAGTGTATGGAGGTGAAAGTGAATTAATTATTGAGGGTTACATAGATGCGAGCTTCCAAACTGACAAAGATGATTTCCGATCCCAATCTGGTTTCATCTTTTGTCTAAATGGAGGGGCAAAGGGAAATGAAAAGTTCAAAACAAAGTACGTCGCTGATTCTACAACGAAGGCGAGTACATTGCTTTGCGGCAGATGCGGCAAAGGAAGCCGTTTAGATGAAGAAGTTCATTCCGGAGCTAGGAGTAGTGCCTAGTGTTGGAGATGGTATTGTTTTACATTTGTGATAACAATGGTGCCATAGCTCGATCTAAGGAACCAAGATCACATCAAAGGTGTAAACATGTACTTAGGAAGTTTCATCTCATTCGAGAAATCGTTGAGAGAAAAGATGTAATAGTTAGCAAAGTTCATACGGATAGCAATGTCGCTGATCCTTTGACTAAACCATTGCTTCAGCCTAAGCATGAGAGTCATACTAGGGCTATAGGACTTAAGCATGTAGGAGAGTGGCTTTGATTGTGTACTATTTACTTTTAATTAGTTCACGCTTATAGTTACTCCCGTGATATGTTTGGTTATGTTTATCATTAAAAGGTTATGTTCTTATTTAATCTTGGTTTAGTATTAAATAAAACGTTCAAAGTATTTTATAACGTTTGATAGGATTGTCAAATATGTGTTTGACGAATGAAACCCTATCCAGTGAACAGGAGTTATATTTTACCTTTGTCCCTAGTTCGAATCATTAAAATTGAACGTAAATGATTCTGTTTCTTGGACTAGATTGCAAGTTGATTGATAGCGCAGTTTCATGGGCTATGGGGACATAGAGATGTCTAGTCATTTGTATAGGCGTGTATAGTTGATACACGTTGGGCAGACCTAGTGGGAGTACTTTAAAAGGTTTATGAGAATCTCATTAATATATTTAGTGGATTCCTTAGACATGAGTATGACACTATTCTTACTTAAGGATTAGTATGTTTTTGACACTGCAAAACGTCGTGCCGTAAAAGGAGGCTATAAAAGCAGTGATCGGAACTGCTACGAATTGAGTGGGAGTTTTGGTTTTACAAGACTGGATAAAGTCCTCCTAAGAGTTAGGATTGGTGTCTTGGCCTCTTCAAGAGCGAGAACTGAAAATGCATGGCCGTGCTCAAATGGATTAAGGAGTTAATCATTTGTTTCGACAATTCGAACTCGGATTTCAAGAAACAACTTGAATATTGGTATGGTTTACATACGATGTTACCATGTCATCAAGTTAGACATTAAGCGACTTAAGGAATTTGAAGGTTACACACTTGTTCTTAGACAAGTGGGAGATTGAAGGATTTTGTCCTCGATCAAGTGTAACAAACTAAATGTATATGGACAAATTATAAAGATAATATATTCAATAATATTAGGTGACCGCAACGTTTTGCTAGAAGCTAATTGTGGTTTGTTGGGCTAGTATATTTAGGCCAACTACTAATATGTATTGGGTCCTATGAGGTCACACAATGTGACAACCCTTGGATATTACCCAAATCCATTTGTGAAATGGGTTGGGCGGTTTTTATGATGGATGGAAGATTTGTAACTCATGAGTTTATTAGGCTCATAATGTATGACATTATGAGGTAAAATAAAGCCTCATGAATCATCTCTTTGTAACCACTCTATATAATCATATGGGGGTTACAAAGGAGTATGACATTACATCACTTTAGTAAGTGAAAATCTTATTTTCTTTTGCTCTCATCTCTCCCATTCATTCGGCCATATACACCTCAAAAGCAAGAGGATTCTTCTCTCTTCCGTACTAGCATACGTGGTGATCTAAGGGTTGTTCGTGGACCAACACTAGAGGAACAGCGGTTGACGTTCTAAAGGATCTCCACTAGAAAGCTTGTGGTGGAAGTGGAATTCACGCATCAAGAGGTATATTCTACACTCTTAATAGATTCATGTTAATTTATGCAAAGATCTTGGTGTTAGATGTTTGAGTATGTGATACTCGTTTTCCGCATTAAGCATCTAAATTCCTACAGAACCAAGGATGAAGTATAAAAGTATGAGAGAGAAACTGAAAAGGTGGAGAGAGAAACTGAAAAGTGAGGGAGAGAAAGTAAAAAGTGGGTTAAAATATTAAAAAGTGGATGACATGGGTGGAAAAAAAGGAGAAAGTAGATGTGACATGTTACCTAAAATAGAAAAAGCAACATTGTGTAGATTAAAAAGAAACACACCAAAAAGAAAAGTGTGTAGATTAAAAAGAAACGGATGGAGTATAACATATACTCCCTCCGTTTCATTTTAATTTACTCATTTCACTTTGGGGGAGAACTAAGGAGAAAGTGCAAAAGTATAAGAGAGAAACTGAAAAGGTAGAGAGAGAAATTGAAAAGTGAGAGAGAGAAATTAAAAAGTAGGTTAAAATATTAAAAAGTGGATGACATGAGTGGAAAAAGAGGAGAAAGTAGATGTGACATGTTACCAAAAATAGAAAAAGCAACAATGTGTAGATTAAAAACAAACGGACCAAAAAAGAAAGTGTGTAGATTAAAAAGAAACGGAGAGAGTAGCAAGAAATAAGAAAAGTAATAAAAGAATATAAAAAAGAAAAAAAAATATATTTTTATTTGCATATTTTTTATTTACCTTTTAATATACGGTTTTTTCACCATATACCCCTGACTAATTTTTTTTTGCACCGTATACCCTCGCAAGTTTCCAAATTCAACATATACTCTCACTTTCAAAAAATACATCAACATGCCCTTATGACTAACGGTGTTAGACTTCCGTTAGTCATTAGGCCCTAATCCTCCCCTAACCCTAATTAACTAACCTAAATCAAACCCTAATTCTAACCCTAACCCTAATCTAATACACCATCTTGGCCCATAACCCTAACCACTAACTTGGGCCCTAACCCTAACCTCCCCTCTCCCACCCCTTCCACCTCCTCACCACCACCCCACCTCACCACCACCCCCTCACCACCGCCGACCCGCCTCCCTTCCCCACTCCCCGCGACCCCCCTTCCCCACTCCCTCGCAAACCCGCTGAGCCCACCTCCCCCGCAACCCCTCCGAGCCCACCTCCCCGCGGCCCCGTTGACCCCCTTCCTTCCCCGCTCCCCGCAAACTCGCCCCCTCCCCTTCCCCCCTTGGGTTCAATTCGAAAAATACTGGGTTGTTCCCCACCAAATTGTGTTACGAAAAATCTGGGTTGTTCCCCGCAATTTGGGTGGTTGTGTTGGTAAAAAATTCGAAGAACGCTGTTGGGTTGTTGGGTCTTTGCGGTGGTTGTGTTTCAAAAACTTCGAATCGGTGGAAGGGGAGGGGGTTTACTTGACTACGGGGAAGGGGAGAGGGGTGGGGTTGTGCGGTGTTAGGTTGCTTCTTGCGTGTTGGGTGGTGTGTTGGTAGGAGACGAACGGCGGCCGGGTGTTGTGTTGGTAGGAGAACAGTCTTTGCGCGGGGCCGGCTTGGTGCTTCTTGGGTTATGGTGGCCGGCGTGGTGAGTGGGGGAAGGGGGAGGGGAGGGGGTTCGGCGACGTAGGGGGGGGGGGGGAGGGGGAGGGAGTGGGGCTGCGGGGGGGGGCTGCGGGGGGTGGGGGAGGGGGGAGGGATGGTGGGTGGTTGGTGGGGGAAAGGGGTAGGGTGGGGTAGGGGGGAGGAGTGGTAGGTGGGTGGCTAGGGTTAGGGTTAGGGTATTAGATTAGAGTTAGGGTTAGAGTTAGGTTTAGTTTAGGTTAGTTAATTAGGGTTAGAGGGGGGATTAAGGCTTAATGACTAACGGTGTTAGACTTCCGTTAGTCATAAGGGCATGTTGATGTATTTTTTGAAACGTGGGGGGTATATGGTAAATTTGGAAACTTGCGAGGGTATACGGTGCAAAAAAAAATTAGTCAGGGGTATATGGTGAAAAAACCGTTTAATATACTATATCTACTTTTTTTTACTTGCTACATTTTCCTTAATTTTTTTTAAGGTAAGATGAATGGGACTCACTTGAGGGGGGATAAGAGGAAATCCTCAAATGAGTCCCATGAGGTTTGATCCTTAGTCCTCATGGATATGAGGTGGGAAGCGATGCCACTACTCCACCTCAACATCCTAAATTTTCCTTATATGGTTGCTTCTCTTTACTTGCTACATTGTTTCAATTTTTCTTATTTGGAGACTTGACCCACTAAAAAGTAATACTATTATACTCCCTCCGTCCCATATTATAGTGCTCACTTCTCATTTTTCACGGGATTTAAGGAAAATTGAAAGAGTAGTAGGATTTTAAAAAAATATATATTTAAGGAAGTGCTTTTTAGCACTTTTGTCTTAAAACTAGTTCTTTATTTTCTTTTCCTTTAAAATAAAATCATAAAGCAATAAATGTTTCTTGGAATGGTGTAAAACAATTAATAGGGATACATAATAAAGTAGGGATATTTTGGAAAGTTAATATAGAAATGAAGGATAATTTAGTCCAAATAAATTGATAAAAAAGAAAATAAGCACAACATTTTGGGACGCCTAAAAAGGAATGCAAGCACTATATTATGGACGGAGGGAGTATTTGTCTATCTCTTTATCCACCAAAAAGTAATACTATTATATTTGTTTATCTTTTTTTCACCCAAAAGTACTAATTTTTTACATTTTTCCACCTCATTTAATGCTAAAGGGGTCAAAAAGTACACCAAAAAAGATTGAAAGAGACATCTCCTAAAAACTCGTGAAAACAACAATGTAGCAAATAAAGAAAGCAGAGGGAATATATAAACACTAATTGTGTTGCATGAACACTATGTATTTTTCGCGAACACTATTTTATGTTGTATAAACACCATTTGCATATACATGAATGCTATTTGTATCTGCATGAACACTATTTGTTAGCATTGCATTTTTCGAGGTCACTTTTTTGTTTGACTAACAACTTCACCTTTATTCTAATTGGGTTGCAGAAACACTATTTATATTTAATAAACACTTTTTGTTAGCTGCATAAACACTATTTGTAGTTACACGAACACTACTTGTAGTTGCATGAACACTATTTATTAGCATCGTATTTTTCGAAGTCACTTTTTTGTTTGATTGACAACTTTGTCTTTATTGTCTCTTGTACATTTACAGTTTTACCCCTGCTAGATGTTGCAACATCTAGCAATTAGATGTTTATCATAGCTCCTTCCAATGACTCGTTTAAGGCCTTGTTAATTTGGGTACAATGTTAGCTCAATTCAGTTTAGTTTATGACTCGTTCTTTTGTATTGAGAGAAACTGAACTGAACTGAACTAAGAGAAACTAAATTGCAGAGTAACTGAATTGAACTGAAACTGAACTGAATTCAGAGAAACTAAATTGTAGAAAGTAGCTGAAAGGCCGTGTTCTTTTGGACTTATTTTCAGTTCAGTTACGTTTCGTTCAGTTCATACTCTCTACATTTCAGTTTCTCTCAGTCCAATCCAGTTCAGTTCAGTTCAGTTCAGTTCAGTTTCTCTCAGTCCAACGGGGCCTTAATTCAATTACTTTTCCCTCACAGTTGCAGCTCATTTCAGTTCACCTTAATTTAGCTTACTTCAGTTGATCCTAAAAGATAATTGGTATTATCATAAATATTGTAGCTTGTCTAATTGTGGTCAATAGTTTTTCTAATTATTGTGAGGAAATGCATAAGGTAGTGCATTCCAAAATATGAACCCAAAAAACAAAGGATGAGAAGTTTCTGATTTTAGATTTTACTATTGGGAAATGGTACTCTCGAATCTCTTATTTGGTGGGTTTCATAATTTACACCATTGTCAAACATATTGGGATATGGAAGTTAAATTTTTTTGGCTCCAAAAGTAGCAGATAAAAATTAAAAATTTATGTGGCCACGAAAAGAGGTTTCAAAAAGTGATAATGTAATATGGCTCCAATGAAGTACTTTATTACTATATTGGGTCTAGGGGTGTAAATGATTCGAGTCGAGTTCGAGTTTAAGCTAGCTCGACTCGGCTCGTTAGCCTGTCGAGTCGAGCTCAAGTTGAGTCGAGCTTTGACCGAGTTTCGACCGAGCTTTGACCGAGTCGAGTTTTGATCGAGTAGATTTCGAGTAGCTTGCAAGTGTCTCATGTTAAAAACAACGGTTTTTTCACCAAATACCCCTGACAAATAAATTTATTCACCAAATACCCCCACTTTTTTCAAAATTCACCAAATACCCCTGACCTTTAAAAAAATTCACCAGATACCCCTGACATTTCAAAAAATACAAAAAATGCCCTTTTTAGCTAACGGACGTTAGTGCTCCGTTAATTAATTAACTAATTAACCTAAAAAACCTAATTAAACCCTAATTAAACCCTAAAAATCCTAAAAATCTAACTAACCCTAAATCCCTAACTAACCCTAACCTTAACCTCCACCACCACCATCACCCATCCCCTCCCCCCCACCCCAAGAGCCCCCCCCAAAACCCCCCACCCCACTCCCGCCCCCCCCCCTCCCCACCACAACGCCCCCTTCCCGCCCCCGTCCCCGCCCCGCCGCAGACCCACTCCCCATTCCGCGCCCCACCCCCGCTTCGGGCTGTTCCACTTCCACGAAAAACACCCCTATCGATTTTCGACCAACCCCCTTCGGGGTTGTTCCACTTCCACGAAAAACACCCCAACCCCTTCGATTTCCGCAAAAAAAGCCAATGCATCCGAAGTCGCAACAGGGGTGAAAAGCACCACAAGTTTCCCTGCGCCCGGACACCAAAAACGAAACCGGGGCCTCGAAATTGCCTATGATTGCTCGAGGGGTGGGGATGGATGCGAAAATTCGCGGGGGTGAGGGAATGAAGGGTGGGGGGCTGCGTGGGTTATTTGGGGGCCGGCGGGCTAGGGGTGGTCGGAAGGGGGGGGGGGTGGGGTTGGAGGCTGTGGGGGGGTGGGGGTGGTGGGTTGGGGGTGGGGTGGGAGGGTGGTGGGCTTGGGGGTGGGTTTAGGGTTAGTTAGGATTTTAGGGTTAGTTAGAGTTTTAGGGTTTTTAGGTTTAATTAGGGTTTAATTAGGGTTTTTTAGGTTAATTAGTTAATTAATTTACGGAGCACTAACGTCCGTTAGCCAAAAAGGGCATTTTTGGTATTTTTTAAAATGTCAGGGGTATCTGGTGAATTATTTTAAAGGTCAGGGGTATTTGGTGAATTTTGAAAAAAGTGGGGGTATTTGGTAAATAAATTTATTTGTTAGGGGTATTTGGTGAAAAAACAGGTTTAAGAAATCATGTTAATTAATTGTTAAATCATTGTCAGATATGATTGTGGGATGTATGTCATTAAGCTGCTGGAGACAAAGGAATTTAGAGGTTGGAACAACCCTCAACATTTTAAGGTAGGCCCTATTCTTTTGGACTTATTTTCAGCAAAAATAAGTAAAAATAAGTTCAGTTCAGCAAAAATAAGTTCAGTTCAGCAAAAATAAGTAAAAATAAGTTCAGTTCAGCAAAAATTAGTAAAAATAACTTCAGTTTAACAAAAATAAGTAAAAATAAGTTCAGTTCAGCAAAAATAAGTTTAGTCTTGTCTAATGTTGTAATTATTATTTTTGTTTTCAATATTACTAGAATATCGTTATTATTATTAATATTATAATTATAATAACGATGAATTTGTATTTTTTATTTTTTTTTATTTAGAATTTTTTATTTATTATTTTTTTATATTATTTATTATTTACTATTTATTATTTATTATTTATTATTATTATTATTATTTATTTCTTATTTCTTATTTATTATTTTTATATTTTTTATTTTTTATTTAGAATTTTTTATTTATATTTTATTATTATTTTTTATTTATTTATTTATTTATTATTTATTATTTATTATTTATTATTTATTATTTATTATTTCTTTATTTTATTTATTATTTATTTATAATTTTTCATTTATTTTTATTTATATTATTTATTATAATTATTTATTTATTTATTTATTATTTATTATTATTATTATTTATTTATTTTTATTTATTATTTATTATTTATTATTTATGATTTATTATTTTTATATTTTTATATTTTTTTAATTTTTAATTTTTTTATATTTTAATTGTTTAATTTTTTATTATTCAGTACTTATTATTTATTATTTATTTATATTATTATTTTTTGTTATTATTATTATTATTTATTTATTATTTATTATTCATTATTCATTATTCATTATTTATTATTTATTATTTATAATTTATAATTTATTATTTATTATTTATTATTTATTATTTATTATTTATTATTTATTATTTATTATTTATTATTTATTATTTATTATTTATTATTTATTATTTTTTATTATTATTATCATTATTATTTTTTATTTATTGCTTATTATTATTTATTAATATTTATTATTTATCATTTATTATTTATTATTCATTATTTGTTACTCCCTCCGATTTCGAAAGATCTTCCTTGTTACTGTTACTACAGATACCAAGGAGTAGGGGTGTTCACCGGTCCAAGACCGGACCGGACCGGAACCGGCTGGACCGGTTGACCGAATCCGGGGTTTTCATGGACCGGGACCGGACCGGAAAAATTCCGGTCCGGTCCGGTCCTGACCTCTTGGACCGGAATTTATTTTTTTTTTTAAAAAAAATCTTTTTTATTTTATTTAAATATATTTATAAATTATATACATTAAAAATTAATAATTTTAATGTCAATAATCCTAAATGAATAAATAGTTAGTTTTTAAGTTTCTAACTTTCTACCATTTAATTTTTTTTAATATATAATTATTTTTTTTTTTTACTAAAGTAATAGAAATTCCGGTCCAACCGGTCCGGACCGGAATTTTCCGGGTTTAGACCGGACCGGACCGGTGGACCGGAATCCTGATTTTCGGCGGACCGTGGACCGGACCGGAATCTCCGGTCCGATCCGGTCCGGTCCAAATTCCGGTCCGGACCGGTTTGTGCACACCCCTACCAAGGAGGAACAATTTGTGTGGGGTCTTGGGTGGGTAAAGTAGGAGAGAGAGAGAGGGTTAAGGAAAATAAACAAATAAAAAGGTGTAAAGTAGGAGAGAGAAAGGGAGTAAAATTGATTTAATAGTGTAATGGTGGACCATATGATAGTGACATGAGAGGGTAAGAAGGGGAAAAAATTTGCCAAATAAGGAATAAAGTAAAAGAGGGAAGATCTTTTGGAAACGCACTAAAACGGAAAGAGGGAAGATCTTTAGGAACCGGAGGGAGTATTTATTATTTATTATTCATTATTTATTATTTATTATTTATTATTTATTGTTTATTATTTATTATTATTATTTATTTTTATTATTATTATTATTTATTACTATTTATTATTTATTATTTATTATTATTCATTATTTATTATTTATTATTATAAAATAATAAAATAATAAGATAATAATAATAAGTATTGATAATATTATGTTAATATTTATTGATTGTTATAATTTTAAGTATTGATAATATTATGTTAATGCAGTTTAGTTCAGCAAAAATAAGTTCAGTTCAGCCAAAATAAGTTCAGTTCAGGAACAATAAGTAAAAATAAGTCCAGTTCAGCAAATATAAGTAAAAATAAGTTCAGTTCAGCAAAAATGAGTTCAGTTCAGTAAAAATAAAATAAGTTCAGTTCAATTCAGCCAAAATAAGTTCAAAAGAACAGGGCCATAGTGGTCTGGGGTTATTTGGTAATTACCATAACATGTTTAATGACTACCAAAAATATCTACAACTCTTTATTTGGTTTTCTTGCAGTCTTAAGTAATGACCTATAGTTTTTAAGTCATCACCTAGCACCAATTTGTTTTTCATAAAAGGTGTTTCATTAACTTGATTCTTGTTGTCTTAATGTAGGATATGGACAGGTACCGCATCGACACCTTTGTCGATGCCATTTGCTGGGAGCATAATACTCTCATAGATGAGGTTGTGGCCAAAGCATTATTTCCCTAAAAAACTATTTTCGTGGTTGTAGTTTGGATAATATTTATGAACTTCAGAATCTGGTTTGGATAATTTTTATTTACAAGACATATGTTTGGATATTATTTCACTTTTCGATGTAATTTGTTTATGACTATGATGTTTGATGTAATATCCTAACACTGATGGGATGTTAGTTTAGTATATAATATGGATGTTTTAGTGTGCATAATGCATGTGGTGGATAATGTATTCAAGATTTGAAGCAAACATTTCATAAGCAAAAAAAATAACCTTCAAATACTTCGGAAACTTTAAGTAATTAATATAAGGGATTCCAGTAATTACCAAATCTTAACAGAAACTAAGAGAAGTCTCAAAACCGTCAATTCCAAAGTATATTAAAAATAAACAATTAAAATCAACAATCCTAAGTACAAAGATATAAATGTGTTAATCCAATTAAGCCAAATAGAGTTATAAAGTCACAACATGTAAGAGATAAGAATGTCTTGGTAAGTTTGGTAATGCCCAAAATAGTTTTGGTAATTACCTAAAGCATATGATATGGGGTTCATTTGGGGCCCATAACTGAATTCAATGGGGTTTGGTGAAGTATTGGGTCTAATGGACCCAGTGGCATGATTGTCCAATCCCCATAGGATTGCTTTGATGAGTAATAATAAATGATTGTCATTGGGAAAACATCATCCACTTAGTAGGTTTCGTCATGACCAAAATATATTTGGTCATTACCTAAAATCTGTATGATATGGGTTAATTTGGGCTTTTTACTACAAGGATGGACAATGAGGCCCAAAACTGAAGTCAATGGGTTTGGTGAGGTATTGGGCCTAATGGACCCAGTGGCATATGCTATTTGGTTAATTTGGGCTTTTTAGTACAAGGATGGACAATGGGGGCCAAAACTGAAGTCAATGGGGGTTTTGTGAGGTTTTGGGGCCTAATGGACCCAGTGTCGTGATTGTCCAATACCCATAGGATTGCTTTGATGAGTAATGGGATTAGATTGTGATTGGGAGAACATCCTCCACTTAGTAGGTTTGGTCATGCCCAAAATATGTTTGGTAATTACCTAAAAGTATATGATATGGGGTTAATTTGGGCTTTTTAGTACAAGGAGGGACAATGAGAGCCCAAAACTGAAGCCAATGGAGTTTGGTGAAGTTTTGGACCTAATGGACCCAGTGGCATGATTGTCCAATCCCTATAGGATTGCTTTGATGAGTAATGGGAATGGATAGAACATCTTCTACTTAGTAGGTTTGGTAATGCCCACAATATGTTTAGTAATTACTTAAAAATATATGATATGGGGTTAATTTGGGGTTTTCAGTACAAGGATGGACAATTGGGACAAAAACTCAAGTCAATGAGGTTTGGTCATGTATTGGGCCTAATGGACCTAGTGACATGATTGTCCAAAAAAACCATAGGATTGCTTTGATGAGTAGTGGGAATGGATTGTGATTGGGAGAACACCATCCACTTAATAGGTTTAGTAATGCCCAACACATTTTTGTTAATTTCCAAACATCATATAATAATAAAAGGAGAAGGTAATCAATAATTAAACATAAAAGGACAAAGTGTAGCATACAATGTTTAGCTAATGACAATAGTCAAAGTTGGTAGTTACCTAAATCTTTTACGTTAAAACTATTTAATTAGGCCTATTTACACAAAATTGACAGTGTAGCATCAAAAGTTTAGGTAATGACCATAGTCAAGTGAGGTAATTACCTAAACTTTTACATATGAACTATTTAATTTGATCTACTAAAGGACATTGGCATATGTATACATACAAAAGTAAACCAACTTCAATTACAAAAGTATAACAAAGGCATATTTACACAAAAAATTGACATCGTGTAGCACCAAAAGTTTAGGTAATAACCATAGACTAGTGAGGTGATTACCTAAATTTCTACATATGAACTGTTTTTTTACGGGTATTGCCAACATACTTCGCACGACAATATCGATCTATATTGATTTTGTTATGTTTGCTTCTCATAATAATGTCTATAGCGCGTAAACGTTCGACACACATTGCTTTTGTCTGCACAGAAAGTTACACTAGTTACTATAATAAGATCATGCAACAAAGTCAAATATATACATTTACAATGCGTACAGTGTAAAAAATGGTTGGGATGACGTTCACATCACCGTAGTGGATGTACTTAATCACGTACATTCCACAATAATGGCTACAAAAAGAACAAGTACATAAGTCTATCTTATATACAATGTGAAAAATAAGAGAGTTCAAAATTTTGTACTACGCACGCATTTGGTTGTCGTGTACATGGTGGATATTCGTAAGTGAAATATTTCATGTCCACGAACAAGGGCGCCAAACGGTGACCTTGAAGCCTTTCCGAAGTTGCAGTCATCTGATGTAAAACAAAATAGGGAAAAACAACTGTTACCAGACATTACTAGGGCTCTGTCTTGTTTGGTAATTACCGGAACTGTAATAAGTACAAATTTGAGTACCATGTCCATGACTGTCACAAGCCGATGGTTCGATTTGGAAAGAGAATCCATAATGTACACCTTTTTCTTACGTAAGTCAACGATCGTCAAGAACCAATGCTCATGATTCACATCAAACAAAGGAATATACACCTATAAACAAGTCACAAGCAACGTTTAGTAAAACTCAAATGAAACCACGTAAAGAAACACACATAGCAATGTTTAGTACAAACCTCTTCAATACTACTTAAGTCAGTTGGGAGATAAAAATTTAACTAAGCAGCAAAGGTGTCCAAAAGGGTCTTGTTACAACCATTAAACCCAGTTCGTTCATCTTGTTGTAACAGAACAGCCTACAAAATAAAAATTTTGTCGGTGCTAATAATTCTATAATAAACTTAAAATTTTGTCGGTCACCTCACCATGAATATACTTGGAAGTATTAATTTTTGGCTTTTTTCCTCAATCCGGGTCAGTTGTAAGTCATACATATACACGTCAAGGAACTGTTGAAAACCAATACTAATTAGTATTAGACCAATTACCAAAATCTTTTGGCATGTTAAACTGGTGTTCTGACAGTGTTAGGTAATGACCAAAATAATTTTGGGTCATTACCTTAAGACTGAAGTCATTACCCAAACTCATGTCAAACAAAACTACCATGTGACCCAAATAATTTGGGTAATACTCAAACCATCATTGGTAATCACCAAACAATATCAGGACACCATTTTGTGTTCTAAATAGGTTTAGGTATTTACGAAAACATGTTTGGGTGATCATCAAACACTGTCATCCCACAAGATCCCCAAACTTGTGTAAAAAGAAAAATAAAAAGGTTGACCATATGTACCTGAGTGCTTAGCCATTAATCTGGGTATATGCAAAAACATTCATAGGCATAAGAAAAACTCCAAGTCTGTTGTGGCCGTAAATAGTTTCATTTGACGGCCCTTTCAATATGTTCTTACAAATATTTCTTTCAATCAGGTCCAAAGAGAGTAAGTACTCTTCGAAAAATAGAAGCGGCCTACCTTCTTTTTTTGGCGTAAATGACGGATCGACAAAATCTTCATTCGTCTTGGACATCCCATTGATAAGGTCTTTATTAAATAATTTGAGTTGGACATCTCTTTAGCATTTCCCTACAATTCGAGGCATGGTTTGTTGGATTATATTAGTTTGCATACTAATTAAATAAATAGGCAAATATGAGAAAATTTTATTTGATACCGATGATTCTTCGGTGTCACTCGTACATTCTTCTGATATCTAACCTTTTCTGGTGCTGATCTTTTTGCCTACCATAATGGAGACAAATAACAAATAAAATAACATCAAGTTAAGTTAGTAAACATACATCGATGGCATCCATTACCTTCAACGCGTTGATGTTAGTAATATTCCGAATTAACACAAAAGCCAATGACCAAACACAACTCGGCCATAAAAACATGACCTCAATTAAGAGTATCCAACTCATTTGTTTACTTTTTACAACTCTGGCTTCAAAAACTTTGGGTCATATAACCTTTCACGCATTCACAATACATGAAAATAATGGCTTGAAAATTTGGTCATTACCAAATCAATCTAAATTTGTTTACTTGTTACAACTATGGCCTGAAAATAACGGCCTGAAAACTTTGGGGGTCATATAACCCATCACACATTCAGAAAATACAATAACAAATACTAGCATATAAACATATGGTGATGACCAAATACAAATTTGGTCATTACCAAAAAATTATGTGTATGGATAAAATAAGAACAAATTAAAAAAACTATTCATACGCTGCTCATTAATTTTTATTCATCCACCTCGAGGGGTTTTTTATTTCCTGAACTTTTTTTCGGCTGAGTGGTCTTTTTGGCATTCAGAGGTGTTTTTGTGACATTTACTTTTTTGGTGCTCTTCTTCGGAGTCACCTCCTTTGAAGGCGTGTCCAAATCACTTGCTACACCATCTTCTTCTTTTTTTGTCTTGGCTTTTTTAGTGGTCTTTTTTGGCGCCAACTTCTCTATTAGCATGTCCCGAAGGGTTTCCAAACCAAAATAGGTTCGGGACGAACAAAACGAATTTCCTTCATGCTAAATGATGATCTAACTTGCACACTAGGCACAAAAGTCTCGTCATCATCGTCAATATCCAACTTACGCTTTGCACATTTAAGCGTATCACTAAGTATGGGAGATAGAAACGGAGAATACATCTTATCTCTGTGTGTTTTCGGTTTAGTGGGGACAGTTCGGACATCGCTGAAGATTTCGTCTTCTTCCGTTCCCCCATTATTACATTGTGATATATTGGTGGTATCAACATCATTCCCATCTTTCTCACGTGCCTTTTCTTTATCTAATGCAACCTCCATGTGCACCACCTTTGAGAATATAGCATCCATCTTGGAGAGGATTCTTTTTAGAGTTTCTTCTACCATTCCAATCCGCTGTTAACAAAAACATTTCAATCAACGAGCCTTTCATATCATCATTTGAATTCAATTCAATCATTTGAAAGGAAAATATAAAGAAATAATGCAACATTTTACACCGATGCAACCTTATCATATAAACTATATAAAACCTCATGGATTAGGTTATCAGTGACCCATATCTTAAGCATACAAATCTATCATCATATATGTTATAGTCACATAATTTGAGGCCATTGGCCAAGTCAATTATTAATTTAGGTGATGCCCTAAAATGTGTAGGTGATTACCTAAAATGTTTGGAAATAACCGAATTAGATTAGGTGCTTACCTAAAATGTTTGAAAATAACCTAATTTGATTAGGTGATTACCTAACATTTATAGTGGTTATGTTAAGTCATTATCAAACTATCTTTAGTAATTACCTAAACCCAGCAGTATCTTGCACAAACAAGTGACATTCTACTACAATGTTTGGTAATTACCTAAAAGCATATGATATGGGGTTTGGTGAGGTATTGGGCCTAATGGACCCAGTGACATGATTGTCCAATCCCCATAGGATTGTTTTGATGAGTAATGGGAATGGATTGTGATTGGTAGAACATCCTCCACTTAGTAGGTTTGGTCATGATAAAAACATGTTTGGTAATTACCTAAAATCATATGATATGATGTTAATTTGGACTTTTTAGTACAAATAGGGACAATGGGGGCCCAAAACTGAAGTCAATGGGGTTTGGCCAGGTATTGGGCCTAATTGACTTAGTAGCATGATTGTACAATCCACATAGGATTGTTCTGATGAGTAATGGGAATGTATTGTGATTGAGAGAACATCCTCCACTTAGTAGGCTTGGTCATGGCAAAAACATGTTTGGTAATTACCTAAAAGCATAGGATCTAGGGTTAATTTGGGATTTTTAGTACAAGGAGAGACAATGGTGGCCCAAAATTTAAGTCAATGGGGTTTGGTGAGGTATTGGGCCTAATGGACTCAGTGGCATGGTTGTCCAAACCCCATAGGCGGATTGCTTTGATGAGTAATGGGAATGGATTGTGATTGGCAGAACATCCTCCACTTAGTAGGTTTGGTCATGGCCAAAACATGTTTGATAATTACCTAAAAGCATATGATATGGGGTTAAATGTTATAGTCACATGATTTGAGGCCATTGCCCAAGACAATTATTATTTTAGGTAATGCCCTAAAATGGTTTAGGTAATTACCTAAAAGGTTTGGTAATATCCTAATCTAATTAGGTGATTACCTAACATATATAGTGGTTGTATTAGGTAATGACCAAAATATCTTTAGTAATTACCTAAACCATGCATTAACTTGCACAAGAAACAAGTAACATTCCACTATAATGGAGAGGATTCTTTTTAGAGATTGTTCGACCATTCCAATCTGTTGTTCACATAAACATTTTTTCGATGAACCTTTCATATCACCAAAGTCATTCAATTCAATCATTTGAAAGCAAAATAAAAAGGAAAAAAATACAACGTTTTACCCCGGAGCAATCTTATCATATAAACCACTTAAAACCTCATGGATTAAGCTATTAATAACCCACATCTTAACTATACAATTACCTCATCATATATGTTATAGTCAGATGATTTAAGGCCATTGCCCATGACAATTATTATTTGAGGTAATGACCTAAAATGTTTGGCAATATTCTAATCTAATTAGGTGATTACCTAACATATATAGTGGTTGTATTAGGTAATGACCAAAATATCTTTAGTAATTACCTAAACCATGCATTAACTTGCACAAGAAACAAGTAACATTCCACTATAATGGAGAGGATTCTTTTTAGAGATTGTTCGACCATTCCAATCTGTTGTTCACATAAACATTTTTTCGATGAACCTTTCATATCACCAAAGTCATTCAATTCAATCATTTGAAAGCAAAATAAAAAGAAAAAAATGCAATGTTTTACCCCGATGCAATCTTATCATATAAACCACTTAAAACCTCATGGATTAAGTTATCAATAACCCACATCTTAACTATACAATTCCCTCATCATATATGTTATAGTCGATGATGATTTGAGGCCATTGCCCAAAACAATTATTATTTGAGGTAATAACCTAAAATGGTTTAGGTAATGACCTAAAAGGTTTAGTAATATTCTAATCTAATTAGGTGATTACCGAACATATATAGTGGTTGTATTAGGTAATGACCAAAAGATCTTTAGTAATTACCTAAACCCTGCATTAACTTGCACAAAAAACAAGTGACATTCCACTATAATGGAGAGGATTCCTTGTAGAGATTGTTAGACCATTCCAATCCACTGTTCACATAAACGTTTTTTCGATGAACCTTTCATATCACCTAAGTCCTTCAATTCAATCATTTGAAAGCAAAAGAAAAAGAAAAAAATGCAACGTTTTACCCCGATGCAATCTTATCATATAAACCACTTAAAACCTCATGGATTAAGTTATCAATAACCCACATCTTAACCATACAATTCCCTCATCATATATGTTATAGTCACATGATTTGAGGCCATTAACCAAGAAAATTATTATTTTAGGAAATTCCTTAAAATGGTTTAGGTAATGACCTAAATGTTATGGTAATATCCTAACCTAATTAGGTGATTACCTAACATATATAGTGGTTATATTAGGTCATGACCAAAATACCTTTAGTAATTACCTAAACGCTGCATTAACTTGCACAAAATGCAAGTGATTTTCCACTACAATAAAGAGGATTGTTGTTCGAACATTCCAATCTCTTGTTTACATAAATATTTTTTCGATGAACATTTCATATCACCAAAGTCATTCAATTCAATCATTTGAAAGTAAAATAAAAAGGAAAAAATGCAGCGGTTTACCCGATGCAATCTTATCATATAAACCACTTAAAACCTCATGGATTAAGTTATCAATAACCCACATCTTAACTATACAATTCCCTCATCATATATGCTATTGTCAGATGATTTGAGGCCATTGCCCAAGACAATTTTTATTTGAGGTAATAACCTAAAATGGTTTAGGTAATGACCTAAACGTTTTGGTAATATTCTAATCTAATTAGGTGATTACCTAGCAAATATAGTGGTTGTATTAGGTCATGACCAAAAATCTTTTGTAATTACCTAAACCCTGCATTAACTTGGACAAAAAACAAGTGACATTCCACTACATTGGAGATGATTCTTTCTAGAGATTGTTCGACCATTCCAATCCACTGTTCACATAAACATTTTTCCGATGAACGTGTCACATGACCAAAATCATTCAATTCAATCATTTGAAAGCAAAAGAAAAAATGCAACGTTTTACCTCGACGCACTCTTATCATATAAACCACTTAAAACCTCATGGATTAAGTTATCAATAACCCACATCTTAACCATACAATTCACTCATCATATATGTTATAGTCACATGATTTGAGGCCATTACCCAAGAAAATTATTATTTTAGGAAATGCCCTAAAATGGTTTAGATAATGACGTAAAGGTTATGATAATATCCTAATCTAATTAGGAGAATACCTAACATATATAGTGGTTATATTAGGTCATGACCAAAATATCTTTTGTAATTACCTAAATCCTGCATTAACTTGCACAAAAGACAAGTGACATTCCACTACAATGGAGAGGATTCTTTTTAGAGATTGTTCGACCATTTCAATCTACTGTTCACATGAACATTTTTTCGATGAACCTTTCATATCACTAAATTCATTCAATTCAATCATTTGAAAGCAAAAGAAAAAGGAAAAAATTCAACGTTTTACTCCGATGCAATCTTATTATATAAACCACTTAAAACCTCATGGATTAAGTTTTCAATAACTCACATCTTAACAATACAATCCCCCCATCATATATGTTATAGTCACATGATTTGAGGCAATGCCCAAGACAATTATTATTTTAGGTAATGACCTAAAAGGTTTGGTAATATCCTAATCTAATTAGGTGATTACCTAACATACATAGTGGTTATGTTAGGTCGTGGCCAAAATATCTTTAGTAATGACCTAACCTCTCGCATTAACTTGCACAAAAAACAATTGACATTCCACTACAATGGAGAGGATTCTTGTGAGAGATTTTTTGACCATTTCAATCCGCTGTTCACATAAACATTCTATCGATGAACCTTTCATATCACAAAAGTCATTCAATTCAATCATTTGAAAGCAAAAGAAAAAGATGTTTTATTTCACACACCTTAATTTTATTTTTGGTCATGTCCAAAATATGTTTAGTAATTACCAAAACATCTTTAAGTTTGGTCATGTCAAAAATATCCTTAGTAATTACCAAACAACGGCAGTACCTTAGACTAAAAACCAGCTCAACCTCTCATGGAGGTCGCGAAAAAGCTGAATTTTTTTGCATCATAGCTAAACTAAAGTATGAACTACTCAAATGTAACCACAAATTGTCGTAGAAAAGTGTGAAGTGCATTGATTTAGAGCAATTTGGTCACCAATACCGTCATTTTATTTTCCTTAAAACCCTAGATTTTTTTGGGAAAATTTTTCCTAAATTGCAAGTTTAATCTTATTCAAACACACAAATGAAGATAGAAAATCATCAATTCGTTACTATATACAAAATATTCAAGTAAACTTATATCCATTTCATCTACAGGTGAAGAGGTTAGATCGAAATCCATGGAGGTGAAGTTCAACAATGGAGGTGAAGGTTTTTGGGGCGAAATGGATGTGAAGAATGGGTCGAAACGGAGGAACAAGATGGAAGATAAAGTCGAAATTGAGGGAGAAGGTGGAAGAATCGGGTCGAATTTGGAAGAAATTCGGTTGATAATGGTGGATTTGGTGAAGAACAAGGAGAGAGAGAAATGGGTAAAAAAAATTTTGGCTCCAAAATTTTTTTCCAAACATGAATTACTGTTTGGAAGCCAAAAAAAATATTTGGATTTTTTCAAATTTTTTTTTATTACTTTTTCGATTTTCGAAATTAATTTCATAATTTTTGGTAAATAAACAAAATGAAAAGAAATAAGTTTTGGCAATTAAAAGAAAAGGGAAAAGAAATGAAGAGATGGGTCCACTAACAAAAATGGGTGGCTCACATTCATTTATGTCCCAATGGTCTTTTTTGAAAAAAGACCATGCTGTAATCATCCTTTGTTAATTAATTAGGGTCTAGTGGAGACATTCATTCTATTTGGGGTTTAATTTAATGTTGCACGTGCTGTTTTGGAGTCAAATTAATCTTTATAGTAAATTATATTGTTATTATAATGCATGGGATGTTTATTTAAGTTTATTGTATGTCCAAGGTGACCAAATTTATTTTGTCAATTGTCAATTATTATATACTCCTAGTATTTACCAAGCTAAGTTTGACTTAGTAGTAAAGGCATAGCCTTCCAACCTTGAGGTTGGGGGTTTGATCCCCACTAGCAGTGGCGGAGCCACGTGGTAATGAGGGGTAGCACGTGCTACCCCTGTTTTTTTTTTTTAAAAAAAAATTGAAAAAATCGCAAAAACATCAGAAACCTAAAACTTCCTCAACGACGTTTCATTTGACATTTTCACTCTCTCAAACTCAGTCACTCTCTAGTCCTCTCTCTCGGAGATCGCACTTCGTCTCCTCTCAGTCGGTTGGTCGTCGCCGTCGGTCCGCGGTACGTTCAACTAGTGGTGCGGCTCTGGCCGTCGGAGTCTCGGAGAAAATGGTGAGTTTCTGTTTCCTCAATTGTAATTTGAGATGAATCTAGCTCTAAATTTGAGTCTCCTAGCTATTAACATTGATTGTTAGAAGATAAATCTAGCCCTAAATTTCGTGATTCTTGAATTTTCTAAGTCCCCTCTTAACTTTCTTTTTCTTTCCTCTCTAATGGCAGTTTTGCTATCTCCGATAAATCGGTCGACGATTGAAGTCAGTTCGAGTGTCCAACAGTCCGTTCAACTGTTCAAGACTTCAAGTCAGCGTTCAGGTAACTTATTTGCCCACGATTGAAGATTTGCCATTGTGCTGGTTTAGTTGGAATTTTGAATGTTTGGCTTAATTTTGATTGTTAGTTGTGATTGTTGTGAAGTATGATTGTTAGTTGAGCTGAAATTTTTATTGTTAGCTTGAATTTTGATTGATTGTTGTCATTTTTTATTGTTAGTTGGGATGAAATTTCTATTGTAGTTGTGAATTTTGATTGCTAGTGAATTTGGGAATGGTATGTTATTGAATTTGTGGAATTTGGAATTTGTGGAAATTTGGGAGTGAAATATCATATGTTGTTGAAATTGGGAATAATATGTAATTGAATTTATTAGTGAATGGTTGTTAGTGATTAGTGAATGAATGGTTAGTTTATTATTGTAATTGTGGGAATGGATGATTAGTGAATGAGAAATCTATATTTCAGAATCATGAAGAGAAAACAAGGGAGGGATATCTCAACCTTTTTTTTCCAAAGGAACACCTAATGAAAATCAAGTTGATTCAAGTTCACCTATTCCTCCCACTCAACCAAGTCACTTAAATTCTTCTCCATTAAGTACTAACCCTCCATCTCAAAATGTAACATTTTGAATTTAGTAATTACGATTTTTTTTTGACTTTCTAGTAATGTAAAGTTACGCTACCCCTAGTCCGGAATCCTGGATCCGCCCCTGCCCACTAGGGACACTTTGAAAGAGGGTTTCCCCTTACCACCTCCACTCTCAAAGTGTCTGCCTGCAAACCCGGGTTGGGTTAACCTTATGTACTTCTAGTATTTATGTGCATGGATGTATAATAAATTCATTGTCAGATCAACAAAAAAAAAATAACCTCGTTGTACAAATAAATTACTGTACACTTGTCTCATATAAGAATTTGTGATACTTCTATTATTATCTCTCTTGTACATCATAGTAGTAATAAATAAAGGTGTAACTAATGTTCAACTTATGTCGATAACTTATTATTTATTCTTGTTATAAATTAGATCAAATCATACCAAACCAAAAAAAATTTAAGACCAGATCAGACTTTTTTGGTTCCATATAGTAAACGTAAAGTATCTCTAATTTTATATTAGTAAAAATTATAAAAAATAAAATTTTAAAATCTACCTACTAAAATTAATCTAACAAGATTGCACATTAATATATTTTCCTTATATATTGGGTATAAAAAATGTGGTTAAAGTTCAGTTAGATGATGATACTAGACCAGAGCAAAAATTCAAACTAAACTAGATCAAATTACAAAAAATTCAAACTTCATAATCTTATTTACATTTAAGGGAATATAGCCTAAGTTTCACTAAAAGAAAAACTTAAATCGAATTGAATTGAAACCAACCCTAAATTTGATTCAAATCCAGAATAACTTGTTACACGAAGTGACTCAAATCAAACAATCGCAATTTAATTGACCCAAATTCGATTAAAAGTGAACAAATTCAATCTTACACAATAATTAAGCCGACGTGACCCGAATTAGTTTAAGTTTTACTTTCTTAATTATGATAAAGGCTAATATTGTAATGAATTGATGTCACGTTGTAGATTAAAAAAAAAACACAAAGTCAGTTAAGATTGATTAATGTTTAATAAACATTTATTAATAGTTCATTATGGATACTAATGGTCAAAGTTGTGTGTTTACAAATGTAAAACCTACATGTTAAAATTTACATGGAACGGAAGAAGTACTATATTTCTATTATTAACTTTCTCTTCTACATCATAATAACCAAAAGTATAACTAACTAGTGACAGTCAAATTTTGGAGGCATGAGAGATATCTAAAACTTAGATGCATCTAATAAAAATTGCGTATATCAACACACTTCCTCCGTTTTTTAATAAATGACACAGAGAGAATGTGGGAAGAAACCGAGTAGGTTAGGGAGAGAAAGTGGGGGAACACAATTAAAACACAAAGGCAAGTAAATTAAATACTTCATCTGTTTCTTTTTAGATGCTACACTCTTCAAATTGAGGACTCCTAGGCAATTTTTAGAGAGGAGAGTGATAGAGAGAAAGAAAAGTAGGAACCTATGTGATAGGAGAGAGATATAGAGGATTTTTTTCCCAAAAAAAAAAGTGATGCATCTAATTTGAAACACCTCTTTTTGGAAAATGTAGCATCTAAAAAGAAACAGAGGAAGTAACTTAGGGTCCGTTCTGCTCAACTTATTTTAGCTTATATAAGATTTTATAAGATAAGATAAGATAAGATAAGATCAAATCATATAAGATCAGATATAATAAGATAAGATAAGATAAGATAAATAAGATGTTAGACACACACAATAAACTATCTTATAAGATAAGATAAGATAAGATAAGATTTTATAAGATCTTATAAGATAAGATAAGATAAGATAAGATAAGTTGAACAGTTAATCACCTTACTAAACTAATAATGCTCCACCCACTACAACCACCAAACATCGCTGCCTCATCTTCTACCTTCGCCATCTCCTCACCAAATCTGCCACCCTCCACCAATGCCTCATCCTCCACTTCTACCTCAACTGCCGTCATTTAAATCCACCACTACCAACGCGTACCACTTCCCACAACCTCCTCGATTCTTTCTCCTCAAAAACCCAGAAATCTCAAAAACCCACATTATTTTGCAACAAGGAATTCGTGTTTACCAGGATAAACAGAGGAATTCCACATCAAACCCTAAAAGGAACACGTGTCACTTATTAAAAAACGAAGGAAGTAATAAATTATATTTGTGTGTAAATATATAGTTTTTGTGTTTGTAAAGTAATATTATAAGAGAAAAAAATACAAATACTATTCATTTATACACAAACACTATTTATTATATAGGAATTTTTTTTCAAAAAACTACCTTTTATACCTTTTATAACAAACATTTTTCAAAAATCTACCTCTTAAAAATTATTTTTCAAAAAACTACCTTATACAACACATTTTTTTTTCAAAATACTACCAATTGACCGCTAAATGAGGGTTTAACCACCCATGACGTGTTCATTGCTACTTATTGCCTTGATCTCACGGCCCAGGCACCGCTGACAACCCACATAGGGTGCCAAATTGCCACTAATTTCATTTTCTTCTTAACGGGCACCCCCTCCAGCTAGCTTTTCTCTCCTCCATTTTTGTTCTTCTCTTTTTTATTTGTTGCCCCACCGGCAACAACACCTAGGGGCGCTGCTATTTATATTATATTTCCTCCATTTTTTATTACTTGCAGCCTTTCCCATTTTTTGTAATTCTCTATTACTTGCGTCGCTTTTATTTTTGGCAATATATTTTCTCTTTCACTCTCCTAGGCCTTAGCACACGGAGTTCCTTTTTTATCTCTCTATATCTCCTTACCTTGATCCTTGTGCAAAAGAAAAAGATGCAAGTAATAAATATCGGAAGAAATATTCAAAAGATATACAAAATGTACCCCCCTTGTCTTTTTTAATTGCTACATTGTATGGGTGAGCACTATTCACAATGACAACTTTGACCTTCTCTAATTGTTTACACGTAAAGAAAAATATAGTCAAGCAGGATTCTATTTGATTTCTCTCAACATATACTTTCCAAATATACAATTTTTATAATTTGCTTATACATAACTCAAGATATAAAGGTTTGAACTTGCGTATCGAAACCTTTGAAAAACATAATGTAGCAATTAAGAAAACACATAGGGAGTATTATTCTGACCGCTAGTATTCTTTCTTGTCATGTTTATTCTTGATATGCATTCAGAGCAACAACACATCTAAGTCATTTATCCATATTTATCTTATTAAGCATGGATGCATTTTTATAGGTCTACTATGCAAAGGATTATACAAATGGTGAAAGCAATAAAAAGACAAAGAAAACTATACAAGAAATATGTGCAAACACAAGTTAAATTAAAGGGCTACATCATGAAAAAATATAATTAATATAATCACACAAAAAAATCAGCAATGATGACTGTTATGGTCAAATTTGGCACGATCTGATGTCGTGTCCGACGCGAGAAGACGTTACTAGAACTCCTATCTTTGTGCAACTAACGATAGAATATCATGGAAGAGTCAAAGTTAGTTCATACAATTAAGGAATCTTAACCCCATTATTCAACAATATTCCCCAAACAATGCTGCGAGGTAGGCTATATAAAGAAGAGCAACTTATCCCACGTTTTTTTTGTTTGGGGGGGGGATCTCTCCAAGACTACCTATAAGAAACCACTTGAGTTCCATATATAAGGCCGGGCTATCTCTGATAAAGGAGAGGGATTAATCTACAGCCAATTCTAAGAGAAACTTTACTCAAGATACATCTTTGCAAACCCGCTGCCAAAGTGCCAACCGCCATGAGCATTTCAACAAAACTACTATTGTTTATCTCCAGGTACATGAGCTGCCACTCATTCCACTAATCTCCATTGCCATACGTAGTGCCACTATAATTTTATCCATAGCTCTGCTATATTATTCTTGGACCACTTTATCTACTTTCATTATTTGATGTCCATTCCACCATAAGCTCTTCCCTACAGTTGTTTCTTCCATGTAAGGATATAATCCCAAGTGATATACTTTTCTCCTAGTACAACTTGCCTCACAAAACAATCCTTTGGCTAAGAATGCTACAATTTATACTATCTACGGACTACGGATACTATACAACTTTTGGTCTCCTCCCTTGGTATTAACATTTATACTACCTGCACAATGTTTTTATCTTATTGTCAATTACACAATGTAGTTGTAACCAATGGCTTTCTGCCCTTATTATAGTGTATTAGTGGACTCATGGCCATCCGCAGTTTTTACCCACCTTCATTGGGGTTTTTCGTGTCACCATCTTGTGTGTCTTCTCTCTTTTTATATTCGTCTTTTTATTATTCTTGTTCTAGTCTAGTTATCGACGTCCCAATCAATAATCGTCCCTTGTGCGATTTTTGGCATAAACAATGACAACGACAACAACGATAATAATAATATTGATAATAAATAAATAAATAAAAGAAGAAGAAGAATGAAATAAAGAAAAGAGTTTAGATTTTAAAATAGTTAATTGAATTGATGGTCTTTAGGACTTGCCAGTACACCTTAAGAATCTTTTTAAGTGTCACTTGGAGATGGTAATCTAATGCTGAATTTGAATTGCATGTATTAATGTGCTTGATGTTATTTTTGTTGGTTTGATGGAGGTTTGAGATTGTGAGAAAGTGGTGAAAATATATACTATATATTTTTTTTTTATTCAAAGAAAGTGGTAAAAATATGGTATGTCTTAATGGTAACAAATGATGGTTATTAGGAGTAGTAAAAAACTTATATGGACTTGGTCCACACTAAATTAATGAGGACCTAATGCTAATTCATGTTATTTATGAAATAAAAAGGATCACTATATAAAAAAAAGAAAAAGACGAATAGATATAAATTATGAAGTTTGACTATGAAAAAAAAGGTTACTATGTCACAAAGTGAAAGTTTCATTATGATAAACTAATGTGAGAAAGAGTTACTATATTAAAAAAAACAGTCATTATAGTAGATAGTAACTGTATAGTGTAACTTAAAATTTGAAAAGGTAACTATATGGAAAAAAAGGGTCACTATGTTAAAAAAGTGATTTTAGTCCACAATAATATTATTGTAGATTAGGTCTACGCAAGACTAACTCTTAAGAGTAATAATTTTGGACGGAGTTTAGCTCAATATTTATAGGCAAAAGACACGAAAATAAAGAGCACTGCGAAAATTGCCTAAAACTCAAAAGGATCGAAATTCGCTGATACCTGGGCATGTAAAAGGAGTAGAGGACCGCTAACGTGTACAATGCTCTAGATTTACTTTTCTATATTTCTTTTTTGTTCAGGGGATACTTTCTATGTTTCTGCGTGAAACTTCATTGCTTTCCTTGTTTTGGATATGATTTGTTTCATGCTTTTATTTCCATATGCTTGCTTATATTCGTTGTTTTGCCATATTTTCATGCCTAATTGCCATGTTCCCATAATTCTTGACATAATTGCCACAATAATTGGGATGAGTATTACAATAGAATCTTTTTTGACTTTAGAAATTTTATTATATTTTATTTATTGGCAATATATGGACTTATAGAAGTATAGAAGGACCACGTGGCTTTTTTAATCAACTTCCATGAAATGTTGAGGAGTGATGGACCAAATGAGTCCATTAAGTGCAATCATGTGTAACTCAATGGGTCTAACTTGAGGATTAAACATTCAGGTGCCTACAAATATATACAAGACACAATATATAATTCAACATCTACATCATGCTAATCAAACAATTACTATAATAGTTGAGTAAGATTAATTGAAATAAAAAACATTCAGAGAACAATTTTTTTCTTTAGTATCGAATAATCCTCAATAATTATAGCACTACGCCTGCATTTAATGATTGAATGCATCTTGGATTGAACTAGAAAACGCCTTTAAATTGAACGTATTGAATTGATTCGATTTGAAAGTGTATTGAGTTGAGAGGTTCGAGAGAGTTGTTCACAATTGTGTTTGTAAGTTGTAATTAGTTGCTGAAAATTATTGGAAAATGTCTCATATTTATATGAAAAATTAGAAACTAGGGAAAAGCTCGAGCCAAGAGAACACCTTTACATTACAGCACAGCAAGGGACATGTACTCCACACAACACAATCATGTGCCACGCGACATTACTGCACAACATGCACACCTCTCAAGGGATAATATTCTTGTAACTACTAGAGACGATCTCTGATGGGTTTTAAAATATACCACAAGTGCACGGTGTCTGTCTAGCAGAAACTGGCAAATACGGGTCGATCCACAGGGAGAGGAGTTCTACGGATTTATGCTCAATTATCTAACTACTTCAAGAGAGGAAATTGATTGAAGAATTAATAACTAAACTAGAATAAACTATAACACAAAAAGATGGAAATTTATCAAATAATTAAAAACCTAGGGCAATCGATCGGTCCACCATGCTTATACCAATTTAATCACTACAATATAGTTCGACAATACTTGGATTGAGGTTCGAATAAATAAAGTATTTCGTTAATCCTTGGTCAGGCATTAACAACTCTTAGATTAACATATGCCAGTACGGTCGCTCAACATAATCAAATCTACCTATTGTAACACGCCTCTAATGAATACGATCTTTCGATTCTAATTCTTATTAGCTAAACATAACTCATGATATTGCGCAATTACATAAATTAAACAAGTATAACAAATCAATAGGAATTATTCTAATTCAATCCAAATAACGAAGAACTTTAAACCACAATCAAAAAGGTATAAACATGGCTTCCCTCTCTAAGCCCTAGAAAAAGTCTACTCACTCATGATAATAAGAAACTCAATAAACATAATCAAAGTAAAAGAATTCATTAAATTAAGCAAAGTAAAGAAAAATACCGAATGATTGAGGAACAATGAAAACGAAATCAACGATCTTTATAATCATCAAGAGCAAGAGTTAATACAAACTAGAGAGAGAGAAACTAAGTGTTTAGCCCTAAAAACGTCCAAAATAAGATAGTCTAATTGAAAATACTAAAAACCTATTTATACTTTTTACAAAACCGGCTAAAAAAGGCAAATAAACCCGTCCCGAGAAACCGCCCGGTCGGGCGACGGTCATTGAGAAACTACGACAGAACAGCAGATCCGCCCGGTCGGGCGCGCAAGCATAATTTCTTCTTTCTCGCCCGGTTGGCCGGGCGAACAAATCTCGTATACGCCTGAGTTTTGTAGCTCGCCCGGTCGGGCTAAACCGCTCGGTCGACCGGGCGATAGTGTTTTTCGCTCTTTTTTTGGTGTAATCTTGTCCGAATCACTTGTGCAATCTCTTGGATCTTCTATGGGCTATAAGTGGTCCGTTGGACTTCCGTTCAGCAACTCAAATGAGGGTGCTAAACGCTTAAACTGCACAAAAACATCTAACACACGGAAACAAGTCCAAACATATCAAATAACTCAAGAATCGAGCTCCAATGGGCTCAAATCAACTATCAAAGCTAAAGGAGTAGAGCTAAATAATCTATATAAAATAGATACATCAATCTCTTGATGGGAGCCACACAATATGCACAGGACATGCACAAGATGTAGTGCGTCAAATCGTGTGATTTGCAATCTTTCGTGATTTTATCCAAAAATCCCATATTCTATTTTGCCTATATCCGTGTAGAGTAAAGTGCACTTGCTCCAGGAAGTCTTAACTCTTAATACTTATAATATGTAACTTGCCTATGAGATTTTTCACTCGATGCATGAAAATTATTCTCATTATTCACTCTCTAAAGGCATAAAATGGCTTTGAAGTTAAATCTCTAAAGCTTATGACAGGGTAGAATATATTTATTAAGCGGTTTTTTCACCAGGTACCCCTGTAGTTTTTCAAAATTCATGGGGTACCCTTGCTTTTAAAAAATGCACTGGGTGCCCTTGCTTTAGAAATTAAATGTACAAAATGCGCGTAATGACTAACGGTGTCAAGTTTCCGTTAGTCATTAGGGTTAATTAACCCCTCTAACCCTAACTCTAACCCCTAACCCTCTAACACCTCACCCCCACCTCACCCCCTACCCTAAACCCTAACCCTAACTACCCAACCACCACAACCCCCCCCTCTACCCTCCCCCCACCCCCACCCCGTAGCCGCCCTCCCCCACCCCCGCAGCCCCGCCTCACCCCACCCTCCCACCACCCCCACCCCGTCGAATTCCCCCCCCCTCTTTCACCCCATGTCGAATCCCCTCCCCTCCCCCACCCCCACCCTCCCGTAGCTCCCCCACTCCATCGAATTCCCCCACCCCCGTCGAATCCCCCCCCCCCACCCCCGTTCCGAAATTCGCCCGTTCGCGGAAATGCTCGGTGCCTCGTGCTGTTGTTTTTCTCTCTCCTCGACCGTTGCTTTGTAGCCTTGCGGTCGTTGGTGGTGCGATGTTGCTTTGGTGGTGTGGTGAGTAGCCGTTGCTTGCCTCTGTTCTAGCATTCTCTCTCTCTCGCTTTTGTGTTGATGTTGTCGGTGTGCGACGTCGCTGCGCTGTTGGTGGTGTTGTTGTGCGGTGGTGCTGTGGTCGTCTACGACCCAACGTGAATTCAGCGAGGGTGGGGGGGGGGTGGGGGGGGGAGGGGGGATTCGACGAGGGGGGGGGGAGGGTGGGGGGCAACACGGGAGCCGCGGGAGGGGGGGGAGCCGGGTGGGGGGATGGTGGGGGGGCCGTGGGGAGGGGGGTGGTGGTGGTAAAGGGTGGGGATGAAGTGTTAAAGGGTTAGGGTATCAGGGTTAGATGGATCAATTAACCCTAATGACTAACGAAAACTTGACACCGTTAGTCATTAAGGGCGTTTCGTACATTTAATTTCTAAAGCAAGGGTACTTGGTGTATTTTTTTAAAAGCAGGGGTACCACATGAATTTTGAAAACTATAAGGTTACCTGATGAAAAAAACCATTTATTAAACAAATGATGTTGAAATTGGGTTTGGCTAGCCATTGGGTTGTTATAAAATGCAAGCAGTCCCTCTATTACTCTCTAATAATAGATGTTGAAGTTAAAGGCATGGTTAACCTGCCAAGGGGTATTCTACAAGAGATCCATTGTCTCCTCATCTCTTCCTATTCTGTATTGAAGATTGATGTGTCATATATCAAATGCGGATGACACAGGTAATTTGCACAAACGCTCCGAAAATGTCCCATTAATTTATTTGCAGGCAGTGCTCTTATTCTTTTGTGAAGGCGAGTGGGTCGGAAGCAAGATCTTTGAAAGCCATCCTAAACGAATCATGAGAAGTTACTGGCCAACCTATCAATTCCCACTCTAAAGTCTAGTCAGCTTGATTTCACAAATGATAAAAGTACCCCTTTGAATGACTGCATATTTCACTCCAAATCTAGACAAAATACTTTATGATTTCAAGATTCAAAATCTGTATTCATTTTCCCTCATATGATAGAGAAAAAAGGGACTAAACCAGCATATAATCATATCCAGTCCAGCTTAGCAATCAAGTCCTTTAAAATTAGGGGAGGATAAGGTAATGATTTAGAACCCACAACTTCAAGAGCATAAGGAACATCTTCTACCTATCTCCTTGGACGCAGAGCTAAAGAAGCACATTTTGAGGTGGAGACTTGTCCTTCTGGGTATCATAGCATAGCTTTCAACGACAGTGCGGAGAGCTATGGGTAATTAAATCAGATTATCTCCTTCATACGCTTCTCCAATCCCCCGAAGTAAAACGGCACAAGCATCGTACTAGTTCCCTCATCTTGGCTTAAAGCTCAATGCTGTGTACAGATTTTATTTTACATGCCATAGGCAATCTTCCCCACTACTGTAAACCAAACTACTTCACTAATATGGGCTCAAAGCTTGATTATAGAATCTATATTACAAGCATAAGCAACCTTCCCCACTACCATTGTCTGCTAAACCAGAAGTTGGTTCGCAAAAAACTCTACAAAAGAATAGCACTAATTCTATTCTTATTTTACATCACATGCCACCATGTACATTTGCGACTGCTGAATAAAGCCCGCAAGAGAGAAATATGTACAGCTAGCTCCTTCACACTATTATGAGATTGCAGCCTAAACGCTATCGTCTGCCATTAGAAGAATTCATATTGTCGAGTTTCATCACTTTCTTGCGCAACTCTTCGATAGTGCTGGAAGCATCCTGCCAGGAAAAAAAGAGAGAATCAAACATATCAACAAATGCAGACAACAGATTGCTATATCCACTGTAAAAGTTCCATGAAGGTCAAATCTATAACTTAGAGAACAAACCCTTAGTTTCTTTCTCAAATTTTCCTCTTCACGATCTCGTCTCTCTCTCTCCTCCGAGAAAATGTCAATTAGACTCTCCTGCTCCTTGTTGAGGTCATTAAGTTTACTAATAGCGTCATGGAGCTGTTCACAGAAATTATAGAATAATTATAGCAGAACTTATTTTAGAAAAACGAAATCTCCAGAGTTGCATTCATGCATCTCCAAGAACAAAAGTAGAGCAAAGCATAGCTTCATGCAAGACTAAAACCATCAGATTTGTATCAATTACAAAACAAGCGAGGAAAAGCATGCAAGATCCACCTAGAGAAAGGGAGATTCAGAAAAGGGGGTTCAATGCAGGCAGAGTAATGGAGAAAACAAGCGAAAGAAACAAAAGGTTATGCTTGCAGTGAGCCAGTGACTAGTAGACGTTACAGCTACCTTTATCTCAATGGATTTGCACTTGTCTCTTTCACCTTGCAAATCGCGTTCCAAAGCACGCAATTTCTCCTCTTTCTCTCCTTTCAACCTGTAGCAAAAACAATATACGAGATCATAACGAAGCAGTAAAGATCCTTCATTCCATTCGGTGTCTCATCTTTTATGTCCCAAACTATTCTTCATTCGTCACATCACCAACATAATAGGTGTAACGTGGCAAGACAGAAGATATGACATAGCAAAAACAATATAAGAGATCATAACGAAGCAGTAAAGATCCTTCATTCCATTCGGTGTCTCATCTTTTATGTCCCAAACTATTCTTTCATTCGTCACATCACCAACATAATAGGTGTAACGCGGCAAGACAGAAGATATGACATTAACAGGACATGAATAAGACAAAAGATCCAAAAATATAACCAAAGTCTTGACTTGCCAACCTTTCTTTTAGTATATGATTCTCCTCTTTCAACTGATCCAAAACTTGCATCTTCTCTTTCAATGTACGATTCTCCTCCTTCAACTCCTCCAACAATTGCAACTTTTTGTTCAATATATGATTCTCCTCTCTCAACCGATCCAATACTTGTGTATTGGACGGGGACGGGGGATCCATACCACCATTAAGATTCTTTTCCTGTCAAAAGCGATACAAAAAGAATCAAAGGACACTTGTTAGATACTCTAGCAAATTTAGCCCAACAGACAAGAAAACTCTTTCAATTAATTTAAGCTAGCAGGTGTAACAATCCCATGAAGAGATTGTAGGAAACCCAATCCTCACACTCATACAGCCACCTAATTTCCCCCAACCTAGCAGGCATACACTAGGCCTGCATATGATGACGGATAAATGTCGATATGCCAACTGTGTAAAAATGAGAAACAGTGAATTTTACTAATGCAGTACTTGGAATGCATAATAAACCTACCAACAAAGCTATCGACGAATCTTACATTCTTTTCCAAATGAAAAGTCTGTTGTCACTAATTTAAACTACCATAAAAAGAAAACCGTAAACGTGAGGAATCCTCTCATATTGACACAGATGAGTTCGTAGAACATATTTTAATGTCCATGCAGTAGAAAAAACAGTGTCAAACATAGACATGCATACCATAAGAACCTTCTGGTTGTAGGACTAAACGAGCCACTAATGACTAAATGAGTATTGAGTAGCCTACTTGAACAGCATCATTTGCCTTATGTCAACCATCACTTTCACCAGATAACGAAACTGGAAGCATGCGACTATGACTTATACCACCATGTAAAGACTTTTCCTATCATCAGGTTTAGCAACGTATATTACCACACACCAGTAAACCAATCAGACCTTTCATACCATCAGGTGAAAGGAACACAAACACTTCTGCTCCACACTCCAACTCTCCAATTACCTTGCAGTATGCATGTCCGACAATGTACAAAACACCTCAGACAGAAGTGGATAATTGGAATGACCCATGACATATATACATAAATAAACTAAAAAAGTACTTCGTATTTGTTTGAGTAAAACGTAACCTCAGTGCTGATGTCAGAATAAAAAATTCTTCACTCAGCACTCCAACTTCACATAGGATTATAGGACTCAAAGGAGAAATCACCTTTGAAAGCACATATAGTGATATAGACAGATAAACATTCCCACTTGTGTTTAGGCATCTGAGGTAATAGCTTCAAAAAAGTCTCGGCTCTTAACCAAGCATTTAAAAACATGAACAGTTACAAAAAGAAGCAAAAAAAGTAAAATAATAAAGGTTCACTCTACACCCTCAAATCGAGTGTCCTATATAGCCACAGCATACTCTTGATATCTATCACTATCTGCTCATGCGATAACTAATCCTTCAAAATGGAGCATGCATTTAATATAATGCAGAGATCCGCAAATTACATGCTAATAGAGATGTGAAGAATACCTGTTGTGTAACATCACTTGTTTTTTCAGGAGGAAGAGCTTTTCCTGACTGGTTTTTGCCAGGGGTCTTCAATGCTGATTGACTGGATCCATTCACTCCCCTCCTAGGCATCCTATAAGACTCATCACCATCAGAAGTTTCTTCTACAGATGGTGATGATGGCTCTTCAGAACTTTCTCTACCTCTAGCATTGTATGTACGGCCATTCTCATTCACTGAAACATGTCTCCCCACTGTTTTTGCTCCATGTTTGTCCGCTGGACGAGAATAACCCGTTTTCCTCCAGGCTGGTCAGATGGACGAGAATAACCTACTGTTTTCCCTCCATGCTTATCAGATGAACGAGAACTGAGCTTCTCATAATCCATGTCCTTTCCTTTGCTTTTACCACGTGATGATGAGGGAGTGTAATCAGGTGAAGATTCTGCAAACGCCAGTTCAGAAAGTAGGGGATATATGAAAACACTCAGCCTAACTCTTTAAAGGCATTTAACAAGCACGAAAAATCCATAAGAAGTTAGGTGGTCATTTGGTTGTACATAAGAAATCATATTTCCTAGAAAGTTATTTTTACCATGTAGCAGCATGCCAGCATCTCTTAGAAAGTGGAAATCTGTTCATAATTAATCATGGAAAGTTCTATTTCCTCCATTTTGTGCACGTGATAATTTCCTATGTTATTTGTCAGCCAAATTACCAAACAACTCCACATTCTTTCACTTCCTAAGAAATTCTACTTCTCATGCTTCTTAATGTTAACAACACAAGCACTAAGAATGTTTGGCCTGTTTTCTCAAAATAATCCCAACCAATATGTAGTGGTAAAACAAAATAATTTTTTGAAGTAAAAGTAATCATCCATTTACTTAACTTGATAATCTCCAATAATTCATTGCAATTAAACTCCAATATTCTTTTATTATAAGCTCTATATATGTAATTTATTATCTCTCAAAAAACTATTAACTTAAAATAAAATTATAAATTATGACATAACATATTTATTTGGTGCACTCTATGCTCCCAAAACGTTCCCCTTTTATAGAGGTACATCAATAAATAATGTTTAATAGTATTTAAAGCATAAGTTAGACCAACTCCATCACCACCTTGATCATTTGTTCCTTTGGAATAATTTAAGCACTTATATAAACTTTTTAACCTAAATTAATTTAGTTGAAACAATATTCTATATAATTTTAAGAATATATTCTTAAAAAAACCAAAAAGGCAAAAACAATACATCGACTTTATTATTTTGAGAAGCCCACCTCCCTCCCAAAAGAAGGTGGGAACATTTTGGGTTAACTCGAATGTTTGGATAATTTCAAGATTGAGAAAGTTACGATTATTCCTATCCAACTTTCCTGACATGTCTCATCAATGTATATTATAACATACTCCCTCTGTCCTCAAAAAAAAATTCAGATAAGGCTTAAGCACACATTTTGATAGTTCACAGTAGAGGGATGCAGGGTTTTTGGTAGATAGTGAAAATAATAATAATTTAAAGAGAAGTTAAATGGGGTCTCTCATCAAATAGGATAGAGAAAGAGAGTATCTGAGAGAGAGAGAGAGAGAGTTAGAGGAGGGGGTCCACATCACATGAGTTGGTTAGGGTAAAATTTCCATTAAAAGTAACGGGAACTTTATTCGTGTACTTGTACAAAAAGAATAGATTAAGTTTGTTTAAGGATGGCGGGAATATAGGTTAAATAAGGACGAGAAATAAAACAAAAATAGAAGAAAAAAATAATTATATGACAGTGAGAAGGCAGAAAATATGCAAGGAAACACCTAAGATACAGCAGCTAATCATACACCCCAGATGCACCAAATGTTGATACCTTTAAATTTTTTAACATTTTACTCTTAATCTAAGCTCAAGAAGTAACAGAAGCACATCCAACCATAACCAGCAATAAGCAAACTTGCATTGTCTTATATGAAATACCTCTGTCCCCATATTCTACTTGTTTCTTGTTAATTCTAGGTGCATAGCCAATCTTATGACAGTAGGTGCGCCTGAACAAAAAAATTACAATAGAGCTATTAGAGTATGACAAAGAAAAGGAGAAAAACGCATTAGGCGAGATAACGAACCAATATTGTTTCTGCATCTGCACCAATTTATTTTCCAGTCTGGCAAGAACTGTAGTGCGCTCAAAACCCTGCTTATCATGAGCTGGCTCTACAAAGTTTGCTTCTAGCACACCTATAATGCATAACAAGCCTCATCAGTCTGAGCTAGATCAAAATAAAACGAAGGAGATGTGATAACCAACACATATACAGCACCTATGACACCTCGGCCATCACTTCCAGCAGCACTCCAGACCCTCCAGAAAGGCTGATGCAGCAAAAGTCACGAAAGAGAAGCTCATATCAGATGCAAACACTGTCTTAGTTTGTAAAGTTTGTATACTCAAACAAGCATAGTCTTGACATAATGGACAAAGTACAATATCATAAGTTATTAATATAATAAGGTATAGATCCAGAGACTTCCTGAATGAAACAGAAAACGTGTGCCAGACTTGACCCTACTCGTTCAATAATACATGGGCAATTGATCTTAAGATAGATAAACATATTTACATCACTTGTACCAATCTGAATCATGAGAGTGAGATCGCAGATAATGACCAACACCGGAGAGGGGATGTTGCTACGTTTTTAATGGCTCCACAGTCGGAATGAAGAGCATAGTAAATAAGAAAACGTAGGAAGCCAACAAGTAAAGACATGCAACTAACCTTAATAAGACGATTCTTGTGATATACATTAAATCCTTGAACATCAATATGAGCTGTAGCGTCTTTCACAAATCCAATAGTAACAATCGCAACCATCTATACTTAAACAGGTACAAAGTGCAATGAATATTAGCTAGCAGTAGAAGTTAAAAAAAAGAAAGACAAAGTCATATCATCAATGATTACATCTGCATTCCTGGGAACACCATCAGCACCAGGCTGGGGTCGGTACGTGACCTCCTCACTCATCATCATGTCATTTACTACATTGTGGTGCTCAACATCCTTTCCTCGAAGGATAATGCGGAAGTTAGGTGAAAGTCTGAGATACAGAATTGATGCATAGCTCTGAAGATTAGAAAGTAGGAATACAGTCAGGAAGGCGTCCGGTAACTTAAACTACAATCCTCAGACAACCACAATTCGCAGAACTACTATCTAATCAAATAGAAGGGAAAGAAACAAAGAAAAGATAGAGGGCCAAGAACATAGAGTTGATTTAAACACTCACATAAAAGAGCTGCAGATAAGAAGGAAGCACCATGACAGAAAAAGATGCATGAATGAAAATTGCTACTTAACACAAAACAGATAAAAATATGGTGAAGCTGGAGAAAGGGGCAGCAGGATCTCACTGACCAAAGCAACTAGTAAGACACTATATCACAAAACATTTCACGTGGAGACATTTTGCAAATAAAGAGTTTAATTTAATGAAAAATTGTGAAACTGCCACCGACAAAAAATCCCTTCAGTTCCTTCCGTCTCCTGTGGCCTTTATAGAGATGGAAGGTCTCAAACCATTCTCCACCAGCCAATTCAACAGATATAAGAGAAGGAAGAGCATTAAAAGCAAATATAATATCATCGCTTAAAGACTATCCCAAAATGTCAGAACCCCCATCAGATGACTGATTTTAGGCCGATAAGCTTATGTAATGTATTGTATAAAATTATTTCTAAGCTGTTGGCCAATAGATTGAAGGTGTGGCTCTCAGATCTTATTTCTCACCACCAAAGTGCTTTTGTTCCTGGAAGATTGATTACAGACAACGCTCTGGTGGCTTTTGAAATCTTTCATGGGATGAAGGCGAAGAGGTGATGGAAAGGTGGGGACGATGGCTTTTAAGCTTGATATGAGTAAAGCATATGACATAGTTGAGTGGATTTTTCTGGAAAAAGTTATGATGAAGCTGGGTTTCTGTGATGAGTGGATTCAACGTGTTATGGCGTGCCTCTCCTCTGTTTCTTATTCCTACAAGCTCAATGGCAATGTTGAAGGCCACATTATCCCATCGAGGGGGCTCCGGCAGGGGGATCCGTTGTCCCCATATTTGTTTCTCCTGTGTGCGAAGGCTTTTTTGGCATTATTGGCTCAAGCGACGCAGAATGGTGAGATTCATGGTGCATGGGTATGTCGCAATGCTCCTAGAATTTCTCATTTATTTTTTACTGATGATAACATCTTGTTTATTAGAGCTACACTTCAGGAATGCTCTAAGGTAGCTGATATTATCAACTTATATGAGAGCATCTGGTCAGAAAATTAATTTCAGTAAATCTGAAGTGTCTTTTAGTAAAAATGTTGATGATGATAGGAGATTGGCGATCAAAACGATGTTTGGTGTGTGGGTGAAGTGACAAGGCATGAGAAATATCTTGGCCTTCCTACTGTGATTGGCAGATAAAAAAAAAATGGTGTTTGCGGTGTTGAAAGAGAGAATATGGAAAAAGCTACAGGGTTGGAAGGAAAAATGTTTGTCTCGTGCAGGCAAAGAGGTCTTGTTGAAAGCTGTCATTCAATCGATTCCTACCTATATGATGAGCTTGTTCTGTATTCCGATTGGATGAAATCAACTCTATGTGTGCTAGATTCTGATGGGGTGCCCGGGGATCAGAACGTAAGATGCATTGATTGAGTTGGGAGAAGTTGTGTCTGCCAAAATCGTATGGAGGTATGGGTTTTCGAGACCTTAAAATCTTTAACCAAGCATTGTTAGCTAAGCAGGGATGGCGCTTGCTATGTGATAGTACTTCTCTGGTCCATCAAGTACTTAGGGCGAGGTATTTTAAGCATGGCAATTTTTTGGATGCTAGACGGGGTTATGACCCAAGTTTTGTGTGGAGGAATATATGGGGTGCAAAGGCGTTGTTGCTTGAGGGTTTGAAGTGGAGAGTTGGGGATGGTACCAACATAAGGGTGTGGGATGAAGCTTGGCTTCCGGGAGATGATGCATCTAAGGTCCCTACTCCCAACATCGAAAGCCACGCGGATCTCCGTCGGATCTCATTGACAACGAGGGAAGGTGGGACGAACAAGCCCTTGCTGCTCATCTCACGGAACAAGATGCAAACCTTGTCCGAGAAATTCCCTTGAGCGATAGAAAGCCACGAGACATGTTATTTTGGTGGCCTGCGAGAGATGGGGTGTACACTACAAAGTCGGGCTACTGGCTTGGCCGACTTGGACATCTTCGCGGTTGGGTGTTGAGGTTTGGTGGTGTAAATGGGGATGCCTAGAAGATGATTTGGAACTTGGGTGATCCTCCGAAACTGAGTCATTTCTTGTGAAGAGCGTGTGTGCGAGCGCTTGCCACGAAAGGGAGGTTGAATGACCGTCACATTCTTGAAGATAAGACGTGTGGACAATGTTCACATATACGGGAGACTATCATCCACTCCATCTTTGAATGTTCCCTAGTAGCACAGATATGGCAACTCTCACCTTTTGCTCACTATATTGCTGACCCCCAAGACCTCTTTTTTGGAGCTTTTATTGTGGGTGAAATCACAGCTGGAATTGAAAGACTTCCTCTCTTTTGCTGCACTTGCTTGGGGGGCATGGTCATACCGTAACTCGGTTGTTCACAACGAGTCTTGGTCGAACGTTGAAGTTGGAGCTTTGGTTTTTTGTGATTGGTGTCAGACTATAGTACCAATGTTACCTAATTCGCGGAACGCCTTGGATCGTGGAACGGGAACGGGAACGCGATTCGCTAGTTGAGAGAATTTGGATCGCGAGAGAGTTTTTTTTGGGTACGGATTTTGGGAACATAATTCGTCGGAACATAATTCATGCTAATATATTTAATAATATATTGATTTATTATAAATATTTTTTTTAAATATAAAATAATTTCAATTAACTTAAATTATTGATTACCTTTAGCTATTCGAATTTTAATTTTTTTTGGTTAAATCTATTTTTTGAAACTAGCACTACATAGGGAACTATAAAAAGAAAGCTGCAAACTATTCAGAAAAAAGAAAAGAAAAAGAAAGCTGCAAAAAGAAACGGAAAGAGAAAAAAGAGAAAGAAAATTGTCAACAGTGCCAGCTGTAGTTGTAGTACTAATTAAATATGCTCTTAAAAATTACCCTTCCCCACTTCTCAGTCTTCAAAAAAAACTATCGCGATTCTCTCTCTCCAACCAAAAAAGAACGAGGCTTCTCTCTCTCCTTTTCTCTGCAACAACATACATCATCTATGGAGTCCATCAATATGTCAGTGGGCTCGCATCACGCCGGCGACCAAAAGCCCCAAAGTTTTATTCTCCTTTTCTTAGCCTGATGCCTAATTTTCAGATCTAGTTCCACAAACCCTAACAATTGCTCTGCTTCCTTCCTCTTGCTCCAGAACGCTAATTTCGTCGATTTAGGTCGCGTTCCCCACCGACTTGGTGCGCAAACGAATCGCGTTTCGGAACGAGCGAACTAAAACATGATTCGCGGGGGGTAGGGGCGAATTAGGTAACCCTGTATAGTACATATGCTGCTGCTGTACTAAAGAAGCCAGCGTTGGGTGGTCCTTGTGCGTCGAAGTCGAGCTGGGCACCCCCTCTTGAAGGGGTGTATCGCCTCAATACTGATGATGCGGTGTTGGGGGATGAAGGAGTTGGAGTTGGGGCGGTTATGAGGGACTGGCAGGGGCGAGTTGTGATGGTGGCTGTTCGACGTTTCGTAGCGCAATGGGAGGCTCCTTTGGCGGAGGTGATGGCTGCTAAGTGTGGGCTTCAATGGGTTCGTGCTAGGGGCTTCACAAATGTGGAACTGGAAGTTGATGCACTCAACTTGGCCAAGGTTGCTCAAAGGAAACTGGGTCGCTCTCCTATTGATCTTATGATGGAAGATATTTGTGTGTTAAGTGATAGTTTTCAATCTTTTAATGTTTCTCATGTTAAGCGGGCAGGCAATTGTGTAGCGCATTTTGTTGCTAGATTAGTTCCTGAAACAGGTCTAGAACAAGTCTTTGTGGATGTTTTTCCGCAAGGTGTCTTAACCTTGGCGGAGTTTGATTTTGCTTAATAATATTATTGCTTGTTTCCCCTCAAAAAAAAAAAAAAAATTCCAAGTTCCAGGCCTTCACTCAAAAAGGATAAAAGCATATTCAAAACCCACAAGTTTTCAATGTTTACAGTAATCACTAAGATCAGAAAGCTCATCTAGTTGAAGAATCGCATGGAGAACTGTCACCAACATTTGCCAAGTGATCCAAATCTTAATGAACTACACAAAAATTATTAAAAGCTGTATCGAATACCCTTAATGAGTGCCTGTATGTCAGGAAATGTTTAGAGTTAGGATACTCCTTTGCCATTTCTATGCTCTTCTCATCTCTGTTGACACCCCTAATTTGAATATCCTGTCATTTTACATCATCAATATTAATATATAGCTGGAAAGGAAAGTCAATTGGAAAATATTGCTGGGACATAAAGAGCTCGATAAGGGAAGAAACATACATGTCGGTCAGAGGTGAAGTCAAGTTCCAACAGTCCCTGATCATCTTCCCAGAGGTTGTATATAATTATACGTGTACCACGATCTTTCATTAAATTAAACTGCAGAGACACAGGGTCAGATATTAAGGATCAGGAAAGCTGTGATACCACAGAAAAGCCATGACTGAAAATAGAATATTTTGATTGATAATTGGGGAAGGAAGTTGGTCTATGGAATTTTCTAGATGGTAGAAAACGCATGCTCTACATTATAAGTTATAACTTTATGCTCGGCATGCATCATGTTCAACCATGAGAGCATACTGCTCTGTGGCTTTGTCTGCGACTTTGTTACCTCAAGTTCATTCAAGATAAGCATGAGAGCTTAAATAGCAATGCCAAAGTTATGGCCACCTAAACATTGTAAAACAACCAAATGTGTTATTACCTGTTGTAGGAGTTCAGTTTCACTTGAATATGGTGACCAATTTATGATTGTATCAACATTTCTTCTCCAATCATCTGCAGAGGACCGCATCAGCTTATGCCATTCCCTCTCTTTCATTTCATAGTCAAGCTTTAAAAACAAAAACGAAGTAGTGAGTACCAGAAAGAGGAATTCTATAGAACTTGGTAAACTTTCAAATAGAAAACTGATCAGATAAAACATTAATTCGGTTAGGCTAAGCAACATCAAGAGCAAATTCAAGCAATTCAGAACTAGCTATGAAATTATGACCAGCATTCGCAATATAGGCAGATCTATGAATTCTAACAAATAAAGGTGTCAAAGGCAAGGCAATTGATACATCACATTTTTGGTTCCACTATGGGGTCAACAGGTTCCAAGTAGATACTCAAATCTGCTTTTAAAACAAAAACTCGTACCATGAATCAATTGCCTACATTCTTAATTTTTTAAGTGGAAGATTCCTAGAGGCAATGAAATGTAGAGGTGTGCTCCTTTTCCTCATTTCAATTTGATTTTAGCGTAAGAGCAAGTGAGCAGCACTGAATGCTATATTTATTCCAAAAGATGGGGTGGCAATTCGCAAAAACCTTCTCATTAATCCTCTCTTACATTTAGAGAAGTAAATTTGTTGGAAACATATACGTTTGGAAGGACAAAGTAACACGTACTCCCTAAGACTAGGGTCAGGGTTATTTGAAGGCAAAGACGATCCCAAATGTCAATGAATCTAACAAAGACATGAAACAAGCTTGAATCCATGAAGTCATTCTAAATGTGCCCAAAAAAAGGTAGTAATTCAAATAATTTAGTAAATTTGATTTTTCTTTGCAACACATAATCACACGACATAAGATAGCAACTACTACTTGCAGAAACAAAAAAAAGAGCCACTCCTAAAATGATGTCCCTGACCAGATAATGACATTGTGATAGCCACAGAAGACTGCACACTCATATCAATAGTGAACACGCTATGGTCCTACAAACGGCAACTCCCCAGGAAACACTGGTCATATAACAACTAACAAGAATAGTGAGCCCTACCTAATCGAAAAGGACAATATCCAAATGCAAGTCAAGTATATTATTTGTGGTAGAAGTTTTGTTCATTAGTTTTTCTTACATATCCATTCGACTGCTTTTCATCTTGAAACATCCATCTCTCGCAAGAGCATCCTAACCTATGACTTCTGCTTGTCCTAGACATACAGTTGCCAGAATTTAACACACTAGTGTTCCTATGAAGTGCATGAAGCTAAGAAGTAAGTTTACTTTGACAGGTCACATGACCTACACGGCCTTAGCTTTTTGAGGCTCATTTTCATTCGAAACAGCAGAACAGTATTGTATAAAGTTTCTGCTGATCTAGATGTATCTAAGTCCTAATAAGTATTGCTGTTCTCTTTTTCTTAAAGTTCTCTAAGTTCATTGAACTTTGGTCAAAGGACCCTTTATTCCTAACTCTGGGTGCAGGATTCCCACGAAAAAGGGCTGTGGTTCCGTCCTGCCCTCCCTCAACTCACCCTAAGCCCGGGCCTTCTTCTAACGTAAGCTCCAAGGGCAGGCACGAGTCGTCTAGTGTCCGAGCCGATTGCATTGGCTTATCAAATTCTGTATCGAGCCTTCGCATATCTGCTCAAGCAAATGTGGTGAAGTCAACTCCCAAACCTTGGCTGACGTATGCTCGCAAGAAATGGAGGGGCAGATCTGTCCAGGAGGGGTAATAGAGCCACTACAGAATATTCAGTAGTTGTCAGCACAAATAGAGGGATGTCAGTGCCAGCTAAGAAGAATGACCAGTAACCGTTAGAATTATGAGATCAGCAGGCTAAGGGGAATAAAGGGGTGTGTGGAATTTTGAGTAATTTGTAGTGATTGGGAGAGTCTGAGCCTCTAGAATGCGCTGTGTTCACATTCTATTAATAAAAAATACTATCTTTCTTCCTTTATTCTTGTGTTTTTTATTTTCTTGTTCTCCGGTAACTAGTGAGTGAGTGAAATCATCACAGCAAGCCTGTCCCAAGCCGGCCCCCAATATGTGTGAACAACCAAACTTTTCTTACAGATACTTGATAGCAGGCAAGTTCTCTAGCAAACAACATAAACCGAACACCCACAAACTATTTTTTGCTTGTAGAAATGCAGGGAAGCAGTCAACAAACACTTGCACATGGAAGTTCCTGATCTTAAGAAATTTATAACAAGCCAAAGCCAGAACCCAACAAGAGTATCTAGCAGAAGACTCTATAATTAACATTTCAAACCCTTGCAAAATATGTCCTCTTTGTTTTAATGCTGCCTACGGAGCACAGCCATTCCCCAAAGAATTGGAATCACAAGTCACAAATGAAGAGCACCAATTCTTATTCATGTTGACACTGAAACATTCAAATCTTTGTAAGCACCTTTTCAAAATCAGACCAAAAATATGAAATATAGGTTGAATTTTATCACCTAGATTTAGGGCTGGCAATGGATCGGAGATGGGTCAAGTGGACCTCCATCCGCCCCATCATCAGCGACCCAAATCTCCATCCACACCATCCATCACCTGCCAAGAATTTCACCCATATCCGCTCCACCCATCAACCGCGAGTGGGGCAGGTGGGAAACGGGTGATACTAGGAAAAAAACTATTTTTTAGACTTAACAATTTTAAAGAAATTAATATATGAAAAATTAATCATAATCTCATAGATTAACAATAAAGCGACTAAATATCAATCTTTTTTTTATTTGTATATGTATATATGTATGTATATAAGTATATATGTATGTTTTTTTTAAGGTAAGATGAAGGGGACTCACTTGCGGAGGATAAGGGAAAATCCTCAAATGAGTCCCATGAGGTTTGATCCCTAGACCTCACGGATATGAGGTGGGGAGCGATGCCACTACTCCACCACCTCAAGCTCATATGTATGTATATATATATATATATATATATATATATATATATATATATATATGGGTGGATGGATGGAGCGGGTGATGGGTCCAAAAAATATCATCCATATCCGACCTGCTCCACCCATCACCCGTCTGTCACCCGCTTCACCGCGGGTTTTCACCCTTTTATTCGGGGTGGATGGGTGGATAATCCAGTCACCCATAGATGATTGCCAGCTCTACCTAGATTTACCACATCAGATATGAATTACAGCTTCACACAACATCTAAACTTGTGCTGATTTTAGAATACAAACCAACATATATTTATGTCCCAACTCCTAAGCATACATTGAAAACTTTCAAAACAAACACATAACCAAAACGTCCTTTATCATCCTTCACTAGCTTATAAATGCTATGAAAATCAAAGATTGCTCATTACCAATAGGGTGTTTTCTTTTCACTTGAAATTGACTTATTTTAGTTTATCTTAGCTTTAGCTCAGTTTATCCAAACTTAACTTATTGGAGTTGTGTATTAAACATGGATAGGCCTTGCTGCCCTATTAAAAAAAAAACTGAGCTAAAGAAGCATGTTGGAACTTATATAAACCTAGCTGAATTTATTTTTCTGAAATGTGTTTAAAAGTAAAAAGAACAGAGCTTAAATTTTAGTCACCACATCATCCATCACAATATTATTTTCATCAAGATAAAAACAATAATCAAGGAAGAAAAGGATAAGCATTATGATAATAGTCAACAATAACATGCAAAAGAATGTTGACATTACAATTGGAACTACAATGTCTTCCTTCCCCGTGCTCCTCAAAAATGTGTATGAAAGCAATCCAATGCTTTGAGTAAAACTGAAATGCATGAGAAAGTAAAATCAGAAGCCATTAATTTTGACATACAAATGATAGAAAGTTAATCAGATTCCAAAGAGCAAGAGAGATAATTTTGAGATTTTGAGAGACAAACAACCAACAGAAAAAGCATTTTTACCACAAATTATAGCAATGGGTGAAGTTGCTACATGGATCCCTAATGTCCTCTATGGTTCACCAAATGAGGGACTGCTTAAAATATTTGAAGTCTAAATAAACCCAATCAAGGCAAACGTGAAGCACACAGTTTCATCAATAGATATCTAACATAACACCATTACCAATCCCTGGTCAGTTTGCACCAAATTTGGGAATAAGTGTAGAATACATATTTATCATTGCGTACAAAGATTTAGACGAGGTTTCCAAGAAGCAAGAAACTGAAGTAAGATGTTCACTTCAATGGCAATACTTCTAACTGCAATTTTTTTTCTTCAAAGAGGTTTCATCTTTGGCCCTATTCTTTTGAACTTATTTTGGCTGAACTGAACTGAACTTATTTTATTTTTGCTGAACTGAACTTATTTTTGCTGAACCGAACTTATTTTTGCTAAATAATAATAATAATAATAAATAATAAATAATAATAATAATAATAAATAATAATAATAATAAATAATAATAATAAACAATAAATAATAATAATATTAATAAATAATAAATAATAATAATAAATAATAATTAATAATAAAAAATACAAAATAAAAATAAATAATAAATAATAAATAATAAATAATAAATAATAATAATAATAAATAATAATATTAATAATAATAAATAATAATAATAATAATAAATAATGAATAATAAATAATAAATAAATAATAAATAATAATAATAATAAATAATAAATAATAATAATAATAATAATAATAATAATAATAATAATAATAAATTAGGGGCTTCTGTCCTGGATTAGGTAATTGATTTCACATGCTTTTCCCTGTTTGTAAAGTGGTTTGCTCTTTAAACCTCATCCGGTTTTCCTTGCTTATCTCTCGTCTTACTTGACTCATTTCACTCTCTCAATTTTGTTTGTTCACTCTCTTTGACTTATTAATATTTGTGTATTGTTTCATTTGTCAGGGAAACAATTTTCTTATGACGGTTCATGTTAACCGACCCCATATCATTTTGGGACTAAGGCTTCTTGTTGCTTTTGTCGTTGTTCCCAATTTGCAAAGTTAAAGAACATATGTATAGGTATTCCTCATTAAACCTCAACCAAAACTTTGTACGTGTGGCACACAGATAATGACTAGTTGATAAACACCATGTTGTCGTAAAATGAGATCTAATTCAATAATCTATACTCCCTCCGTCCCAAAAAGATCTGAACACTTGTTAGGACAAGTAGTTTAAGGTGATAAGTTGTAGTATGGTTATCAAATGTTATTTTATTAAAAAAGTAGATGTGATAGGAGTTAGTGGGGTATTTTTAATTGAAGGAGAGAGAAAATTGGGTAGCTTTTCATTGATAAAGGTAGAGTGTGGGCCAAAGAAGTATAAAAAAAAAATATAGTAATAATAGGACCATGCCAAAAATGAAAGTGTTCAAACTAATTCGGGACAAACTTAAAAGGAAAGGGTTCAGACCATTCTGGGACGAGGGAGTACTTAATCTCAATGAGTCATGACAGAGACCTTCTTAGGGACAACATAGAGAGTATGATGCATTCAGCCTTCACCCTTCACTTGGAAACACTTTTCAGTCTATTGATGCACCTTATCACATGATGCCATGACAGAGACCTTACTAGAGACAACAGGTCCATAGATATGTGGTTTTTCTAGAAGTGGTAGATATTAAAGATAAATTTCAAGTACCATATGATGCACAGGCAAACTGAGTATTGATAGATAATTGAAAATGAAGAGAGATCTTTGTATACATATTTAAGGAAAATATTCTTTGTACTTTAAGATATCCAACCTCTGCATTTATTTTTGTAAGTGCCGCTGAATCAGATGTTAGATTCATAACAACAACAATCTTATCTAAAATTAAAGTTTGTCGAATGTAGCAGAGTTTATCGCCTTGGCAAATCTTAGAGGATTACGTCCACCTTTCTACCTTGAAAAGCTCTCTGGCCAAACTTATCTCTCTTAGGAACTTATAAGGGGTATACGAGATGTCACAGTGAAAGCAAATATTACTAAAAGGAAAGATTCAAAATTCTCAAACAACAAACCTTTTGCCATCTTTTCCACAGCTGCGTGAGAAGACAATAACATCAGCTCCGAGCCTCATAGTACTTGTCTTGAAACCATTGCCATCTTGAAATACAGATAAGAATTTGTAAACAGTTGAATATATTAGTTCCCAACTTCCCACGGCAGGAGAGCAAGACACCAAATGGCAAACAAACATAAAGACAGCGAAATTCACTTACATTGCCCAATTGTATTCGCTAATTTACTCTTTAAAGAGTACCCCAAGGACATGCATTGACGCACCTTATCAGGGTCCATCCCACCGCCATTATCTATAAGAAGCAATACCAACAAACTCAGAAGAAATTTGATATAGTTAAATCTTTAACAATCCAACTATTAGTTCCCACAGTGATTGTAATGTCGATATCACAGCACACAACTTGACTACATTAACTAAAACTCATTTTTCATCAATTAAAGGATAAAGCACTGAAGGTCCATCACACCTTCAGATGATATTTGATGCATGGGAAGTTATAGATTGATATCACTAACTATTGTAAGAGAGCCTATGAGGGCCAAAGAATCCCTTTCCTCAATTTAGGTTTCTCAAGTTCGCTCTTCAAAATAGAAACCAAAATATATACTACTATATACTACCTCCATTTCTTTTTACTTCACCTGTATTCCCTTTTGAAATGTTTCATTTTAGTTGACTTGTTTCCTTATTTGGTAACTTTTTTCTCTCACATTACTTTTTATACACTTATTTTATCAATGCTTTATAGTCACATGACTAATCTCTTAATCTGTGTGCCAAAAAGAACAAGTCAACTAAAAATAACTGGAGAAAGAATACAATAAAATTGATATTTGGTTTTTGAGTGATGCACTTATTGTAGAGTGAAATTCAATAATAAATATAAAAAGATGTGAGCAGACAGCAATGCCTTTAAGAAACATTAAAGAAGCATGCTACATTGCAGCCTCTTAGGTACACATTCAATTTGTAGATAAACAGCATAACCATCCCACACTGATATTGTTGAAAGAGAAAGGGAAGACAAGTATACAATAAATATCTGTTGTTGCAAGATACCTTTGTTAAGCACTTCATATAAAGCTGCACAACGCAAAACAGTATTCTAGCCCTGTGACATATAAAAAGGAAAGTAGTTCACAGAATCAGTACCTTCTACCAGCAACATTTTACTCCCATCTTTCCTGTTTACAAGCATATCTATGTTGACAAACGTAGCTCCATTGCAGACCTAACAACAACGATATCAGAGCCTTAATCCAATCACATAACATATTAATAATATCAGGCAGACACAAGTATTCAATAGTTACTGATACACAGAGAGGCGAAGTACCTCATCCAATGCATTGTCCAACAGCTCTGCGAAAGCTGCATAGAGAAGTGAATATGATAGTAGCGGTAATCAGGACTAACGACTAAGGACTAAGGACAAAATGTAAAGCTGCTTAAGAGAAAGAACGACCAACAGTTGGAGTTTGAATGCATAGACAGGACTAAACTAACAAATCTGAATAATACATGTAGACTGTTCTTACCTCCAAGAGCCCACTTATGACTTGTGGCATTAGAATGCAGAAACTTGGGGTGAACCCTAACATGGTCCATTCCACCTGCAAAAAGATTATAAGAAATTCAAACCTGCAGAACCCTTTTGAGATTGAATGGCTATAAGTGTGCTATAAAACTTGTTATCACTTGTTGGACAAGAAAAAAGTGCAAAGACAGCACTGAATCAGATGCTTGCAGGCAGTCTCTTCGGAGAAATCTGATAAAACTGGAACGATACATAGAAAATTAGCATAGCCGCTGCGCAAAGATGCTTGCAGGCACAAAGTTCTAATAATACAAAGTTCTATGATGGCGATATCAATTTCCCAATGGATTGTCACCAATGTATGCCCTTTGCCACTTTCTCCAAAATCCATCAAATAATGCTCCATATATGGTTCTTGGTTCAAGGTGAGAAGGTGAGTCCATCAGATCAACAGCTCAATCAATATAGGAGGAATCTCGGCTTATTATGGTAGTAATGGTACTTTCGAGGCTGTAACCAACTAAAAGAGAATATGCAAGGCCACTTTGAAAGTTCAAACAATTTAATTTTTAGTCAACGGGACAAGACAGGTATTGTGGATATACTGGAAAAAAGCCTCAGCAAGTAACTTTTTCATACAACGAAAAATGAGTTTAGGTTAATGGCATTACCACTGGAGATTAGATTTGCTTCTTTGACAATGAAGACATCTAACCAGAAAGGAGGGGATATACAATTAAAAAAATGGAAAGGCGTGAGATCAAGGCCTGGGTTTCTATAACTACTCATACCATTACCCTAATGGCTCTAACAATAATCCCACCTATCCTAGTATAACCAAGGATTGATAATATGGTAAACAGCCTCACCATACATTTATACAATTGCAAGAAGATGGCATAAAACTTTGATGGGTAATATGCAAGTGACCCAGATCTTCAAGGAGGTCAATCAAGAAATCCAATAATTCCGATACCCACAATACAGTTGTACAGAGCAAGCCTCATCTTTGCTTTGATCTTCGAGTTCAAGTAAAGAGTCAATTGCTATTATTCATATGGTCTCAACTCCTAACAGTCCAGGTAGTTTAAGTTCAATAATAAATTGTCAGCTTTCACAAGAAAACAGAAATTCAGATACATGGGACTTATGATTAAGATCAGTGAGAAAAACCAGCATTTGTTTCTCATAGTATGGACATTCATAGACTTAGAACTTGCTCCAATTTTACTATGTGAATCTGCTAATTAAAGTTATCTAATCTCTCGAGCACGCTGCAATCTTCCACACAGTTGAAAAAATCTTGTTCAAATACCGAAACTGAAATACCAAACCCAATATCTAATATGATTACATTAACCCACCAGGCACAATATAAAGTTGGTACATGAAACCATTACAAAGGGGGCATAGTTGGGCTTAGCAACGTCTATAAAGAAAGACAAGCAAAATCTCCAACCTATGTATGATTGGCTTTATACAAACCCATAATGTTTTTCCTTGCCAATATTGCAATGGGGAAATTATAATAGTAATAAAGCATATTTCAACCAAGTAATTTGTGTCTAAACCACCTTTCCAATTGCTCTCTTCAGGAGAACACCTAAGCAGTAAGCATACAAACAAACAAGCAAAGAGCTATTGATGAATTTTTCATACAACCTACTGCAAAGACCTATTGAGCACAGTTCCAAACAATGGCAGTCTTCTCAACTTAGTGCCTTCATGTCATCTTGATATTTTTTCAAAAAAAATGATTCACAAATACAATCTCCTCATCCCACTTACGAGTCCCAACTTCACCTTCCACCCATATTTAGCCAAAAACACAAAACTTTAGCAGGCGAACTTCTTCATAAATGGACTCTTACTTTACAGAAAAAAAAAAGAACACAAATCAATTGGGACCCTTAAATCCTTTTAGATCATGAACTATTCCTCCTCTTCTTCATCTACATACATAATTACATTTCAAGCATTTTGTGCCTGAAATCAATCCAGTATATCCAAATCTCAAATCTTCTATATTACACAAGCACTTGAACGTTTCGCTCTCGAAGAATAAACCAAACCTTTCTAATTCATGTTCAAAGATCGCCCCATTTAATTTCACCAGAAACCCTCCTCAGTTCACAAAAACTCATTCTTAACACCCCAAGTTTTACTCCATCCGACTCAAAATTCATTCAATAACTCACCATCAATTTCCCATGCATCCCTAAAAAATTCCAGTTACCAGCTCAATTCACTTCGCATAATCACTCCAACTTTCCGATTCCACCAAACATAGCATTACTTACTTACCTACCATAAAAACTATAAACCTAACTTTAATTTCCTTCAAATCAACACAAAAATAAAAAAACCTAAATATATAAAAAACGCACAAAATTTGAAAAAAAAAACAAAAACAAAACCAAAATTAACCTGTATTGTTGTCCCAACTTCCATACGGAGCACCTTCATAATCACCAGCCTTCCAAAACTGTTTACACGCCGACTGAGTACTCGCCGACGCCGACGACAACGGCGGCACTAAAAGAGGCGATTCCGGCAACGGCGGAATAGGATCCAGAAAACCAGGCGGAAGTGAAACCGAAGAAGAAGACTCGTTAACTTTCTGCTTCTTCGCCGGCGCACGATCGCCATTGATGGAATCCCCGAGGAATTCGTCGTCATCATCGTCGCTGAGATCAATCACGTCTTCTAGCGAAGGTGGAGGTGCATTCTTGGCGCGCTTTTCTCGTGTTTTGTGGAAGAGTTCTTCCATTTCTTGCTTCACTTGTGTTTCCATGGCGGAATAAGCTTGCATGGAGAGAGAAAGTAGAGAGAGAAAATAAATTGGGAGAGATAGAGAGAGAAAGAGAGGGGTTTGTCTGATGAAAATAAAGGGCGTGTGTTGTAAGTTATAAAGGGTGAAATATGAACCGTTGATATATGAAGGAGGATTGATGAAAGAAGTAAAAATAAAAAAAGGAAGAAGTGAAACTGTAGATATTTGAATATTTATGCTAGATTCCTGCTCCTAAGAGTTGCCGGGTTTTCAGCCACTAGTATTTACGTGCTAGTAATTGTTAACTAGTAGAGTCCGTTTTTGGAGAGACGGTCTCACATTAGTGTTAAAGTGAGACCGCTGATGTCAGGCTGACATCACGCGCATGCATCGCCCAACAAGAGAATTAGTTAAGCGGCATGACCTTATATTAGTTATGCTTGCCTTAAATTGCTTCCGGGTGAATAAGTTAAGCGGCAAGATATTAGTTAAACGCGAAGTATATTAGTTAAGTGCTGAAGTATATTAGTTATATCATAAAAATCAGATTATAATGCATTTTATTGGCCATAATTTCAGTATCACGCATAAAATCTTTAATGATGGATATGTTAACTAAAAACAATGTTCACATATAAATTTCGAGTTCTAAACTATTGGGTTAAAACTTAACTGATTCGCCAATTATTAACTAATATGCCATAAATATTAATTAATATATCATGACTAGAGTATAAGTGTAAAGAACATTAGCTAATCCAAACTAAAGACCTTAAAGTGTTAATTGACCTTAACTAATTATAGAATAACACTAACTAATGTGATGGATAAGTTCAGTAAAAATAATGTAAGTTCACGTATAAATTTCGAGCTCTAAACTATTGGGTTAAATTACCTAACTAATTCGCCAAAATTATTAACTAATATGCCAATAATATTAACTAATATCATGATTAGAGTCTAAGTGCTAAAGAACATCAACTAATCCACAAAGAACCAACAACTAATCCACAAAGAACCAACAACTAATCCACAACCAATAATGTAAGTCCATATATAAATTTCGAGCTCTAAATGGGTTAAAATACCTAACTAATTTGCCAAAATTATTAACTAATATGCCAAAAATATTAACTAATATATCAGGATTAGAGTCTGAATGCTAAAGAACATCAACTAATCCACAACAACCAACAACTAAAGATGTGAAAGTGTTAACTAATTTTCTGATTCACAAAGATGACGAGATATTAGACACAATTGTAGCAAAAATGCCTAAAAACGAAATGAAAGCGATCAAACCTTTCTCTTCGCGCTTACTTTTGACCATGACCTTCCCTTTCTTTTCACCGAGAGAACAACGCTTCTTAACAATTGCTTTCACGATCTTTCACAGCAATGTTTCCTCCCCATCTCAAACGATAAAACCCGAAAAAAAAAGAAGAAAAAAAAAAGAAGCAAGAATAGAAACTGAAAGAAGAACAAAGAAAAGTAAAGTAGAAGTAGAAAATGGAAAAAAATATGGGTTGAAAATGGTCGAAAATGAGAGTTAGAGAGAGAAATAAACCTTAAAAACCAGAAAATAAAAGAAGAAAAAAACGAAGTCAGAATAGAATATGGAAGAAGAACAAAGAAAAGTTGAAGCAGAAGTAGAAAATGGAAAAAAAATCTGGGTTAAAAATGGTCGAAAATGAGAGAGTAAGAGAGAGAAATTATCAGCTACTAGAAGCATGAAGAATGAAGAAGAAGATTGTAGTGGGCTGCGAAAATTAAGCGATTGGGCTAGCATAGTGCTTCGGCCAGCACAACGCTCCGGCCAGCACAACGCTTGGGCCGGTCTGACGTTAAGCTTAACGTCAGACGGTCTTTTGCAAGACTTTGTCTAACTAGTATGTGTTGCACGCGATGCGTGCGTGACATCGTGTGTGAGTGATTTTGTGGAAGTTTTAATTTAATCATCATTCAAGTAATATTGTTCTATTTTTATTTTTACTGGTGCATATGTAAGATGTTTTTTTTTCCTGTTTTTAAAAAAAAAAATTGAGAGAAAGTAATTAGTAGTTTTGTTTGGTTATTAGGGGTATTTTGGGTAAAAAGGGTGGACACCAAAAGGTCAGGAGTTCCCATATATAATAGAGATGATGGACAAAATAATGGTTCATAAGCTTGAACCATTAATTTTTGTCTTAATGATGAATGGGATAAAGGTTCACATGGACCGAGGCAAAACTATTCGGAATTCCGAATGGTTCGTGAGCCAAATTCATGGCAAAGAACATATCCACGCTGGCGAGCTGCAGGAGAAAGAAATCAGGAAAAAAGGGAAGCCACGTGTCGCGCTGGGATTGGGTGAGCAGTGCGGAAAACGACAAAACCGAGGAGCAGCAGCTAACGCGTGCCGACGTGGCACTGACGCGCGCTGCTGTCCACTCCCCTGCTGCCACTTGTCTTATTTCTATTCGCCCTTTGATTATTAACGTTACAAATTTTTCACCGTTAATACTTCAAAAAATACAACTCAAAAAAAAAAATACCAAAATTCATATATTTTCATTCTCTAAAAATAGACACCAATTTTGCTATACTTTTATCACAATTTCAGTTTTCTCTTCTCTTCCCATTATCATTTCTTTTCACATAATTTTGCTTTAGCTTACAATCTTCCCAAAAAAAAAAAAAAAAAACTTCATAATTATGGATTCTAATTATCCTAATCCTAGTAGAAGACGCAGAAATCGTCCAATAAATCCACAACAAAATACAAACCAAAACCCCATAAATTACCAACAAAATCTTAATAATTATCCCCAAAACCCCCCAAATTACCCACAAAATCCGCATAATTATCAGCAAAAATTTTCTAATTATCCACAAAATTCAAATCAAAACTATCCTCAAAATTACCCCCAAAATTATCGCCAACAACAATAGAATTACCAATATAATTCCACCCCTGAGAGTTCCCATAACCCACAAAATTATCTACAAACTCAAGATTACGATGATGATAGTGATGATGAAGATGAAGATGATGGTGAATTTCAAGTTCCATGCACGCAACAAACTTTCACTCAACTTCTGTCTGAACCAACACAATTTCAACCAACTCCTCAAACAACTCCACAACCAACTCAAGAACCCATTGTAAATGAGAAAAAGATTTGGTTGAAAGCTGAAAAAGAAGCACTAGTCTCATCATACATGAATACGAGTACAGACAGCATTGTTGGAACGCAACATAAAAAGGGTGCGTTTTGGGGGAGAGTGATGGAAAAATATGAGGCAGCGAGAGAAGTCAACCCTCATGAAATTCAGTTCTGCAGTATTAGCAGTATGAAGGGCCAATGGTTCAGAATGTCTGAAGCGGTGCAAAAGTGGTGTGGATGCTACGACAAGGCAGAGGTAAGAAAGAGGAGTGGCCAAAATGATGATGATGTGATCTCCCAAGCTCATAAGATATTTGAAAGCACGGGAGGTAAATTTCACTTCTTTGATGAATGGATCCACATGAGTAAGTTTGAATAAGTATCGTTCCATCTTGACTAACCCGGTTTACAAGATAACACGTGGACGTCCATCGAATACGCCTCAAATGTCTGATTCTATTGGTTCTGGAAGTAGTGGGAAGAGAACAAGGTCTGAAGATGGAGGCTCCACACCAACCACGCCCACAAGCGGATATGTTCGAGATTCCTTGCCTCGTCCAGAAGGCAACAAGAAAGCTAAGGCCAGACTCAAGGGTAAGAGCCAAACCGTTGAAGCTATTGAAGCTTTTTCATCATTTGGTGACAGACTTCAAATCTATGGTGAGCAAAAGGGTAAAGCTCAGGATATTCAACATGAGAAACTAGAGTTTCTTAAGCAAAAGGAAGCAAGGAAGCAAAGGCAATTGGAGTTGGAAGAGATAAACAGGCAGAGGCAGATGGAGTTAGAAGAGAAAAACTTAAAGATGCAACAGTATCAGATGAATTGGCAAATGCTCCCATCATTAACATCTAAGGAAAATCGCACACCATGGGAAGATGAAATGATCAGCAATCTGCAAATATGTTTTCATAACTTTGTGGGAGTGTAGTATTCACGTTTGGAGTAATATGTATTAGGTGTAAGTGTTTTTAATTATGTTAAGTTGTATGTTTGAGTGTTAATGTATTTTGTTTTAGGTTGAGTGTTTCAGTAGTAATGTATTAAGTTTTTGTTGTAATGTCAGTTTCTGTTATAAAAGTTTGAGTATTTTATCCACTATCTATGATCTCATACTACTTTTCAGAGAACCCATGTGCATGATACTATATTTGAAGAGACATGTCTATGATCCCCTACCTACTTCTTTTCAGAGGACTCATGTGATACTGTCTCTGAAGAGATATCACTATGATCACATACTACTTTTCAGATAACCCATGTGTTACTGTCTCTGAATAGACATCACAATGATCCCATACTACTTTTTTCAGACAACCCATGTGATAATAGCTCTGAAGAGACATCATTATATACTCCTTTTCAGTGAGCCCATGTGATGATACACTTCCTACTTTATAAAGGATCTCTATGCTCCTCCATTACTTTATATAAAAAGGTTCAGAGTTCCACAATTCTCTACAACAATCTCCTCTACCAAAATCAGATATCCTACAATTCTCTACAACAATATCCTCTTCTAAAGCTAAAATGAATTCCTACAAATTTAGTATAAGTTCAACTTCTTCTTCTTCTTTCGATGATTTAGAAGAGGATATCGAGAACCAAGAAGTAGATGACATGATCGACAATGTCACTCATACTTACCTCCATATCCTTGTGTCGGCGGTCACTCCTAGAATGAGATCGGGTGGGCGTACTGGACCTCGGGCTGATAGGGGTCGAGAAGAAGTCATTTAAGATTATACAATGACTATTTTGCAGAAAATCCAGTTTACTCAAATAGGATGTCCCAACGTAGATTTCGTATGCAAAAACATGTTTTAAGCATATCATGAATGAAGTCGTGAGGAATGATGATTGGTTCGAACAAAAGAGGGAATGCACCAGTCGTTTTGGCTTGTCGCCACTGCAAAAGTGTACTGCAGCAATACGACAATTAGCTTATGGGTGTGCTTCTGACGCTTGCTATGAGTACATACGTATTAGTGAAAGTACCGCAAGATTGACGCTTCAGAGATTCGTTGACGGTGTCATCAACCAATTCTTTAATGTGTACTTAAGACGACCGAATGAAGTCGATCTGAGGAGGCTGTTACGAATTGGAGAAGAACGTGGATTTCCTGGCATGATTGGTAGCATCGATTGTATGCATTGGGAGTGGAAAAATTGTCCAACAGCATGGAAAGGACAATATCAAGGAAGGGCAGGGGTAGCTACACTTGTGCTTGAAGCCGTAGCTGATATGGACTTGTGGATTTGGCATTCTTTTTTCGGAATGCCGGGAAGTTGCAACGATCTGAACGTGCTTCATAGATCTCCTGTGTTTGAAGATGTTTTAGAAGGTCGAGCTCCAGCTGTGTAATTTCGTTGTAAATGGGCATCAATATAACAAAGGATATTACCTTACTGATAGTATCTATCCGAAATGGGCTACTTTTGTGAAGTCCATAACGAGTCCACAATCTCATAAAGACAGACTCTTTGCAAAACATCAAGAAGTAGTAAGGAAAGACGTGGAACGAGCATTTGGAGTACTACAAGCTCGATTTGCTATTATTCGGATGCCATCCCTTGCTTGGGATGTCGAAATACTTCATAAGATTATGTTGGCGTGCATAATTATGCACAACATGATAGTTGAAGATGAACGAGAAACCTACCAAAATTACATAGATCCATCAGAGTTCGATGTTGGGAGATCTCGACGTCGTTCTGCTCAGAGAAACAATGAAGAGCAAGAAGGTCGCTTTGAATATCATAACGAGCGAATTGTCGACATCAACACATATTTGCAGCACAAAGCACAAATCAAAGATCAACAAACTCATTTATCTTTGAAAAACGATTTGATCGAACATATATGGGCAAAGTACGGTAGTAATGGGAACTAAAATAATGGAATTTTATCAAGTTTAGTTTTTTATTTTATTGTTGCATTTAATTTCCATGTCTTGTTTTCATTTGATATATGTAATATGTTTTGAAGGATGCATCTTTTTTACTATTTGTCAACTAATATTAATTAATTTCAAAAAAAAATTAATTAGATTACGATAATTAATTAGTCATCGATAATTAATATATAATAAAAATAACTAATTATGAATTAATAATTATAAGAGTTAATTACAATTAATTAGCGTTAATTGGTTTTACATTAAATCAATATAACTTGTGATAATTATTTGAAGAGAGAGAAAATGTGGTGGGGTAGGAAAAAAGGATGAGGGAGAGTGATGAACCATTATTTTTGGGTTCATGGTTAAGAGTGAAATTGGAAATGATAGTAAAGTTTTTTCGAGAGGATGAACAATTGTGATTTGCTCTTGGAGAGTTATTTTATTGTAATTGGTGCATCAATGTTATTTTTTATTTATTTGGTGAATAATGAAATGGGTGCACCAATATTGGTTGGTGTATGAAGAGATACACTAGTTAGAGTATTACCAGCTAGGGGTGTAAATGATGCGAGTCGAGTTCGAGTTTGAGCTAGCTCGACTCGACTCGTTAGCATTTTGAGTCGAGCTCGAGTTGAGTCGAGCTCACTCGAGTCGAGTTTGACCGAGCTTTGACCGAGTTGAGTTTTGACCGAGTCGAGTTTTGACCGAGTAGTTTGCAAGTGTCTCATGTTAAAAGCAACCCTAAGGTAGAAAAATGTTAAATTTAGATATTTTGCTATTGATAATTGGGTTTTCGAGCTTCTCACGAGTTTTCGATCGAGTATCGAGTTGCTCATCTCGACTCGCCAACATATCTAGCCGAGTTCGAACTTGAGTCGAGCTCACTCGAGCCGAGTTTTGACCGAGTCGATCTCGAGTAGCTCGCGAATTGTCTCGTCTCATTTACACCCCTATTACCAGCGGTTGGTCCACTGACCGTCCATGAGGAGAGAGAGAGCTAAAAGAATAATAAAGAATGAAGAGAGAGATAAAAAAGGGAGGAGAGAAGTGAATGCCCAGTTTATTGTGATGAACCGTTTACAAAAAAAATTCTGAAAAGTATTACTTGGGTGTGACAAGTGGCAAAGCATTATTGGTTCATGGGAATTGTGTCTTTGGATCTAATGGTTAATAATTGATTGTGGTGAACGGTTGAGATTGTGAAGAAATTGTTCATGCTTTTCTTGACCCTTTTTTAAATAATGGTCATATTTAATAAATAAAAAATAAAAAATAAAAAAAAACTTTACCAACAGCTCTATTTCTCTTCTCTATAAATAGAGCCCAATATTGAGGTATTTTCGTACATTTTTCATACACCTCTTTTTCATTAAACACTTATTTAAGATATGGATCCAAAAAATGGGAGGAAAAAAACCAACAAAAATCCAAAAACACTCCACAACCCCAAAATAATCCAAATTTGCAATCTTTTTGTAATTCTCAAATCGATCTCAATAATTATGTTGAACCCAGTTCACAAAACTTTCCATAATATCCAAATTATAGAATGCAATATATGAGTTCTGCCACTCAGTATTCCCAACTATATCCGTCACAAAATATAAGTTTCTTTGAATCCTAGTTCTTTCTCCCAATTTGCTCCTTATTCACAACAAAACTATGTTATCCCAAATCATATTTCTGTAGATGAAACAATTATTCCTACGTCCCAACATTTTCAAACATCACAAGGTGGAGGTTCACTTCCGAACTTCAATATTTCATATCATTACCCGTGCTCCATCTGTTGAAGGTGATGACGTTGATGAAGAAGGAAATGAAGAAAATGATGCTGAAGGTAAAGAGTCGCAAGTCGAAAAGGGACTGGGTGGGCGCGGATGTGTCGTTGTGCACCGCACCCGGCCAAAGATAAAATTTCTCCTACTCTCTTTTACACTAAGCAAGTATAATGGAAGTAAGGGTCGTATCCACAGGGAAACAGGGACGAGTTTTATATTCAGCGTGATTCAAAACCTAGATGACTCTAAGGGCCGAGAAACCTAATAACAAAGGGGGGTTTCAAGTAGATTTACGAACAAACTACAACTAATTAGCAAATAAATAAAATGAGAAATCAAAATGAAAAGATCTTGAATCCGATTAACATCCACTTCAATTCATTATCGATCATTGAACCTCCACTCTAATTATTTCCATAATTATCTATTGTTGAGAATTAATCTCGTGTTCTCCTTATTCTTAGTTGAATAGCACGATCAGTGTGACTATAAAACCCTAACCAAAGGATAACCTAGTCCGATAGCGTCTAAGTTCAATTCAATGGCAGCAATAAACACAGAGAACCAACAGACCTGTTAACGTCATACAAGCGATAAACATTCAACGGTTGATTCAATTTCCCTAAGAAATAACCAAGACGATATGCATCTAAGTTACTCCCTAGTTTGCTACCAATTGATAAAAGAATAAAATAATCCGATTCTATTCTTAAATCTAGCATTAGATTAATTACACAATCAAACTAGTAACGTTCCTAGCATAATTATGCAAAAACCATAGAAAACAATCATAGAAATTAAACCATAATCAAAGAAACTAAATAGAGAGGAAAGATCTCACAATAATGCTTGAAGCTTCATATTAATCTCGTTCAAGAACAGTTCAAGCTACAATCGGCATAGCATAAGCCAATTCCATAATTGAAATCTACGAAAACTAAACTAGAAAATGAAAACTAAAAAGAGAAGATAAGAAGAGAAGAATGGAGTGTTTTAGATTCTCTCTCCTTAAGTGTGCTGCCCCCTAGGTCCAAAAATCAAGTTTAGTATTTATACTAAAGCTCAAAAGTCAGCCGACAATTACACCGACCTAGGGGTCGCGAGGTGCGGTACAGGTCGCACCGTGCGATGAGCTACTGCCTCCAACACGAGCTGAAGAGTTGGGCAAGCCAAGGAAGTCGCACCGTGCGAAGTATCTCGCGAGGTGCGAGCAGGCAGGTCGCGAGGTGCGACCTGCCGTGCTGGGCAGGCTTGCTTCGAGCGCGCGCCGGGCCGGGTGCCTGCTTGCTTGGTAGGCGATGGCCGCCGTGGCTTCTTGGACTTGTGATGCTTGGCGGGCGATCTTGCTTGGGCAGGCTGGCCGGGTTGTTGGTGTTGTGCCTTCTTGCTTTGTCTTAGAGCTTGGTTTGGCTTGGCGAGCTTGCGGTGATGCTTAGCTTAGGCGCACGGTGGAGTTTGGTTGGTGAGACGATGTTGTGGAGTTGTTCCAACCATTCATGCTTCCAAGAGCTCGGAACTTACAACTTTAACAACAATAAATACAAAATTCCGAACTTCCGCTAAGGTCGATTTATATGCAAACATTAACCATTATGAATAAATCCCTTAGCAAAGTGTACCTAAAATACCACAAAAAGATCGGATAACTTGGGCATATCAAATACCCCCACACTTGAACTTTACTCGACCTCGAGTAAACTCAAAAATGAGAATCACCAAATAAATCATCACCCAAGCTATCGACACCAACCTACACTCTCCATCAACTACATCATCATCATCACATCTTAACAACATCCGCTCAAAACCTAAATGTAAGGGACGATGATTCCCCCACACTTAGCTTCAAGCTACTATCAGAAATACAGACGCGACAACAATAATCACCAAACGACAACCAAAATGTGAGCTCAAATCCTGAAGGATCTCAAAGGAGTTGAATTCACTCCAACGCCACAATCAAAATGACAGCTCACCTAAAACCTCAAAAGATAAACTAAAACTACTACTACTACAACTAATTTAGAATAGCAAGCCATGGAACAAAGACAAAAAGGGATAAATTCCATGCTTACTCCCAAAAACAATCAACCAAAAGAATGTGAAAGCCAACATAAATCTTCACAAAATCAAGGATGAAATAACCAACCCAACCCGAAAACGCTTTCCACCTTATGACACCATCTCCGGCAAATGAGTTTTCAAAGTATATAATTCTCTCTTTCATCTCTCATTTTGCCTAGGAGCCCTTTCGGGTTTTCATCCTAGCTTCTCTCACATTTTTTACATCTCTCTTCTTTTTCCGGCTCACAAAACTCACCCGCTCAATTAGCTCTTTTTTTGCATAGGCCGCCCTTCCGGGTTTTCGACCTATCCGAGCCCCCAATTTTGCCCGAGTCGCCCGCCCTTGCGGGTTTTCAACTCAGCGGGATTCACTTCATCATCAATTTTTTTATTTTTTTTTTTTTTTATTATTATTTTTTTTTTCATTCATTTTTTTTTTCATTTTTTCAAATTGAAAGTAATAATTACAACATAGATACATGAGAATGAGAATACCCTCCCCCCTACTTAAACTACACATTGTCCTCAATGTGTCGACAATTAAAAGAAAAAGTAAACTGAAAATGGGGTGGGGGGAAACCGACAATCGGGTAAATCGAAGATCGAATGCTCAAAACTCATGAAAAGCAATCCGTCAAACTCAAATTTCTTAACAACACCAACTCCAATCTCATAACTCAACTCACAACCCTCTCCCTCGAATCACTCAAACAAATGACAAATTCAAATTTTGTTTAAATTTTTGAGATTTGCACCTAGCTTAAGAGATTGAAAAGATACATTAACAATCTCAACCCTCTAGTTGCACCAACTCCTAGCTATTGAACTCCTCCCAACGGGTTTTCTTTGGTGGATTTTGGGTTCCAAGTGGATTAAGATTGGTTGTGGATCTTTTTAGTGGGTGGGCGGTGGGTGAAAGAAAATTTATTGTGGTGGTGGAAATTTGATGAGAAAATAAAGGAAAAGAAAGAAAATAAAAAAGGGTCTCGGGTTGCCTCCCGAGAAGCGCTGTTGTTTAAAGTCGTTAGCTCGACTTAGTACCTTAATCTCAAAAATTGGGCTTGTGCTCCATGTGTGACAATGGTGACTCCATGTCAACCTCCAACCGAGTACCCGCAAAACAAACCGAGAAGAACTCTTGCAATGCATCGTTAGTGGTACAGTTTCAAAACAAGGTGGTAATTCAGGAGGCTTTTTCCGCTCTTTCAACTCCGGCACCATAACCTGCATGTTAGTAGGAGATGCACAATCCTCAACCAAAACATTATCAACATTCATCGACTCATCAACCTCGCTCAATATCAAGAACATCATGCAAAACGAGTCAACAATGTTAATAGAGCAAAGAGGGTTATCATCCTTAATCAAAGGCTTAGAATCATTGATTTTAAACGCCTCTACCTTTCCCTCAAATTCCATGGTCAAAGAACCAGCGCAAACATCAATTTTAGTGCAAGATGTTTTCAAGAAAGGTCGCCCCAAAAGGATGGGGGCGGCATGCTTATCGGGTTCCATCTCCAAAACATAAAAATCGGCGAGAAATTGCAATTTCCCAACCTTAACTCGACACATCCTCTAATTTACCCCTAGGATAAACATTGGATCTATCGCCTAATCGAATCACCACACCAGTTTCATGCAAATTGCCAAGTTTCAAAGACTTATACAATGAATATGGAATCACATTAATTGACGCACCTAAGTCTAACATGGCTTTAGGAAACATGGTGTCACCTATAGTACATGGGATGGTAAACATGCCCGGGTCATTGCACTTTTGAGGTAATTTCTTTTGAAAGATAACAGAGACATGCTCGCTAGCCTTCACTTTTTGCACTCCCTTTTGTTTTTGCTTTCTTTTCGAAGTACACAATTCTTTAAGGAACTTAGCATACCTAGGCACTTGTTTTAAAGCATCAAAAAGGGGAATGTTTACCTCACATTTACGAAAGATTTCGTAAATGTCTTTGTTGCGCTCTGCATTGGGGGTTTCTCTCAATGCCTCGGGAAATGGTGGCTCTAGTTCATATGGTGGAGGAGGTGATTTTTGGACTTTCTCCTCTTGTTGAGGTGGCAATGATTTACAATATGTTGTCGGTTCATGCTCGATCACCTCTTCCACTATCTCTTTGTCTCGAACCACCAACCTCTCTTTGCTTGCAATTTCCGCTCCACTCCTCAATGTGATAGCACTCAAGTTCATTTTAGGGTTGAGTTCTGTTTGGGATGAAAACCTCACCGAATCCCTAGCCTCTAACTTGGTTACAGCTCCTGCAATTTGGCTTACTTGGCTCTCCAAGTTCTTGATGCTCGAACGGGTCTCCTCCTGAAACTGAACCATATTTCCCTGCATGTTAGTAACATTTTTAGTTAAAGCATTAATCATATCCTCTGTAGACATGCTGGTACTCGGTCCCTGTGATTGGCCTTGCGGCCGAAAATATGGAGCTCCTTGCTCCGGTGCCCTCGAATAAGGAGGTGGTGGGCGGTTATATTGCTGTGGCGGCTGCTAGTTCCCTGATGAGTTCCCGTACCTCAAATTAGGATGATCTCGCCATCCCGGATTGTAGGTACCAGAATATGGATCATATCTTTTCTGGAAACCTTGGCCCTGAAAACTGACCGCCTTAACCTCTTCACTCGGTTCTTCTTGTAGATGAGGGCAAAAATCAGTTGGATGATGTGAAGAGCAAATGCCACAAGCCTTCTCTTGGTGAGTTTTCTCTTTCACTATGAATTCTCGCATCACGGATGTGAGAGCTTGCACTCGATCTTCCAACTTAGAAGAACTAGAACCCTCGGCGACCACACGTCGAGTTCCGGACCTTCTACTAAACGCCTCGAGCTTTCAAGAAGCTCATTTAACAGTTCTTTAGCGACGAGCGCAGTTTTTATTCACAATGGATCCACCACTTGCTGCATTAACCATCCTAGCATCCTCATCACATAAGCCATTATAAAAATATAGCACCAAATCTTCCTCTTGGTAACCGTGGTATGGACAGCTAGCACATAATTTCTTAAACCTCTCCCAATACTCGTAAAAAGACTCATCACCCCGTTGTTCAATGTTACTTATCTCCTTCTTCAATGTAGATGATTTAGAAGTGGGAAAGTATTTCTCGAGAAAGCTCTTTTTCAATTGTGCCCAAGTGGTGATGCCGCCACGGAAGGTAGTACATCCAGTCCTTTCTTTGCGTCTTCTAGCGAAAAGGGGAAGGCTTTAAGCTTGATTCTCGTCTTACGAAACTCCACTTGGTTTCATGCTGCTGCATACCACATGAAACTCTGACAAATGTTTATTTGGATCTTCACCATTTAGCCCATGGAATGAGGGAAGCAAATGTATCAACCCCGACTTTAGCTCAAATGTGTCCCCCACTTCCGGTTCCAAAAATGTGATACACAAAGGTTGTTGGTCAAGGTTAGGAGCAGTGAGCTCCTTTAAAGTGCGGTGCTCAACTCTAGGAGGCATCTCTTCTTCAAATTCAAACAAAAAAGGGAGCTCTCTAAAGCCTTCACACAATTCTCTTCTCAACCTGAAAAGGGTTAGTTCTAGATCTCGATCGTACTGCAAAGGCTCTTGGTTAGTAGCACGAGTATTAACCATAAACAAAAACCATAAGCAATACAATCCAAAAACATACACTAAATACAACAAGTAACACCGTTTCCCCGGCAACGGCGCCAAAATTTAGGCGGGCGCGGATGTGTCGTTGTGCACCGCACCCGGCCAAAGATAAAATTTCTCCTACTCTCTTTTACACTAAGCAAGTATAATGGAAGTAAGGGTCGTATCCACAGGGAAACAGGGATGAGTTTTATATTCAGCGTGATTCAAAACCTAGATGACTCTAAGGGCCGAGAAACCTAATAACAAAGGGGGTTTCAAGTAGATTTACGAACAAACTACAACTAATTAGCAAATAAATAAAATGAGAAATCAAAATGAAAAGATCTTGAATCCGATTAACATCCACTTCAATTCATTATCGATCATTGAACCTCCACTCTAATTATTTCCATAATTATCTATTGTTGAGAATTAATCTCGTGTTCTCCTTATTCTTAGTTGAATAGCACGATCAGTGTGACTATAAAACCCTAACCAAAGGATAACCTAGTCCGATAGCGTCTAAGTTCAATCCAATGGCAGCAATAAACACAGAGAACCAACAGACCTGTTAACGTCATACAAGCGATAAACATTCAACAGTTGATTCAATTTCCCTAAGAAATAACCAAGACGATATGCATCTAAGTTACTCCCTAGTTTGCTACCAATTGATAAAAGAATAAAATAATCCGATTCTATTCTTAAATCTAGCATTAGATTAATTACACAATCAAACTAGTAACGTTCCTAGCATAATTATGCAAAAACCATAGAAAACAATCATAGAAATTAAACCATAATCAAAGAAACTAAATAGAGAGGAAAGATCTCACAATAATGCTTGAAGCTTCATATTAATCTCGTTCAAGAACAGTTCAAGCTACAATCGGCATAGCATAAGCCAATTCCATAATTGAAATCTACGAAAACTAAACTAGAAAATGAAAACTAAAAAGAGAAGATAAGAAGAGAAGAATGGAGTGTTTTAGATTCTCTCTCCTTAAGTGTGCTGCCCCCTAGGTCCAAAAATCAAGTTTAGTATTTATACTAAAGCTCAAAAGTCAGCCGACAATTACACCGACCTAGGGGTCGCGAGGTGCGGTACAGGTCGCACCGTGCGATGAGCTACTGCCTCCAACACGAGCTGAAGAGTTGGGCAAGCCAAGGAAGTCGCACCGTGCGAAGTATCTCGCGAGGTGCGAGCGGGCGAGTCGCGAGGTGCGACCGCCGTGGCCGGGCGAGCTTGCTTGAGCGCGCGCGCCGGGCCGGGTGTCTTTGCTTGGTAGGTTGGCGATGGCTGCTGTGTCTGCTGGGACTTGTGATGCTTGGCGGGCGATCTTTGCTTGGGCAAGCCGGCCGCAGTCTTGTGCCTTCTTGCCTTCTTTGTCGTGCCGCCGAGCTTGGTTTGGCTTGGCGAGCTTGCGGTGATGCTTAGCTTAGGCGCACGGTGGAGTTTGGTTGGTGAGACGATGTTGTGGAGTTGTTCCAACCATTCATGCTTCCAAGAGCTCGGAACTTACAACTTTAACAACAATAAATACAAAATTCCGAACTTCCGCTGAGGTCGATTTATATGCAAACATTAACCATTATGAATAAATCCCTTAGCAAAGTGTACCTAAAATACCACAAAAAGATCGGATAACTTGGGCATATTAGGGACTAAGAAAATATTGGTCTGTAGCTGAAGAAGAAGTCCTAGTGAAGTCTTGGCTTCAGGTGAGTACTGACAAGTTTCAAAATACTAAACAAAATGGAGAGACCTTTTGGGGTAGAATTACAAATATGTATGAGCAGGTTAGAGTATACAGAGACAAAATGTGGGCAAAGGGAGCTGAAGGGATGAGAGAAACTGATCTATTAAAAGAAAGGGAATTAGATCCTCTAAGAAGTCGTTGGAAACGAATAAAAGCTAGTGTATCGAAATTTGTTGGTGCATTTGCTCAAGCAGAGTCAAGGAGAAAAAGTGGTGAATGCGATGATGATGTTATGAAGACAGTGTATGCTATTTACAAAAGTGACAACAAGCCTCACCATAGGGAATTTAATGACCGGCATTGCTAGGAAATTCTTAAGGCTTGTGATGTATGGAAGCCTTATGGGGATATTGTTAAGAAGTGCAAGAGGAAGGCAACAACTCAAGAAAGTGGTTCAAAGAGGTGGAGGATTAATAAAACTGGAAACTACTCCACTTCAACTGACCCAAATACACCAACCAGTGGTGATATAGGGTGTTCTGTCCAAACTCCAAGCGATGGGTCTACTAAAAATAAGGGGAAGGAAAAAGTTGTGAACATGCCATCAGAAGCATTCCAACAATGGGTGGATAATATTGAGAAAATAAATTTGTCAAAAAATTTAGAAACTGAAATGGAACTAACTAGGTTGAAGTATGAAAGAGAATCACAAATTGAGAGGTTGAAGTACGAAAGGGAAACTCAAAATGAGAGGGTGTTGTTGGAAAATAGGAAAGTTTCTATGAAACAAAGGAAGATCAATTTGGAATTATTCAAAGTGCTTGCATCAAAGGACTACTTAACTGAAGAAGAGGAAAATTTAAAGAAGCATTTAGTGAAGGTTTTATTTCCATGAGATGTGATCTCATTTATTAATGTAATTTTTAATTCGTAGGTGTAGGTTATTCAGTTGTATTTGCAATCTATGAGGTTGTTTAATTATGAATTTAGTAGTGGTGTTTTTAATTGTTGTTCTATTATATGTAAACTCTGTTAACGTATTAGTAAAAGATAATTTCAAATAAGAAGTCTTTTTAATGTCTTATAATTCTGAAATTATTATTGTTCAGTGAAATAGTGCATTATTGTTGTGATAAATAATGTGGTGAAATGACCATTCACTTACTTTCTTCAGTGCATTATTGTTTTGATAAATAATGTGGTTAAATGGCCATTCACTTACTTTCTTCAGTGCATTATTACTGTGATAAATACTGTGGTGAAATGACTATTCATTTGCTTTCTTCAATGCATTATTGCTCTGACAAATATTGTGGTGAAATGATCTTTTACTTGCTTTCTTCAGTGCATTATTGCTCTGAAATGAAGTGACTATTCAAATGCTATATTCAAAGCATTATTGCATTATTGCTCTGAAATGAAGTGACAATTCAAATGCTATTTTCAAAGCATTATTGCATTATTGCTCTGAAATGAAGTGACAATTCAATTGCTATACTCAGTGTATTATTGCTCCTCACCTTTTCTATATATTTACTTCACAATGCTTTGCTCTTCAATATACTCAGCTTTCCACACAATATCTTTCTTGTAGCACCAAATAAATTCTCTATAATGTCATCTCAATCAAGTTATAATAGTTTCATCTCATCTTCAAATTCTTCTAGTTCCGATGATGTCAATTTTATTCCACCAGATCATATAGCAGATGAAAAAAACAATGATTACAGGCGGCGTTTTGAAAGACGTAGACGTGCAAATCATATGATGGACCAAATGATGGAGCCCTTCATTTTGGCTAATCCAGCTGAAGTATATGCAATGGTAACTCAAGTTCCTAGGGCACCTAGGCAACAAGTTGATCGAAATCGTGTGGATGCACACACTCGCTTATGGAATGACTACTTTGCCGACACTGCCCTCTACCCCCCACGATTATTTCGACGCAGATTTCACATGCGAAGACATGTTTTCCTTCGTATAGTAGAAGCGTTGACTAATAAGAACACATTCTTCCAACAAAGGCCAGATGCCACAGGGAGACTTGGTGCATCAGCATTACTAAAGTGCACTGCGGCTATAAGGTTGTTAGCATATGCCACATCAGCAGATTCAGTGGACGATTATCTTAAAATAAGTGGCTCTCTTGCTAAAAATTCACTACAACATTTTGTTGAGGTGTGGTTACCGAGTTCGGTGACGAATACTTAAGAAGACCTAATGAAACAGATTTAACGAGATTGTTATATGCAGGTGAGGAAAGAGGATTTCCGGGAATGATGGGTTCTATTGATTGCATGAATTGGCGGTGGAAAAATTGTCCACTACAATTTAAAGGACTCTATTCGAGAAGAGCTGGTAAGCCGACTTTAATTCTCGAAGCTATTGCATCATATGATTTGTGGATCTGGCATGCTTTCTTTGGAACACCAGGTAGGTACAATGATATAAATGTTCTTGATAGATCTCTAATATTTAACGATGTATTTGAAGGTCGTGCACCTCTAGTCAACTATGTTATCAACGGTCACCAGTACGACATGGGTTATTACCTAACAGATGGTATATATCCTCAATGGGCCGCATTTATTCCCACAATATCTCTTCCATTGAATGAGAAGGAAAGCCTTTTTGCCCAAAAGCAAGAGAGCAAACGAAAGGATGTAGAGCGTGCATTTGGAGTATTACAAGCTCGTTTTGCAATCATTCGTCAACCGGCACTAGCTCGTGATAAATATATGCTAGGAAAAATAATGTTTGCTTGCATTATAATACATAACATGATAACTGAAGATGAACGAGATTCGTACTCCTTTCGTTTTGATCCTCATGATTATGACCAAGATTTTCGCCCATCCTCAAGCCGGCGACAAAACACTGATGAACATCACAATAGTGATAATCGCATCGGAAATTTGCAAACATTCATGAACAATAGGGATCGCGTCCGTGATCAAGCTACGCATAGACGGCTCAAATTGGATCTCGAAGAAAATATTTGGCTTATATTCGGGCAAAACAGCCATCAAACTAGTTAAGGTGTTGTGTTATTTTTATTTTTAAATATGGTGTATCAATCTTTATTTAAGAAAAGTCGGTAATGTCTAGTAAAACATCTATGTATTAATGTTTGATTAAATGAAATAATTTTCTTGTACTTAATTTTTGTGTTCATATAATTTGAAGAAGGTTTTAAAATAACTTCGATTAACATAAATAATTAGTTATAATACAAATAAAAAAATTATAAAATTATAACAGTTCATCATTAGTGTATTTTAATTACTCCAAAATGATAAATATGGTAAAGAATTGGGATGAATCAAATTAATAAGGAGATAGAAAATATAGTGGGGTATAGTAAATAGTAGGAGAGAGAATTTGATGACTCCAAAAGTTGGTCTAACCATTGGGAGGAAGAAAATAGAGGTTTTTGAGTAGATTGGGTATGAGTGATTTGGAGCAGAGAGAAATTAATATAGTATTTGATAAACCCTTTGAAGGGTCTAACCATTGAACATACTCTTATGGGCTTTGTTTCTTGAAATACTATTTATATTTTTAAAAATTGGTAAGATAAATTACATTAACGCCCTCTCACAGGGCACCTAAATACAACCTACCCCAAAGCCCCCCAAAACCCACTTAATGAGAATCGAACCCACAACCTGCGGGTGGAAGATGAAATGGCTTACCACCCTTACACTCCCTCATTCTCATGGAATACTATTTATATGACACACTAGGTCATATCTTGGGTGTAAGATACTTTCCAAAGATCTACAAGTATATGGAAACTATCTTGCATATTATCTAGTTTCCATAAAATAACCAAGATAATATCAAGGTATTATTATGAAATTTCTTTGTCAAATATTCTGATTATATTCCCTTTGAGTTGGCACATATTTTTACCAAAAATATTTTTAGGAAGCATCTTCAATATTTTATAAAATCATTTAAAATGATCAACTCTTAATAGGCAAGTTAACAATTCTGACGAACTGTTTCCTTGACATGGTAGTGTTACAAGTACTGATCAATTGGTTCCATATTCATAACACTGCTGGTACCTGTAGACACCAAATTTTGAACCCCTTTTATGATTAACGATTAAAAGGAAAGTTCTGAATACAAGAAATGCATGTTAGTGACGATCGTCAATATCAGCTTGAGAATGTTGTTAATGAGTTATGTAATGTCATTTCAAAATACAAATAAGAGTTGTAGAAACTAAATTTTGAAACCTTGTTATGGATAAAAAATTTAAATAAAGATTTCTGAAAAGAAATAAAAATAACGAAACCGTCATGTACCATGGAGCACGCCCCGCCAAAAGCGTTCTGCCTCGGAGCACGAGTTTCATTCCGCCATATGGTTTTCCGTTTTGTGCTTTAATCACACGATTTCGGTTTAAAAACGTAATTTTTCCGTAAGTCGTAGTCAATAACTACAGCCACCGGTTTTAATAAAATGATTTGTCGTGAATCGTGCTCGTTTTTACTAATTTAACTAGTTTTCATCATTTGTTTTAAGATAGTTTTTCGGCAAAACGGAAAAAACGAGTTGCGATTAGGCGCCGGAATTTTAATCATCTCTCAAAACTGGTGGGAATCAGTTTTCTTTGTGATCAAGTCATTATCCATTAGTCACTTTTGTCCATTGGGTAAAGAATAAGAATATATTTTTTAACCATAAATCACATCCTTTTATTCATTGGTTAAATAATATGAATCATGAAAAGGAATAAGAATCGGAATCAAATCCAAGGTGTAAGAGCCAAAAGATCCGATTCTTTTCGGAAAATCCAGGTTGTGCGCTAAGCACATGACCGTGCGCCAGACACACCCCGTGCGCCCACTGCACCATGGCTGCGTGCGCCAGACGTTGTGTCCAGCGCAGGCTTCTGCGCTCCGCGCAGTTGCCCTGTCAGCTTATCCGTCACGTTTTTCGATGCACTTTTACGTTTTAGGGTGTATTTAGAAAGAAAATATTGACTGAAAATCTGATTTTTCCTCATTAGTGTAAAAATCAAAATCAAATCTAAAAAGAATAAGAATATTTGGATTTCCAATAAATTTGATGATGTGAGGAGATTTGATGATGTCATTAGGGTGATGTAGGATGGTAAAAATCGGATTTTTTGAGTGAAAAATCAGATCTTCTACCTCTTTCAAACCCTAGTTCCCCACTTCATTTTCCTATACCCCCCTTTATTTTCATTTCAAAAAATCAACTTGAATCTCACAAACACAACTTAAAAGCACAAAATTCAATACTACTCTCATTCTCCATACTTCCTCCCACTAAAAATCTCATTCAAGAGAGAAACAGAAAGCAAAAGTTAATATTAAAGAAGTAATTAGTAAGTAAGAAGTTCATCAAAGAAAAACACAAAGAAGGGTTTTAGTTAATAATTAATTGAATTTAGAAACTCACTTAGAAATTAAGAAAAATAAAAAAAAGTAGAAGCCTTTGCAAACACTAGTAGAAAAAAGTTGATTTCCGTCTCATCAATTGCGTCGTACAACTGGCGAACCGACACAAAAGTATCATTTGCGTCCGATGGGTGTTGAACGCGACGCAAATCATGGTTCATGTGCGTCGGACTTGATGTGCATTCGACGCAAATACTTAAAGCAAATGGGTGGGAGGATCATGTGCGTCGGATGCTTTGCTATGTTCGACGCAAATAACTAAACCAATTGGGACAAGCGATTTGCGTCAGATGTTGTACTACGTGAGACGCAAATAATTGTATTAGGGATCTGCGTTGGACCATATGGGCCCATCCGACGCAAATCGGCCCACTATTCTTTTTTAACTGCCTAACCTTCCAGCTTTTTCTAACCTAATTAAACTCCCAGACCCTCTCTCTAAACGCCGCTCACTTCCTCCCCTTCTTCAATCTTCCTCCCCTTCTTCAATCTCCTGTAAATTCTTCAATCTTACTCCTCTTCTTCAATCTCCTCTAATATCTTTCTAATCTCCTCTCTCCATCCCCTTCTTCTCCTTTCCCCAGTAAATCGAGCAAGATGAAGACGAACCGTTCGTTTTCCATCGAAGATGTCAGTTGCGACAGAGATCTTCCATCGAAGACGAACTCTTCTTCAATCTCTTGTTCATTCGTTCGTTTGTGAAGCACCAATAAGAAGACATCACCGTTCTTTTGTTCCATTTTCATTCTCCACCGAAGAAGTCAGTTGCGATAGAGATTTGCTCAGATTTAGATTTGCTCGAATTGGGGTTTTTCTTGTTTCTTTGTTCATGTAAGTGTTGAAATTTGAATAATTATATCTAAGCTTTTGATTTTTTGAATTTTTCATCTCATAACTCGAATCTAGGGTTTGCAAATCTGGGGTTGTGTGTTTGGTTCGAGTTTTCACCCCACCAATAATCTGGGTTCACTTTAAGTTTTCACCCCACCAAAAAATAACTCGGGTTCCTTTTCCGGCGAGATTTAATTTCTTCCTTCGCCGGTACTTCTCTTGGTCGTCTTGCTTCAGAGGTTTGTTCAATTTTCTCTCAAATTAAATTTTGTTTGAGTTTAATTTTTAGGATTTTTGATTTAATTCTCGTGTATTTAATGAAGGAACAATTGTGTTCGTTTGATCAAACGTATGAGGAGAGCTTGATGTTTCTACGACAGACTAGTGTGGTGGTCGTCTTTGCATGTATAATGTGATATATTTCATTTACTAGGATTGTCTATTATTTCATTTTAGTTTTTGTTCAGTTTAGATTGTAATTAGAACGATTGTATAATTATTTGGAATCTGAATGGTGATTTCATTCTACTGTAATCAGAATGATTGTAGAATTGTTTGCAATTTCAATGGTGGAATTATTTTTTAATATATTGCCGCCTTTAGAATGGTGAATATTATTTTTTTTAAAGAAAAACCTACCATTTGCGTCGCATGTGGCATAATGTGCGACGCAAATGGTAGGTTCTGGGTTTACTGGGGGCTGCTGGGGTTTGCTTGGCCTCTGCCATTTGCGTCGCGTGCTGAGCCATATGCGACGCAAATGGTCTATCATCTGCGTCACACATGGCTCATCATGCGACGCAAATGGCAGACGCAACTGCATTGTGTATCTTGGGGCTAGGCTCATGTGCGTCGCACCTCGAGATCCGTCCGACGCAAATAGCTCCTCAACTGCGTCGTTTCCTAATCCGACGCAGATCATGTCTCTGTCATCTGCGTCGAGACTTGTGCCGTCGGACCCATGTCCGACGCAAATGGGCGCCTCGCATCCGACGCAAATCGTCAATTCTGTACTAGTGAAAGGAAGTGCATCATTGAGCTAACAAGGTAAAATGATCAAGTTCTTGTTATTTTGTTAATTATCTTCTTAATCACATACTAACTTTCTCTTTGTTTTCTCTTATCAATCTTTTAATTTTTGGAGTGATTTGGGTATATGGAAGTCCTAATAGGTTCCCAACCTTAAATCACCCCACCTAGAATAGTCAACTCTAATGGGGAGACTCTTAGGAAATATGTGTTTATGTGATTTTTCTTAACCAAGTTGTTGTTAAACACTAAAAAACATTTTTCATAAAAAGTTTAAGTAGAATTGTGCTTAAACATCTCCAAAGAAAATGTGATGTTGTAATTATAGTCAGTTTCAATTTCGCACTTCATTTCATTTTTCGTCGATATTATATAAATAGTTTATAGGATGAAATATTTTTCCTATGAAGTTCAAGACGTTTCCAGATGCTGGGCTTTGGAATTTCTAATAAAATAATTTTGTACAGTTAATTAAAATTCAATAAAGTTCAAACTAAACTTATTTAGCTAAAGTTAAAAACATCAACATTGAAGTAGACATCAGTAGTTTTCCAACAACAGGGGCGGATTTTGTTCTTCCCATCCCCATCCCCACATAAAAATATAATCCCCATCCCCATCCCCATCCCCATCCCCGCCCCGGCGGGTATGAACATAAAACCATCCCCGCCCCACCACCCGCGTGGGTATCCATACCCGCTTAATCCCCATTTTCCCCACCCCACCACCCTCCAAATCCCCACCTCAGACCCACCTTGAAAGGAAAGAAACATGTATAATATTTTTGATATTGATAAATATAAAAGGCCTAAAAATACATAAATAATGAAACGACCCAAAAATAATGTAAAGGCCCATTGACTTTTTGATATTTTTGACTTTTAACTCAAACTTATTTAAGAGATGGGGCAGGTGGGGCGGGAATTGGCGGGGCAGGGTGGATATTGGCTGGGCGGGGATGGGTGGGGCGGGGATGGGGCGGGTATAACTTAAAATCCATCTTCGTCCCTATCCCCAAGGCGGGTATGATTTTATCCCCATCCCCGCCCCACCACCCACCAAATCGGGAACCATTCTCGCCCCACTAGGACGGGGATGGGACGGGTCTCCTGTTGACCCGCCTCACCTGCATCCCTATTCTTCGATAGGTTCAATTAAGCTTATAGAATGAAGTTCACATAACAAAATCAAATTGAAAAGAACAAGGCCCCTAGTGATAATTTATAAATTATATAAATTTAGAAATCTTTTGTACATAAAAGATCTTTTTTACTGTCTTATGTAAGGTGTTGGCGTTTGAAAAACATTTTAAATAAAAAATTAAGTTATTTTAAAATACCTAACATCATTTAAATTATCTTAACTTACCTAACAGTTAATATAAGTTCATGTTGTTTATTTAATCAAATAATAATCATTTTCAAATAATTTGTGCAAACATGAGGTGGAAACTGAAGATTATCAAAATTTGATTCACTTAAAAATTTTAAGTTATTTTTTTAGACTATAAATTTATAAATTTATAGACTAATTAATTGTTAAAAGAATAATTGATTTTATAATAAGTGATCTTATATTATTACACTATTTCAACCTTTATACTATTTTGTTTTGTTTTGAAAAAAAATATATGTAGCAATATACGGTTACAAGAAAATCCCTGTGCATTTTGCACGGGTATAAGGTAATTTAAGAAAAATAAATCATTACACCATATAATTGTTTGTGGCATATATATCTTGGATAATTTCACCGGCCATATCATTGTTATATGCGACTATTAAGGTAATAAAATTAAATCATTACACCATATAATTGTTTGTGGCATATCTTCGATAATTATATTAGACGGACAATGTAAATTTGAATAGATGAATTTTTACATTAGTGAAATATATTGTTTCATATATTTATAGTATTGGTAATACGAAAAATAAAATGAGAGGGTTAAAACGCCAAGGAAAAGTATAATTTGATAGCTAAAGGTAATAATAATGTTCCATGCGTTCCTCATTGATGTTCCGAATTAGAATCTTGGACCTATTTAGAATTTCATACAATCTTCTAAAATTTCTCCAATATAAAACAAAAAAAATAGTCGTATTTGGTGCTAATATTCAACATATTTGGTGCTTTCTAAAAAATAGAATTAAGTAATGAAAAATAAAAAAAATATAATTGAAATATATGACTGGATAGCACAATGAATACAACACGAAGAATCACATAATACAAGATAACCAAAAACATGATAAAAAGTAATCAAAAGTTGTCGTACATAGAAGGACCCTTCCCATCATAAAAGTGTAAATAGTGCAAGGAATACTCTAGAGTAAAGGGAGTATTATGAGACAAAAAAAAATGAAAAGTGAAAGGAATACTTTAGAGTAAAGGGAGTATAAAACATACAAGACTATAAAACAACTATGTAAATAAAGATAATGATGAGATCTTGATAGGTCATTGAAACTTTCTCACTTTTTTGCAATATACTCTCTTAAATTGTGCAATTTGCCAAAATTTTATATGAAAATCACGTATGTCATAATATCACATGCAAGCAATGGTGGCAAGTGGGTGACCTGGTGCAATGCTGGTGCAAGACAACAAGAGGGAGGGAATAAGCGGGACTGCGGAAAGTGGGAACGGGAGCGGTTGCATGATTGAGTGTAGGGGTGTTCAGAGTGCGGTCTGGACAGCACCAAACCGCAACCCAAACAGTTTTTTCGCGGCTTTGGGTTGGTTTGCGGTTTGGGTTATAATTTCAAGCAAACCGTGGTTTGCGGTTTGGGTTGGGTTTTAATTTTTGTAAACCGAAACCGCACCGTAAACCGCAATTTTATATGATTTTTTAACAATTTTTTTCATCTATTTTGATTTTTTTAAAATACAGTTGACAAGGTGGCATACAAGTATACAACTGAAAAAAGACGTTTCAGGTAAAGAACTTGGACACTTTTGATAAATTATTATTTATGTTTAATTATGAAGTCAACTTCATATTTATTTGGACTCTTTATATTTATTAATAAATTTCTTTTTTACTCTTAGATTACAAAATTAAAGTCGCAGAGGAAAAAATGGTTAAACCGCAAACCAAACCGCACCAAACCGTTTTGTGCGGTTCGGTTTGGGTTGGTTTGGGCAAAAGTGCGGTATGCTTTGGGTTGGGAAAATGTCAAACCGTATATTTGCGGTTTGGGTTGGGTTACATCCAAACCACACCAACCCAAACCGCGAACACCACTAATTGAGTGTCAGTGGTGTAAATTGTGACTTTTCAGAGCCTATGGGTGTAACAATAGGTTGAGCAAAGTCTTTTTTGGTCAACTTTTTTTAAAATAAAATGGTGAGTCACATGTTCCACCATGATATTAACTACATAAGTCACGGAACGTACGAGTCATATGCCCGTTTTAAAATATTCTTAATACACGATACGATTATAAAAATTTTAAATTACGAGTTAATATTCACACCATGATATTAGGAGAAACATCCTAAATTCTTAAATTTATAAAACAGAAAATGTCCCGTGCAATTTGCATGGGTCTAAAACCTAGTTAAGAGATAATTCAATGACATAAAAAAGAGATAATTACCAAAATTCGTATAAATAAGATGTTTAATCAAGTAATTAATCAAGCTACTTCCATTTACTCATTAGAAATCACTGATCACCTTCCTTTTGTCCAAATAAAAGGGTGAAGGAAAAAAAAATAAGCATAAAGGACAAAAATTCGAGTTTTGTAATAAGAATAAGAATAAAACAATGTGTGATTAAACAAAATCCAGATTTTTTGTCTTGTAAAAATCTGATTTTTATTTTCCTCTCTTTTCTTTTATTTCTAAACCCTAGTTTTTTTTTATATAAAGGTAAAAAAATAAGGTTAGTAGACTCTCCGCACGAGGGAAGCTCCAACTTTATCGTTTACAAGGATAGAATGAAGTGCAGACCCAGGGGTACAATCAATAATAAATTGGGTGTCAACTAAATGGCCTACATTGACTACCCAGTCTGCAGCTCTATTTGGCTCTCGACATACGTGACTGATAGTCCAAGAGTCTAAGGAACATAGAAGACTTTGAATGTCTTTGATAATATGAGCTATCTACCATGGAGTTGACCATATATCTTTACCTGCATTGATGACTAAGAGATTATCACCTTCAATATGGGGGTGATGAATGTTGTCTTGAATGGCTAATTTAATACCGTGATGAAGAACGGTAGCTTCAGCTGTGAAAACTTGAGCTTCGCCAAGGTAGAAAGCTATGACTTTGTGTGGGTTGCCAAGTGAATCTCTGATGATGATGCCGACAGCTGCTGAGTTGGAACGAACCTACCCGTCAAAATTGAGTTTGAAAGTAAGCTTGGAAGGTGGCTCCCTAGCCACAAGGATGGAAGAAGGATGAATCAAGGATGGGAGAGAAGGATGAGGATGGTCAAACGGGGAACTTGAGGAAATACAATCATCCACTATATTTCTAAGGTCCCATTCTATCATAAAAAATTTAGCTTTATGGAGAATTTTGTGAACATTAAGAGACGTATTTTTGAAAGGAAAAATTAACACAGGGGGGCCCAACTATTACTCATTGTCTTTTATAGATCCCAACTATGGATTATTCCCTGCAGGTCCCAAGTATAGCCTTTTGTGATTTTCATAGGGTCTGAATCACTTATGACCGATTTAGAAGGTAAGAGTTTTTTTTATTATGGGTCCTAGCTGTTTGAACTTACTTTTCCCTTTGTTAATGATTGTAGGTAATTCAAGTTTGCACTTGATTAGGCCTGATGTATTTGACTTCCCAGTTGTATCCTACTTTTTTTTAACTCCTGCAATTTAATTGATTAAGCTTCAGGTTGATAATTTCCTAGTATTCATCGCAATCATTTCATCAATAAATCTACACTTTTATTTCTGTTTTGCATACGACATTCATAGGATATTAAGGATTCGTCTCGTAATTCCAAATCAAGGGTTTCTCCATGGATTCCTTAAGGTGTAGTGCTACTGAAAATCTTCAATGAACTTTCTGTGATACCTCGGTTTCCAGAATTGTTATCTGAGAAATTTCATACTTCCTCCGTTCTGTTTTAAATGAAACGTTTGCTTTTTCACGCAACCCAACGCACTTCTTTAATCATTAATATCTTTAGTTGTGCACACGTAGTAATTTGATAATATGCATCCAGATGAATCTAACAAGATCCCACATGACTATGTTTTTCTTTATATAATAGCGATAAATTAGAGTCAAAATTGATCAAAGAATAGTGTCATTTCACCCAATGTTTCATTTAAAACAGAACGGATGAAGTATTTGATTGCTAAAAGAGATAAACCAACTATTTTAAAAAGGAAAAATTGACACTAGGGGCCCAACTTTTACCCATTATTTTTAATATGTACCAACTATGAATTATTCCCTGCAGGTCGCAAGTATGACTTTTTTATGATTTTCATAGGCCCTGAATTATTTGTAACCGGTTTAGAAGGTAAGAGTTTTAATTATGGGTCCCAACAGTTTGAACTTATTTTTGTTTAACCAATCATCATCTTTTTTAAAAAAAAATCCTCCTAATCATCATCGTCGTCCTTTTATTAAGTACTCCCTCCGTCCCAAAATATAGTTCCCATTTCCCTTTTTTCACGATAATTTATGCAAGTAGAATCTAAGAGGGATAATAAAGATTTTTTGTTTATTTAAATAAAAGTTGTATGGGAAATGATGATTTTAGGAGAGAGAATGGAGAATAAGTGGTGAAAGAGCATTAATTGTAACACTTGGGTTGAATAAACAAAGCAAAAAACAAAATTCAAGAAGCAAATAAATGATGGGGCACGTTTTTCTAGACAAATTACGGAAAAATGTGGAACTAAATATAGAAATGAAAACTATATTTTGGGACACTCAAAATAGAAATGGAAACTATATTTTGGGACGGAGAGAATATTTTTTTGGGCGGATGAAACTAGTCAAACCCAGAGTGAAAAAACAAAAGAAAAATATAAGAAGCATTATTTCCTTTTTTTTTTTTCTTTTACGCTATATGAAGTCAGTAGCATTTGTTACTTCTTCTTTTGCCTTCCCTTCATCATCGATATGGAAGCCTTCCATCTTCTGAGTAACAACTTCCTCTGCACCACAACGACTTTAAGCTTTCCAGTGGACCCACCAGTTGTAGCAACCGTCTCGTGTTAAGATGTGTTCCTAATATCTCCTTTTCTTCTGGTGTTAAAAGACTTATCTGCGATATACGAATTAACATATGTACATATCCATCCAAAACCTACCATCATTAATGCAAACCTTTAGAAAAATGGAGAAATCCCCAATTCCAAAACCCTAAATGCAGAATCACTAGATAATGCTTACTTGTGTGGGGCACCTAAAATTCGTCGAAAAATGGAGAAATCCCCAATTCCAAAACCTAATTTTAGTTAATGTTAGTTAGTTCGTCAATTTGCCAAGGAAGTAGTTGAATTGTGAAGGTCAGTTTGTTGAACATATAAAAGAGGGGATTGTTGCAGATGAACTTTGTGAGATTGTATTGCAGAAAGAAGATTTTGAGATTTGAGATTGTTCCTTCTTATACCTTCTTCTACTGTATGTGTGCATGGTGTTTTTGATTTTTATTGATTCTGATTAGTGTATGAGAAAGATTATAGGAGAAAAGAGAGAAAATGGTAGAGGAGATAGTGGCAAAAATTCAGTCTCGCAGGAGAGAAAAGAGAATAAAAGTCATGTGCTCAATTTTCTCTCTCTACAATTGAGAGCCTCTCTCTCTACCAAAAGTAAAAGCAACCTAAACTTTTTCCTATTCTCACGTAGAACTCACTAGAACCCTTGAACAAAAAACATCAAACCCACTGTTCAAGGAGGTGGGGAGAGTGAATCTTCTCTAGTTAGAACAAAAATAACAGTGTTCATGGAGGAAATTAAACGACGATTGAAAGAGGGGCCCTGCAGATTGGGACCAACAATAGGCTTGTTGGAATCGGATAAGTCTTCGGAGGTTCGCCGCTTCCAGCTTGCTGTAGCCGGAAAATTCCAGGATTATCGTGATTTGTAGTGAGCAGATGATTAAAGATTGGGTAAGTAATTATTGGCTGAGAAGAGGAAATATTGAAGTTGAGAAACGGGGAAAAAATTTCTTTTTCTTATTCACAAATAATCAAGATAGGGAAGCGCTGATTGTAAAAGGGTCGGCTTGTTTCCAGGGAGCATTGATGGTGTTTACTGTTTAGCCCAGTATCCGAGCGAGTTTCTTTTGCTGATCTGGTCTTTAAAGAGGCTGCTATGTGGGTACGCATTGAAGCTGAAGGACTTCCTTTTGGTTACTGTACTGAGGAGGTTGCAAGGAAAGCACTTGCTAAACTTGGATATACTTTTATTTTTGACAGCAAGTCGCAATTAAGTGGTCCAATGCTGTTTTTGAGGGCAAAAATTTGGGTCAACCTGGATAAACCTTTGCTCCCGGGGTTTTACATTCAAGATGAGAAGGGCGAATACTATTGGATAAACCTGAGATATGAGGGAGTATATGTGTTTTGTATTAAGTGCGGGAAAGTGGGGCATAAAGAGAGCCGTTGTCGTCTAACTTGGGAGCAAGCTAGCCACGGTCTGAGTGAGATTATTTTCAAAGTCTGTGGAGCACCTAGTGAGGTCCATGTGGACAATCTGAATCATCCTCTATACACACCTAAAATTAGGGGCTTGGCTAGGAGGCAGGTGAATAGGACATCCACCATGGATCTCGTTTCGCGAGCAGATTTCGGAGTGTTCTCAGAGGAGGAGATTCCCCAATCATTCTCAGGAGACCTGATGGAGGGGGTACACCTGTAATATTCCAGGGTGGAGTGAAGCGGAAACGAGGAACGGATAGGGAAGAGACGGCCATCTGGTTGACTACACCTTCATTCACGGAATTGGTGGAGGGAGACTTGTTTGATCAACGTCTTCGCAAATTCAGGCGACTCATTTCATGTACTCCACCAATGCACGACGCTGATGGAAGTGGACGAGAGATTACGTCATCAGGAACAGTCATCCCACCTACCGATGCCGGGCTCATAGCTTCTGTGATCGGAGGTCAGTATTACTTCATTAATAAATGCCAAACCGCCCCTCCATTAAATGTTTACTCAAAAACTAAGGATAACAGTCAAATAATTTCATATTTAAACAAACAACACTATATTAAGGTCTTTGGGGAATTGGATAGCGAAATCTTCTGGTCATGCGAGTTAGAATTGCCCAGTACTGAGGAAACATGGTGTAGCATGGGTAAGTTAAAGTTATCCAACCCAATAGATTGCCCAATTCATAATCCCCCAAAATCACACAGGGTAAAAAATATTTAATTAACATTATAAAAGGGGGTAGGCATAATTAACACTCCTCCACAAACCAGTCCCTGAGATCTGGCTTTAAAATGCTGGCAAAATTACAGCTGGTGCAGGTTGGGGCGAAAAGGAAAAGATTGACAGAAATTGGAGCCTTTTCATTATCTACTTTATTTGATAATGTCTATAGTGTACCAAGTACAAAGCGGTGCAGATTACAAAGATATAGTGAAGTTGGAAGCGACCAGTGGAAAGAGCACCACATAGGACAAGAAGCCTAGCGTCAAAGCTCGCAAGGATATGATCATAAAGGGGAATTTCTTGAAGTGAATAGAGGCACGACTGGCCCTCAACAGCCTCGGGGGGTAATATGAAGCTGCTATCATGGAATTGTAGGGGTGCTCTTTCCGAAGCATCCAAGTTTTCTTATCTAAATTTCATGATTAGCTACAGTAAAATAGATATAGTCTTTCTCTCGAAAACTATGTGTCTTGTGGAAGCTCTCACCTCCAAATTTTGTAAATTAGGATGGGGAAATAGGTGTGGTATGGACGGGGATGCGCAAAAAGGAGGGATAGCACTATTTTGGCCAGACTCAGTTAGTATTACTCCACTATATATTTGTAATAATTTTATCTTTTGCATGATCAAATGGGCTATGTCTATGTACTATGTAGTATTTTTGTATGGAGCACCTCATCTGCAGGACTGAAAACGAGTTTGGGATGAGATATCAACTGTGTCCTTAAATCGATACTCAAATATATTGCTCATAGGAGACTTTAATCAACTTGAATTTTGTAGAACAGAAGAAGGGGGGAAACATGGATATTCAGGGTGCGGAAGCGTTCTCGGAATGGAGAATCACTCATAACCTCTGCCAACTCCCTTCACACGGATGTCCATACACATGGACAAATAATAGGCAAGGAGAACAAGCGATATATGAAAGGTTAGATCGAGCGTATAATGATGAAACATGGCGCGTGAATTTTCCGGACGCAATTATTTGGAATTATCCGATCTTCTTGTCTGATCATGGACCTATTGTGGTTGACCTTCTCCCCCAACGGACAAAGACTCCGGGCCTATACCGATTTGACTCTCGGTGTTGGGGCTTCGACCCAATTAGGAGGATGGTCAATGAAGAGTGGAACCGACCGTAGCAAGGATCCTGGCTATTTCAGCTGCAACGAAAGCTACAGAACATAGGCCGAAAAATGAAGGACTGGTGTCTCACATATAAGCATGAAAATAATCTGAATTGGCAGGACATTATTCAAACAGTCGAATACTCACAAAAGAAGATGCAGGATCATGATGGTCAAATAGAAGAACGAAGTTGCAGGCTACAAAGTGAAGAGAAAATGCGAGTACAACTGGATTTCTGGAAGCAAAGGAGCAGGATAAAGTGGGATAATTGGGGGGATTAGCCAACCAGTTTTTACTACAAGCAAGTAAAGGGGAGAAGGGTAAAAAATAAAATCACTGCAATACAGGGAGGAGATGGCAACTGGATTGTGGATCAGGACAATTTGAGCCAGGAATTCGTTAACTTTTATACAATATTATATCATCCCACTGATTTGCCTGATTGCTTTCTTTTCAGAAGGACTGGTTTGCGGACCTTCCAAAGGTTAAGGAGCAACATACCCACCAATTAATTAAGCCTGCTACAATGGATGAAGTACGAAGGGCCACTTTTAGTATGAAGTCCAGGAAATCACCAGGATCAGATGGCGCACCCCCAGGATTCTTTAAAGAATTCTGGAGTGAGATTTCAGAGCATGTACTACAAGCAGTCTACGCTTTGTTTATTGGGGGCAATATGCTGCGTGAAACCAATAGAACATACATAGCCCTCATACCAAAGGTTTCCCAGCCATCGCATGTATCTCAGTATAGACCCATTAGTCTTTGTAATACGCTATACAAAATCATCAAAAAAGTTATGGTAAACAGAATGAAGATGGTATTGCCATATCTAATTTCGGAAAATCAGCATGCTTTTGTGCCGGGGAGACTCATGCAAGATAGCTGTCTGCTTGCACACGAGCTGATTTCATGGATGTCAAGGAAGAGAAGAGGAAAAGACTGTTATGCGATCTTGAAAACAGACCTCAATAAAGCATATGACAGGGTAAGGTGGGATATCCTCCTATAAATACTGAGGGTGATGGGCTTTCCTGAGATCTGGATACAGTGGGTGTACCAATGTATATCAACGGTCACTTTCTCTATTTTAGTAAATGGAACGCCTTATGGGCATTTTACTTCGCGGGCGGGTCTCCAGCAAGGGGATCCCTTGTCCCCTTACTTATTCCTCCTCTGTATGGAAGGTCTGAGGAGAGCTCTAAATAGAGCCAAGAGCGCGGGCAGTCTTCAAGGTATGAGAATATCACGATATGCACCACAGGTAACACACTTGTTCTTTGTAGATGATGCGTTATTTTTCTTTAGAGCTAAGGCTCACTCATGCGAACAATGCACGGGATTTTAGACAAGTTTTCTAGTTTGTCTGGTCAGGTGATTAGTATAGAGAAGTCATATATAAAATTTTCAGCCAACACACCAGAAGACACAAAACAGAAGCTGAAGCAGATAATAGGTTTTTCAAATGAAAAAGCTATAGGCAATTATCTGGGATGTCCCATGGAGATAGATGGTAGATTAGTAAATGAATTTTAATTGAGAAAATGGTAAAGGTGCTCACGTCCTGGAAATATGTCCACCTCTCCCCTCCTGGCCGCTTGCTGCTTATAAATTCAGTACTGGTAGCTCAGGGATCCCACATAATGTCCATTTATTTGCTACCAAAAGCGGTGCTTAAAAAGATGGCATAGCTAGTAGTGAAGTTTTGGTGGGCGGGAACAACGAATAATAAGCCTTTGTACAGGCTGAAGTATGAGGAGCTCATAAAGCATAAGAGCGAAGGGGGGGGGTTGGACTTAGAGATGTAACTTCCCTGAATAAAGCCCTAGTGTTCAAGCAAGCCTGGCGGATGCATAAGAATCCGGATCTACTAGTAAGCCGTATCCTACATGCGAAATACTCACAATCAGCGGTCTTATTGGGTAAAAAGTGTCAGGGGAAACAACAAGCATCATATGCAGTACGATTAGCCATTAAGGTGGCTGTTGAATTAAAGGATAGGGTGGGTTACAGGCTTGGGCGAGGTGACAGGGTCCTAATAGGGGATAGGTTCTGGTTAAAAGGACAGGAGGGGTATATGAAGGCTCAATTGAAGTGTGGCAAGGAAGACCTTCGTTGGAAGCCCATCGCTGCACTCAGAAAATGTGATGGGACATGGGACACGAAAATGATATATGACGGATTTACAACAACCACAGTGAAAGCCATCCTCGCCATACATATTGCGTCTGCTAATGACCAAGATGAAGAGATATGGACTCCGTCCCCTACAGGAAAATACACAACAAGGTCGGGGTACTGGTCCCTGATTAATTCACAGGGGAAATCACTAGGAGACAGTGTCTGGAAAAACATATGGACACTTAACATATTTCCAAGATGGAAACATTTCATCTGGAAGATGTTGAGACGAATAATACCAGTTATGGTAGAGCTCAGGAGACGGGGAATCCATATGAACCCTAGCTGTAAAATGTGTAACAGGGAAGAGGAGACGCTTGAACATCTGTTTAGGGATGGTTCTGTCTCACAACGTGTATGGGCGTCATCATATTTGGGCCTAAGGGTGGAGTGGCAACGACACATTCCATTGCAGGAGTGGGTGGCTAATAATATCTCCTACCTAATACACAGAAGCAGAGATATGCCAGGTGCTTATGTAAAATTCATAACTATGGGCAATATGGATTGGCCGGTGTGAAATCTCCTTCAACAGCACTGTTTGTAATCCGCCTCGAATTTTGCAGCTTGCAGATGAAAATTTTGGCAGATGGCAGAGAAGTGAATACGGGCTACAAAGGGAGAGGGGGCAACCTCTAGTGCACCGACATCCCATGCTACCGGAACGTTCTGAAACATGGATTTTTGGTAGTAATCTAAGAGAAGGAGATGAAGTATGGATTCAGGTGAATGGTATGTGTAAGCGCCCTGCTAAAAGCCAACCAACAACGTTCCCCCACGCGGCTATTGGGTGGGTCATCACCCAAGGCGACAGAGAAATCCAGGGAGGAGAACGCGTACACTCATTAAGCCTGATTCAGACAATACTGCTAGCCATCTTAGGCGCTCTGAAACAAGGTTACAAGTATGGAACGAGTATCATAATCTCTACTGATTCACATCTGGCCATAAAATATTTTGCAAAACCAACACTCAGTGGCCACGAATCTCAAAAGCCTTACTAGGGATATTCAAAATTGGGCGGATTATTATGTATGCGTTAAGGTCCGAAAGGTAGATAAAGCCGAAGTCCAGAAAGCCCATAGTATGGCTGGCGTTGGTTAGGAAGAACTAGGAAATTGCTTTGTGTATATTATGTCTTTGTTTTCTTGTGGTTTTACTCAATGTCGAAAAAAACAGTCATGTGCTCCATTAATCCATCACGTGACATATAACCTGCTAGAATAGGTTGGTTATTACCTGCTAGGTCCTATGAAAATCACAAAAGGCCATACTTGGAACATGTAAGCAGTGGCGGATCCAGGAATTGAACTGCGTGGATTCGATGTCGTTAAAAAAAAAATTCAAAAAAAATTAATTGAAATATTCCAATGTATTTATTTTAATTCTAAATTACTATCGATGACTAGAAATTTAACCTGTTGGGTTACATTTATCAATTATGTGGACTAAAGGGGTTTTTGAAAACAAATATCATGATAGATGAATAATTCTATAACTAAAGTGTTCAAACCAGTTTATGACAAAAAAAACAAGGAAAGAGTTCAAACTATTTTGAAACTGACTAAATGAACTTCAATATAATTAGCTTGATTAGCACGAACATTCAAAGATACACGTATAAAAAGACTACAGGAAGAATATTGAACATTTTGAAAGATATTTATTATAAGCAAGAAGATATCAACTATTTGCAATAAAAAAATTAGAAGAATATAATCTAAAATTAAATCGGTAGAGGAGTGATGGACAAACAATAAATTGGGTTTTACATAAAAAAAGAAACAAAAGGAAAATGGGACTAAAAAACTTAAAATGGAAAGAAAACAAAGAACCCAAGAAAAGTCTTAGAGAAAGAAAACAAAAAAAGGGGGAAAAAGGAAAAAAAAAAAACAAAGCTGATGAAGATACAGTGGAGTTGCCGAAAAAGAAAATGAAAAGAAAGGTTGTCTTTGGGACTTGAACCTGCGTCACACGGAAAACTAAAGGAAATAAAACGGGAGTTCTCAACCACTAAGCCACGAGTTGTCTATCAGATCTAAAGCGACGCGATATAAATATAGCTGTTAGCACTTTTTGAATTTTTAACCTATTTTTTCCATTTTTTTTCACGGATTTTTGTGGGTTCAGTTGAACCCACTGAACCCACGTTAGATCCGCCCTTGCCTGTAAGGAAAAATTCATAGTTGGTACATATAAAAAACAATGGGTAATAGTTGGGCCCCACTATGTCAAATCTATATATATATATATAAAACCCAAAGCAATCTAATGCCATGCTGCCAGATGTCACCCCCCCTCCCAAACAAATGATACAAATTGTAATCAACAAAAATGTATGTGTGAAGACTCGAACACGCAGCCTCTCATTTGAAATACGAAGACACTAACCAACTATTCTACAATAGTTTTTTGATTTCTATGGGAAAAACAAATCTATATACAACTAAGATTAGGAATAGACCACCAGCAACTATGAGACCAAGAAACCCAAAATATTGGCCGACACCCATTCCCAATCAACAAAACAATCATGTCCAAAATTTATATAGAGGCATTTTTATATAATTTCCCCAAAAAAGAATATACTTCATGATATGAAGAATAGTTGCTTTTGCAGAAGTTATTGCCCAAAAATATCACAAATAGGTCCAACAGATAACAAAACCACAAGGCCCAAGAACCCTTCAATTCGTTTTTATGTCTCATCACCAATCATCATGTAAAACTATAAAAGGGCAGAAAGAAAATAAATATCTATATATATATATATCTATATATCTAAAATCCAAAGCAAAAACATGCCATGCTGCCACATGTATTCTCCCCTCCCCAACGCAATCAAATGACATATTAAACAATAAAAATGTGTGTTATATGCCTCGAACCCATGACCTCTCATTTGAGATATAAGTGCACTAACCAACTACTCTACAATCTCCTCTTGGCTTTATGGGGAAAATATATATATTTAAAGGCAAGATGTATTCTATTTTTAAGACAATTAAATACAAATGTATATATAAATAGTCATTAAGCTAATGTTAATAATAGCATGTCCTACTCTTTCAGTAATCTTATAATAAATAAAAAGCTCTTCAAATTTTTATAACCTCCGTAATTAACACTACTACAACATTTCATTGCATCGGTTGTATTCTTACACATCAACCTACGTTAAAAAAAAGATTGTATTATATTTTTTATAAGTAATTATATATTTATATATACGTACTCTCTTGAAACAAAGGTTATATTGAAGAATAATTCGTGTTATAATTTACTATCTAGAAAATTTAAAAAGAACTCGAAGATCATTTAATTTCCTAAGCACAATCCAATGCGTATAACTCTTTTTTTCCACTTTTCTCAAGTGTTTGATTTAAGACTTCAAATTCACATTGATAAATGATTAGGGGCATCGCCCGAGCCAACAACTAGTTTTCCTTTAAAAAAAGGAACACAAAGCCTAGTCCCTCATTAAAGAATTAGTTCATCTTCCTTTGTTCCAGCTAACCGATTCCATCTTATTTGTTTTATACTTTTATACCATCTACTTTTAATTGCTTTTCAATTGAAGTTTAAGTACACATATAGCTATACTCCATTTTCAATCCATTACACATTATTGTTATGTTGTTGCAAATGTTTTTATGTTTTCATGGTATCTAGAGTTCTCTGTAAAAAAAACCCAGACACCCCAGACTCAAAATTTTAAATATTTTAACTTTTCCGGGTTTTAATTTGATTTGGATTGCGTTAACAATCTCAGTATTGCATTATGTGATTCATGTTTAGAGAAAATAGAGAGAAAAGGAAAGAGAGAGAAATTTTATTTCAGAGAGAAATAATTGTGAATGAATACAATGAGAATGATCTAGAGTATTTAACTAGTAGTAGCTAGGAATTACAGCTTGTAGAGGAAGCTAAGCAAAACTAATTAACAAACTGACTAACATAATTTAACTAATCCTAACCAACAATAATATTTAAGCTGAGCTAGACAATAACAGAATCTTCTGTATTGACGAATCAACATCATTGCTTTGATCTTCAGCTGAGCTGGAATAGGTAGTCTTAACATCCCCCCTCAAGCTAGGCATAGGAGAAAACATGCCAAGCTTGGATAAGAGCTGATTGAACTGAGCTGAAGGCAAGACTTTGGTAAAGACATCTGCCAATTGAGCAGAAGTAGGCAAATAAGTTAAAGAAATGAGGCCTTCCATAAGCTTTTCTCTTGTGAAATGGCAGTCAATATCTATGTGTTTTGTACGCTCATGAAACACAGGATTTCTGGCAATGTGGAGTGCTGACTGGTTATCACAATGGATAGTAACAGGCTGTAACAGGTTAACTCCCAATTCATCCAACAATCTAACCAACCAAGTTACTTCAGCAGTAGCATGAGCCATGGCCCTATATTCAGATTATGAGGAAGATTTTGAGACTGTTGCTTGCTTCTTAGACTTCCAACTGATGGGAGAAGATCCAAACAAAACAACATAACCTGATATAGACTTTCTTGTGTCAGGACAAGCACCCCAGTCTGATTCTGTAAATGCCTGAAGAGTAAGTTTATCATCACCTTTCATTAAAATCCCTTGACCAGCAATACAATTAATGTACCTTAAAACATGTGTGAGGGCTGTCATATGAGCAGAAGTGGGAGAGTGCATGAATTGAGAAAGAGTTTGTACACAATAAGCCAAATCAGGCCTAGTGTGTGTGAGAAAGTTTAGTGTCCCAACTAAACACCTGAATCTGGTAGGATCATCTAATGGATGACCATCATCAACAGCAAGCTTGAGGTTAAGAGGGAGAGGAGTGACAGCTGGTTTAGTGATGTCAAGATCACAATTAGCCAATAATTCCTTAGTGAACTTAGCTTGAGTGAGAGCAATACCTTGAGGCAGGTAGGAAACTTCGATACCTAGGAAGAAACTAAGCTCCCCTAGGTCCTTGATGCTGAATACCTTGTCCAAGTGTTGCTTGATGTGATGAATTATGGACAAATCACTACCAGTTAATATGATATCATCGACATAAACAGATAGGATGGTGAGGAGAGAACCATTAGGCTTTAAAAACAAGGAATAGTCATTTTTAGACTGATGAAAGCCTTGTTTAGTGAGTTCAAACACCAACTTAGCAAACCACTGCCTCAAGGCTTGTTTTAAGCCATATAGTGACTTCTTAAGTCTGCATACTTGATTGAGAGGGTTAGGAAAACCTTCAGGGAGCTTCATATACACTTCCTCATGGAAATCTCCATGAAGGAAGGCATTGTTAACATCAAGTTGGTAGAGTTTCCAACCTCTGTAAGCTGCCAAAGCCACAACACATCTGACAGTAGAGAGCTTTACAACAGGTGAGAAAGTCTCTTGAAAGTCAACACCATATTGTTGAGTGTAACCTTTTGCAACCAACCTGGCTTTATACCTTTCAAGTTCACCTATGGATTTCAATTTGATTTTGAAAACCCACTTGCAACCAATAGGGGACTTGCCTGCAGGAAGATCAACTACATCCCAGGTATTATTTGAAGCCAAAGCTTCCAATTCCTTGTCCATGGCTGCTACTCATTTGGGGTCTTTTGAAGCTTGGTGATAAGTAGCAGGTTCTGTTAAAGCAGATGAGTGTGAAAGAAAAGCTTTGTGTGTATGAGGAAGTAAATCATGGCTCACCAGATTACACCAATGTGCAGCAGTATTACACACATAGTCTTGTAAATAGGCTGGAGGAAGATGAGATCTAGATGAATGTCTGAGAGGAAGAGAAACATGATCTGTGGAAGTAGTAGAAAAAGAAGAAGTTGAAGCAGGAGATGGATGGGAAGTAGAAATATGTGAAGGAGAAGAATAAATTGAAGTAGGATTAGAAGCAATGGGAGGAGAAACTGTGGGTAATGGTGATGTAGGATTAGTGGATGAAGAAGAAATTTCAGGAATAGAAGCTCCTGTAGGAACAGAAGCAAAAGGGTCGGTAAAAATGTGATCATTATTAATGGTAGGTAGGAAAAACTGAAATGGAGAGGCATGAGAAGTTGAAGAAATATGAAAGGGGAAATGTTGTTCATGAAAAACAACATCCCTAGAGATGATAATCTTCTTTGTAGCTAAATGATAAAGTTTATAGGCGTTCTGATCAGTAGGGTAACCAAGGAAAACACAAGCTTCTGCCCTTGAATCAAACTTAGATCTGCCTGATTTCAAAGTGGAGGCAAAACACAAACAACCAAAACTTCTAAAATGAGAGGTATTTGGTTCAGTACCATACATCTTTTGATAAGGAGAGAGCTTTTTAAGGGAAGAGAGGGGCATCCTGTTGATTAGGTATGCAGCACACAACACACTCTCTCCCCAAAGATGTAAAGGCAATTGAGCTTGAAAAAATAGTGCACGAGCTGTTTAAAGTAAATGCCTGTGCTTTCTCCCAACAGTACCATTCTGTTGAGGAGAATCAGCACAACTCTTCTGATGGACAATACCATTTGCAAGATAAAATTGTAGCATAGGACCTTCACACAATTCTTTAGCATTATCTGATCTAATGCATTGAATAGAAGTCTGAAATTGAGTCTGAACATAAGAAGCAAAGTTCACAAGAATTCCAACAGCATCAGACTTAAATTTCAGCAAGTGAACCCAAGTAGTTCTTGTGAAATCATCTACAATTGTAAGGAAAAATCTGCAGCCTTTATTTGTAGTATGAACATATGGTCCCTATGTATCAACATGGACCAATTGAAATGGCTTACAAGTATTAGAAACACTAGAATGAAAAGTCAATCTAGTTTGTCTAGCTTTAGGACAAATCTGACACAAAGAATCAGAAACATCTTTGAGATTGAACTGTGGAAAGAGAGCTGCCATTTGAGAGAAAGGCATATGTCCCAATCTTAAATGCCATAGTTTGACATCATTAACACTGTAAGAAGCAGTCAGAGAAGTAGGAATGTATGAATCACTTTGCTTATCTTCAGAATGAGCAACATCAGTAGAGTGAATAAGAGCAGCAGTAGTGGAGTTAGGAATATCTTCAACATAATAGAGGTCTGATTTCAACCTACCAAGAGCTATTGGCCTTGTCAAAGAAGGGCCCTGTAGAGTGCAATTGTCAGAAGAAAATGTAATAAGTCCAGCAAAATCATTACATAGCTTAGGAACTGAAATCAAGTTGAAGTGAAAACCAGGAACATAGAGGACTTCTTTCAGTGTAACAAGATCACTCAGAACAACAGTACCAACATGAGTGATTTGAATTTTTCTACCATCAAGGACTGTGATAGTATTATCAGGATCATCTATGACTTTGTAAGAGTGAAAAAGTGAAAGATCATGACAAACATGATCTATGGCCCCACTATCAAGTACCCATCCTGTCTTGCTATGAGCACTTAAGCAAAATTTACCTGCAAAACAGGCATTGGTAGTGCCATCATTTGCTGCTTCTTTAGATATGTCTTGCTGCTGAGCTCCTGACTGACCTAACATATCCAGAAGTTTCTGATATTGATCCATAGTGAGAGTTGGTTGAACCATATCAGGTGATGAAGAAGGTTCAAAGGAGTCTTCCCCTTGTACAGCAGCAGCAAACCTTTTCTGAGAGGGCTTATAGTCAGCTGGATATCCATGGACTTTGAAACACCTTTCAAGGCTATGTCCTGGGACTTTGCAATGTGTACAATAATAGTGAGATCCCCTTTTGTTCCCAGTAAAAGGTTTATTGTAACCAGTCGAAGATGAATTATTGCCAGTAAAAGGTTTATTGTAACCAGAAGAAGATGAAGGTTGTTTGTAGTTGTTCCTATTCACAGAAAACCTTGATTTGTCTACAGCAAATGCCATTGTTTCAGAGGAAGAGGCATTAAGAGAACTCAGTTCTTTGTGCCTTTGTTCCTAAAGAAGCAATCTATATGCTTGAGATAAGTGTGGAAGTTCAGGCATCATGAGAATATTTGTCCTGACTTGCTGATATCCTTCTTTCAGTTTCATTAAGAAATGAACTAATCTCTGGTCTTGCTGAATCTTGAGAAATTTCCGAGTCAGATTACACTTGCAGCCACTGCACTCACAATAAGGTAGAGGAATAGTGCTATCTAACTCATCCCACAACACCTTCATTCTAGTGAAAAACACAGCAATATCATCATTATCCTGAGACATATTAGCTATATCTTGCTGAATAGAGTATAACTGAGCATTTGAAGACTGTCCAAATCTTTCTTCAAGATCTTGCCAAATTTCACGTGCTGATCTCAAATGCAATACACTTTTAGCAGTTATGGCACCTAGTGACCTTAGGATCCAACCTGTAACCATATTGTTACACCTTTCCCAAGCCTTAAGGTCTTTAGATGCAGTAGGTTTGTCAAGACTTCCATCTACAAAGCATACTTTGTTCTTGGATGACAAACTAATAATCATCATCCTTTTCTAGTCAGCATAACCAGTGCCATCAAAAACAGGTGAAACTAATTGAACAGAAGTGTTATCAGATGGATGAAGAAAATATACACTGGTAGGATCTTGAGTGAGTTCAGGTTGATTGTTCACAACTTCAGGTATTTTGAGAATTAGAAGAAATGAAGGATAGAATAACAGGAATTTCAGAGGTCAGATATTGATAGATGAAATTTCAGTAAGAATTTCAGAAATCAGATTTTGAGAGATGAATTTCAGATTAACAATATGATCAGATAAAGAATTTCAGATTACAATAACAAGAATTTTAGAATTTTCAGATGAATTCAGCTTGGAATACGAGCAGATTCAGATTTCATGAATTCTAGAGAAAAAGAATGAGAAATTTGAGATGAATATTTGCAGATTAATTTGCAAATCAGATTAATTCAACAAGATCTAGTAAGCAATCAGCTAAATCAAATCAAACGAAGAATTTCAGAGAAAGAAATTTGCAGAATTCACAAACTAAATTCAGCGTAATCAAAGAAGTAAGAATTTCAGACCAGATTTTGAATGATGATCAAATGCATCAGTGAAACATCAGGATCTTGAATCAGTAAGCTCTGATACCATGTTAACAATCTCAGTATTGCATTATGTGATTCATGTTTAGAGAAAATAGATAAAATAGAGAGAAAAGGAAAGAGAGAGAAATTTTATTTCAGAGAGAAATAATTGTGAATGAATACAATGAGAATGATCTAGAGTATTTAACTAGTAGTAGCTAGGAATTACAACTTGTAGAGGAAGCTAAGCAAAACTAATTAACAAACTGACTAACAGAATTTAACTAATCCTAACCAACAATAATATTTAAACTGAGCTGGACAATAACAGAATCTTCTGTATTGACGAATCAGCAGCATTGCTTTGATCTTCAGCTGAGCTGGAATAGGTAGTCTTAACAGATTGTAATTCAAGTAGAGATTAAGACAACAAGCTTTTCCTCCATTTACCAGCTTCCTTTATTTTAAGGTCAGAGGAGAGAGAAAGAGGATTTGAGAGATGGAGAGGAGAGAGATTGAAGAATGATTTAAAATGTCTTGACTTGGTGGAGATTTACAATTGAAGTTTAAGTACACATATAGCTATACTCCATTTTCAATCCATTACACATTGTTGTTATGTTGTTGCAAACTCTGTTTTTATGTTTTCATGGTATCTAGAGTTCTCTATAAAAAAACACAGAAACCCCAGGCTCAAAATTTTAAATATTTTAACTTTTCCGGGTTTAATTTGATTTGGATTGTAATTTAGGTAGTGATTAAGACAACAAGCTTTTCCTCCATTTACCAGCTTCCTTTGTTTTGAGGTCAGAGGAGAGAGATTGAAGAATGATTTAGAATGACTTGACTTGGTGGAGATCTTACGGTCACTTTGTGTCCCCTTAAATTTAATTTCTTGACTTTCTTCTTGTCTAATAGAGGAACTCTCGTGGCTGCTTTCTCTAAGAGGGGAGATGGAGGTGGCAAAAAGGAGAGACAAACTAGCTTTTGGAAGAATCAAGTAGCAAATTCGGATGAAGAGGAAGAAAGGATGATTAGTGAAGTCATGTGGTTCAATTAATTCCCTCACGTCACATTCATCCTTTGGTCACCTGTTGGGCCCTATGAAAATTCCAAGAGGCCATATTTGGGACCTGTAGATTTTAATCCATAGTTGAGATATATTACTGTAAAAGACAATGGGTAATAATTGGGACTCCCCTGTGTCAATTTTTCCTTTTTGAATATAATCTCATTTCGTTCCTTCCAAATACTCCAAATGAGAAAGATGTACTTGAAAATGATTTTTATTTTATTTTGGCGTAGCTTAGAAGGAGTAGTAAGCATTGGGTCTGCATTTATGGAATATGGAAGCCAGGTTTTAAATTATGTTAATTGCTAGAGAATATTTAGTTCAGAGCATAGACCAAAAAGATGATCGATAGTTTCTTCTTAAATATTACAAAGGCCACAATGGTTGAAGGGAATAATATTCCTCTTAGTAAGGATAGCCCGAACACCTAGGCTACTATGGCAAATTTGCCAAAGGAATTTTTTTATCTTAGGTGGTATGTCCAAAGCCCAAATCCAATGAAAATGCCATTTTTCTTGGTTGGGGAGGGGGGGGATTATGGGCTAACCATGTTGCCGATTTTATAGTGAATTTTCCCGAATTACTTGGTCCCCAAATAGGTTCATCAGGCATGGGGTGAACCGGGATATGGATGCCTTTTATGCTTTGAATAATATTAGGAGGTAAGTATGTTTGGAGTTTTTCCAAGTTCCAGGTGCGGGTGGGGAGGATGAAATCAGTTAGGTAAAGTGTGGTATCTACTTGATGCTTTGTTAATTTTAATTTGGAGGAAAGATTTTTATTAAAACATCAATTATGGAGTTAGAAGGGGATATCACAACCATTACCAAATTTCCATCAAATACCTTTGCTAATGAGCGGTCTTTGCAGCAACATTTTTTTCCATATATGCGAGTCTTGGTGAGATTTTACGGGATCTAAGTTTACTGGTTATGTGAAGTAAGTTGAAGTCGAAGTCAGGATATAATGGTGTTGAATCATTTTTTGAGTTAATTCAGCTGAATTAGGGGTATAATAATGAATATTCCAGTGCTTTAATATATATGCTTAGAGCAAAGTTGCTTCTGTTCTCTGAAAGGTTTGCAATTCTTTGAAATGTTACTTTCTCTCTCCTCTTTTCTTCAATTTCTGTTCCAATTTAGCTTCCGAATTAAACGCCCAATTTTTACACATTTGTCATGATCAAAATTACTTGTATTTCTTGCATCCTCTTCATGCTTCTATGAATTTTCCTAAGCTTCCAGGTTTTTTTTATATTAGTACAATACGCTAGGGTTTAATCAGTCACTAGTATTTTGGCCCGGACGAAGGCTCGGGTCAGTTACAATTATCAAATATGTTATTATTCATAAATTTCATAATTGATTTCATTTGTTTTTCATAATTTTCTGTCTAGTGCTAAATTAAACAATGGACGTCATAGCAGGATAAGTTGTTTTAAAAAAAAAACTCTAAAGAATTGGGGATAAAAGTAACAATTTCAATGGAATTGAGGTAATGAATTAAGGTATACCTCACTAAAAGTGTTAGAGATAAAAAAGCTTGTCTATGTCTTTATAATTACATATAATTATAAGACTTTATTAAGTTTTATTTTGAAACATTAAACCTTGAAATTGTAGTAGATTGGTGGTTAAACTCTCACATTTCATTTCAAAGGTCATGTGTTCGATTCCTAGTAACTACATATTGTTAATATCTTAAATGAGATAATAAACATGTGTATTAGAAGCTTGAGCAGAGTGCCGCGTGGCACCTTTCATTTGATAGGAACGCCTTTTAATATATTTGTATAGATTTATAGGAACCAGTTTTGTAAGCTGAAGAAATCGTTTTTAGGTTATGTTGTAGTATATAGTAAATTTCATAGATTATGAAGGTATGTTCCTTGATATATATTTCCGGTGTTTCATAATACTTGCAACACTTTTCCATCGTTAACCTCAAAAGGACTATCTCTAAGCTTATAAAGGTCTTTGGATATCTAAAATGAAGTATAGAAGAAACAATGTCTAAGCCTCGAAACATACTTTTGTCAGTATTTATAGAAACTATAGCTATGTTTAGTTCACCTGAAATTTACTGATCTGAACTTATTTGATCTGATCTGAACTTATTTTCTCTGATCTGATCTGAACTTTTTTTTTCTGATCTGATCTGATCTAATCTGATCTGTTATGATATGAACTTATCTTTAACAAAATATATTATTATTACTTTGTATTTCATTACTAGTATTACTATTACTATCATTTTATTACTATGCACAAATAATAATAATAATAATAATAATAATAATAATAATAATAAAAATTAATAATAATAATAATAATAAATAATAATATAATAATAATATAATAATAATTTTATAATAAAAATAATAATAATAATAATAATATTACAAGAATAATATAATAATAATATATATAATATAATAATAATAATAATAATAATAATAATAATAATAATAATAATAATAATAATAATAATAATAATAATAATAATAATAATAATAGCATAATTAGTTTTTTTTTTTGAAAAAGAACACATTAGTATAGTATATGAACATACAATTAAAAATAAAAGACCAATGACACTTGGGTTCAATGGTATAGCTTTTTACTCCCACATGGGATACCAAGGTTCAAATCTTGGTGGAAGCATATATTTCAATATTGTTGTGGGTGGGGGAGGGGGTTGGGATTTGTTGGGTCTCTAGGTGAGTGACCTTGTGCGAGGGCAGCCTAGAGGAAATAAATCTTACCAACATTTTAGGTTAAAAAAACATATTGTTCATGTTAAAGAGAACATATTGTTCATATTCAAGGTCCGTTAATAATAAGAATTTAGGAAGTAATGAAAAGAACATATAATGATATTAAAAAAAATATAGACTGAAAGAGCATACAAAATCTATTTAAAGAACACATTTTAAAAATAAAAGATAGATGTTATTTTTATATTAATGACGTGTTTGGATTTAACTAACAACATGTACTTTGTTATATCAATAAAATGTTCTTTTTTATTATGAATAAACCTATAAATATATATAATCATATGATCTTGAACAAAATGGTTAAATATTCTTCTTATATCGTTGTCTTGTTCTATATAAACTTTGTTTTTAAAGATAATTTGAAATCATTAGGTTATCCCATACTACTCATGTTTTATATAAACTAATAACATATAATTTATATTATTCTACCAAAATTGTTTTAAAAAATAAACATCATACAATATTGTCATGTTCGTTACATGTACAACATCAAAAAGAACATCACATATCAAAATTATTAATTAGAACAAATATAAAAAAGAACACGTACAAATGCCAAAAGAACATTCTTCTTATTGAACACAAATAGCTTCAAATAGTGATATCAATGGCATTTATAATAATAGCAATGACATTAATAATAATTACCAATATTAATAATTAATAAGTACAACAACGACAACAATAATAATCTTTTTGAACAAATGTACTAGTAAATAGTAATATTAATAGTAATAGTAATCGTATAAAATAATAATAATAATAATAATAATAATAATAATAATAATTATTATTATTATTATTACAATAACAATAATAGCATTAGTAATACTAATAATCATACTAATCATGATAATAATAACAATAATAATAAGTTTTTAAATATAAACATAATCTGAACTTATCTTATCTGATCTGAACTTATCTGATCTGATCTAAACCTATCTGATCTGAACTTATTTTTTCTGATCTGATCTAAAATAAGCAAAAATAAGGTGAACTGAACATATCATATGTCTAAGCCTGAAAAGGGCATTGTATATGTATGGGTACTCAATATAACAAGTTTGGTGTCGGACACATCTCTTATGGCCGACATGAGCAACCTAGGACGCGACGTCACCGAGAGAATCCAAGTCATTACTAACATCGAGGTCGAGATGATGTTCGCGGCCCAGGCAGAGACACAAATAAAGGAATCTTCCGTCCAGCCAGACTCATAGTCATACACGTGTCAAAGGATTATGCATCCTGTCAGATGAACAGTACTACTATAAATAGCCAAATTGTACCATTCTGCAGGTACATTCTCTCACATTTCTAAGCATTACTTTCTCTCTCTATCTCTCTCTCTCTCTCTAAAATCCTTATCGGACACCTACTGACTTGAGCGTCGGATGGGGTTTCCTCGCATCCCCCTCGAGGGTAGTTTACGTTTGTCTTCCTTGCAGACTTCCATTCCCGGACGTCCACTCAAATACTGACGGACATCTCTGTGTCCGCCACCGTTTCAATACCGAAACAACTTGGCGCTAGAAGGAGGGGCCTCCTATCTTTGCGAAGCAGTCATGGAAAAGACAAACAATACAAGTCGTGGTCCACCGGGATTTGAGATCGGTCAAGGATCTTCTCAACCTGCAATCACCGGATCTATAGGTGCACCACAGTTCCACTTCAATATGCCCGAGAGCAACAACGATCAGCGCACTCCTGAGAATAATATAACCCAGGTAAACACTGGTGGCGTCCCATTTAATTTGGCTCAGTTGAGTCAGTTTTCTCTTGATCAACTGCAAACCATAGCATCCTTCATCCAAATGTTACAAGGCACTCCTCAGCCTAATAACACTTCTGCTCCTAATGCTAAAGGCGTTCAGCACCGTAAACGATCACTGGCTATGGCCGGTAGAAACGTTGATGGTACGCCAGTAAGGAGGATGCGTACGTTAATGCAAGAGGAACGCCAGATGGAAAGACAAATCGATGACCCAGAGTATAAGGAAGCCGCTTTGGAAACTGAGGATCTTAATAATTCAGAAGAGGAGAATCGAAGCCGTTCATACCGAGAGTACAGCACCGATGGTGTTAGTAACTACTCGGTTGGCGGACATCTGTTAATCAAGCCCAAACTCTCCCCATTCGTGCCGGAAGTTCTGAATCACCCAATGCCGAGAATCAATATGCCATCGTGCAAATTTGACGGCAGCTCAGATCCCGACGATCATGTCGCAGCCTACGAGGGGCACATGTACTTGTACACGCAGGTAGACGCTATCTGGTGCAAGGTTTTCCCGTCCACCCTTACTGGCATAGTTCATACTTGGTTTAAGAGTCTCAAACCTGGTAATGTGTCCAGTTTCTCTCAACTTTCGTCTATGTTCAGTACTCACTTTGTAAGCAATAGGTGTCGTGAGCGCACTACTAGGGAATTATTGTCAATCAGACAGGGGGAAACAGAATCTCTCCGGGATTTCATTGGGCGATTCAATGTTGAGGCTGTATCTATTCCTAGGCTGCAGCAGGATGTAGCGGTCCTAGCCTTGATGACGGGATTAAGAGAAAGAACAACATTCGGGAGTTATCTTGGCCGGAAAACTTTCACGTTATTGGGGCCAGTGTTGGGAAAAGCAAATGACTTCATAAGAGGAGAAGAATTTGACAAGGCAGCCAGTAGTCAATGTCGTGAGTCCGATAAGAAAAAAAAGGACAAGTCAAGGAAGGACAAGGGTCGTGAAAGGAAGTGACCGAGATCGTGGTGACCGAGAAAAGGGTGAACGCAAAGATAGATTTGACGCGTACACTCAACTCACAACTTCCCGGGCACAAATATTCACCATGAATAAAGAGAGTGATAAATGGCAGAGACCAAGAAAGATGTTTCATAAGAACCATGATAGGACCAAGTGGTGTGACTTCCACGGAGATCACAGCCATGTAACGGAGGATTGCCGACACCTGAAGGATAATCTGGAAGATCTTATCCGCCGGGGGTACTTCACTCAATATAAAGCTTAGACTAGTGAAGGCGATTTGGTGAAGTCGTGAGATCAGAATGTCCAATCCCGGATAGGAGAAATTCATGTAATCAGTGGCGGCCCAATTCATGGCGGAAGTGTCAGTGGGGCGAAGGCTATGTTCGAAAATGATAATGGGTTTGACAAAGATGATTACAAGATGAACAATGAATCTTCTAGGCGTGTTGGGACACTTTCCCAAAAGCAATATTCCTACCCTACACTGAGCACGGGTTACAAGGAATTCACTTCCGAGATACAAAGAAGAACAACGAAGATCACGCTCGTTATGAAATTCGTAGAATGAGAGTAAGAAAATAAGAATTTGATGCAATGAAGAGAACTTGTGCTTATGGAACTTTGAGAGAGTTTCTCTGGTTTCTTTTCATTCACATATGTCTTGGATATGATCATTAGAGCCTTTGCAACGTATTAAAAGAAGCAAAAACACGGCAATAACCGTCACTCGAAAACCGGAAACAAGCGAAGAAGGCAAGCGCAAGGAGGAGCTCCTCTTAGGCGCTCCTCAAGGAGGAGCGAGCGCTCCTCCTCCCTTTTCTTCGCTTCGCGTTTGTAAACAGAGTTCCTGCCGATTTTGTGTGAACGCTCCATCCGTGCGCGCGCTCTCCCAGTAATGTATCACGTACATTAATCAACTCTAATACACACGTTACTTTAAGTCACGACACCTTATCCTATATGACTTAATGTAACGAAACATGAAAAACAACACTCCGATACTCTAAATATCCAACAATCCTCCCCCATTTAGAGTATCTAATTGTATAATTAGCACATACATCATTAGCAACAAATACATCTCATGCATAAATGAAATTGTATAAAACTTGAACTTCCACATAGTACAGTACACATTCCAAGTATCCGTATCCAATTGGTGTCGATAACGATTGAACCAATTTCAATACATAATGGAAACCCGGAGATACTATACACACAAGATAAATTACTTAAACTCATAATAAACCGACACATAAAGCCTTGCGTCCATATCTATTCATAAGTGTATCAAAGCTATGCCCCAGTAGCTCCTTGAAGCGGCTAAACTTCACACTTACATAGGTAGATCTCTAAAATACATGCTACTGTGAAAAGCACAAACAAGAGACCTATTAAGTTATACAACCTCCTTATACAACACAGTGTTAGAACTACAACCAAGGATGAATAAAAGTTCTACAATCATCTAAATGAAGAAATTAATCTTATTGAACTTAGGACCCAACGTCATATTGGGCGTTAAGTTAAGATTCCCTCATTCGTGATTCTCGAGGGGCTCCAATCCTAAACCGATTGCCATCCTCTTTACGTTATCTCTAGCCAAGGCCTTTGTAAAACAATCCGCTAGATTATACGTTGTACGTACATAGTCAACAGTGACAACACTATCCTTGATAAGTCCTTGGATGTAACTATGCCGCACACCAATGTGTCTTGACTTACCATTATATACTTAACAATATGCTCTTGCTAAAGCAGCATCGTTGTCACAATGAATCGCTATCGGCGATATCGGTTTTGGCAACAAAGGAATCTCAATCATGAGATTTTTTAACCACTCCGCCTCTTTACTTGCGGAAGACAAAGCGATAAACTCCGAAGTCATGGAGGAATCCGCTATACAAGTTTGTTTCTTGGAAGCCCAAGAAATCGCACCTCCTCCAAGTAGAAATACCCATCCACTTGTAGAAGAATGATCCTCTTTATTAGAGATCCAACTTGCATCAGAATACCCTTCTAAAACCGAAGGATATCCACTGTAGGATAAACCATAGTCCTTGGTTTTCCCCAAATACCTTAAGACACGACGAATAGCTTGCCAATGTAGCATACTAGGATTACTAGTATACCTACTAAGTTTGCCTACCGCAAATGCGATATCCGGCCTAGTACTCGTCATAGCATACATCAAACATCCAATCACCCTCGCGTACTCAAGTTGAGACACGGCACTACCTACATTAGGTAATAATTTTTCACTAGGATCCATTGGTGTTGATACAAAAGAGCAACCACTAACATCAAATTTCTTAAGAACCTTTTCGATGTAGTGAGATTGAGACAAACTCAATTTACCTTTGCTTCTTTCAATTCTAACGCCTAGAATGACATCCGCCTCCCCCAAATCTTTCATTGAGAACTTAGACGAAAGAAAAGATTTAGTCCACTCAACTTGGGATAAATCAGTTCCAAATATTAACATGTCATCTACATATAAGCAAATCATTACACCATGACCATTGTCATCAAATTTGCTATATACACACTTGTCTGAATTATTCAATTTGAAACCGTTAGACAACACTACCTCATCAAACTTTTGATGCCATTGCTTAGGTGCTTGTTTTAGCCCATACAAAGATCTAATTAACTTGCAAACTTTTTGTTCTTGACCTTTGACAACAAACCCAACCGGTTGTCTCATGTAAACCTCCTCATCTTACTCTCCATTCAAGAATGCGGTCTTGACATCCATTTGATGGATCACAAGATTATGAATTGCCGCAAGAGCAATCAATAACCTTATAGTGGAGATTCGAGCTACGGGTGCATATGTATCGAAATAATCGATACCCGGCTTTTGGGAAAAGCCTTGTGCCACTAACCGGGCTTTGAACTTGTCAATAGTACCATCGACTTTCATTTTCTTCTTGAAAATCCATTTACACCCTTTGGTTTACATTTAGGAGGTAGATCCGCTAGAACCCATGTGTTATTCCCCATGATCGAGTCCATTTCATCATCAATAGCTTCCTTCCAAAATGGAGCATCTTGAGACTTCATGGCCTCATCATACGTTAAAGGATCCCCTTCCACATTATAAACATATGGAAACTTAGTTAAAATACTATCTCTTGATCCCTCAACCAAATATACATGAAAATCCGGGCCAAAGGATTTCTCTTTCCTAGCTCGTTTACTTCTCCTAGGTTGTGACGATGTAGATGCAACATTCTCATCTAGAATTTGTTCATCTAACTCTTGATCATTAGTTTGATCAATTTCCTGAATTTCGGTACTTGGAGTTATATCCTTTGGTCTAGGAACCGATGAATATCTATTTTCATCAAAAATAGCATCTCTAGACTCCACAATAGTGTGAACCGACCAAAAGTCGTTTTGTTCTATAACATAGAACCTATAGGATTTGCTATGAACATCATACCCTATAAAGATGCATTCAACTCCTCTTTCACCTAATTTTTTACGTTTAGGTTCCGGCACTTTAACTATTGCCCTGCATCCCCAAACTCTAATATAACTTAGATTTGGTTTTCTTTTGTACCATAATTCATAAGGGGTTACTTTGTTCTTTTTCATTGGAACACGATTCAAAATGTAACAAGCGCTTAAAACCGCTTCACCCCAAAATCCATCACTCAAACCCGAATAGGATAACATAGAATTTACCATTTCTTGTAAAGTTCTATTCTTTCTTTCCGCTATACCATTTTGTTGTGGTGTATAAGCCGCGGTTGTTTCATGTATTATTCCTAAAGCTTGGAAATAACTAGGATTATGAAATTCACCACCTCTATCGGTTCTAAACCGTTTAACCTTGTCACTTAATTGCAATTCCACTTCATTTTTATAGATCTCAAATTTATCTAGGGCTTCATCTTTAGTGGACAACGAATATACATAACAAAACCGTGAATAATCATCTATAAATGTTATTATATATTTCTTGTTTCCTAAAGACGGTGTACTATGAAAATCACAAAGATCACTATGTACTAAATCAAGCAACTTAGTATCTCTTTCCACATTATTAGGAAAAGAATTCCTGGTTATTTTTGTTAACATGCATGTCCTACACTTCTCAATACTTGGATCAAAGGAAGGAATTAAATCATCCTTAGCCATAGAATATAACTTTCTATAATTAACATGACCAAGTCTTAAATGCCAAAGAGAAGAATTATCATTAATAACACACACATTGTTAACTAAAGCATTCGAAATGCTGAGTTTAAACATACCATTACAAAGATAACCAAGACCAACAAACAAACCACCTTTAGATAAAATAAACTTGTCCGACTCAAAGACCATTTTAAACCCTATACGATTCAGGATAGCTCCAGATACAAGATTCCGCCTAAGTTCTGCAGCAAATACAACATCTCTCAACACTAGAGATTTTCCGGAACTAAAGACTAACTCTACTTGTCCTACACCAAGAACTTGAGCTGTAGAGTCGTTGCCCATGTATAGAACTTCTCCATTGTCCACCTCCTTGAAGGTTTTAAATGAAGACCGCTCCTTGCACACATGCCTTGAAGCTCTCGAATCGATATACCATGAACAATCATCCTGTACACAAAAGATTTCAGAAATCGTACACACATAATTCAAACCCGAATTACATGTAAATTGTGCACAAGTACCTTGTTTGGCTTGGGATTGGCTAGACTCGCCTTTCCCTCCACCTTGCTCATTCCTCTTGTTCATCTTCTTCTTCCAAAGGAAGCAATCCTTCTTGAAGTGTCCGGGCTTGCCACACACCCAACAACCACGTTGTTGACCAACTCCACCATTCTTAGGCTTTTTGGAATTGTAGCCTTTGGTGTAATTGTTAGCCCTCTTCTTAGGATTTGAGTCTTTGGACTTTCCATCCTCCACCATGTTAATGGTAGAAGAATTAGGATTCACCTCCTTTTGTCCATCTTGAACCCGAATGCCCTCTTCAATCCGAAGATGAGCACCCAATTGTTCCAAATTCATATCATCTTTACTATGTTTAAGAGTATTCCTAACATCCTTCCAACTTGGTGGTAATTTGTCAATTATTGAAGATACAATAAATGTCTCATCCATACTAATACTGTTTTGTTTAAAGCTTCCTACAATCCTTTGGATTTCATGGAATTGTTCCATCACTGGCCTAGTTTCAACCATCTTAAAGTTATTAAAATTGCTAACTAAAAACCTTTTACTAGATGCATCTTCGGCCATGTATTTAGACTCAAGGTCATCCCAAAGTATTATAGCAGATTCATAGAATTGATAAACATCAAACAAAGTGTCAGACATACCGTTAAGAATGTGACCACGGCATATGTAGTCATCGTTCTCCCACTTGTTCCTTTTCCGAATTTCTTCAACAGTTTCATTGTCCCCTTCCTCGGGTTTGGGAGTGCTCAAAACATATGCCACACTTAACGAAGTGAGAAGGAAATGCATCTTCTTCTGCCATCTACAGAAACCAACGCCTTCAAACTTATCAAGTTTCTGAAAATTCGAAGTCATCTCACGAACCGTTGCCATCTTCAAGTAATATTGCTTTTGGATTGTTCGAAAATGATAATGGGTTTGACAAAGATGATTACAAGATGAACAATGAATCTTCTAGGCGTGTTGGGACACTTTCCCAAAAGCAATATTCCTACCCTACACTGAGCACGGGTTACAAGGAATTCACTTCCGAGATACAAAGAAGAACAACGAAGATCACGCTCGTTATGAAATTCGTAGAATGAGAGTAAGCAAATAAGAATTTGATGCAATGAAGAGAACTTGTGCTTATGGAACTTTGAGAGAGTTTCTCTGGTTTCTTTTCATTCACATATGTCTTGGATATGATCATTAGAGCCTTTGCAACGTATTAAAAGAAGCAAAAACACGGCAATAACCGTCACTCGAAAACCGGAAACAAGCGAAGGCAAGCAGGGAGCTTGCGCTCCTCTTAGGAGCGGGCGCTCCAAGGAGGAGCGAGCGCTCCTCCTCCCTTTTCTTCGCTTCGCGCTTGTAAACCGAGTTCCTGCCGATTTTGTGCGAACGCTCCATCCGAGCGCGCGCTCTCCCAGTAATGTATCACGTACATTAATCAACTCTAATACACACGTTACTTTAAGTCGCGACACCTTATCCTATATGACTTAATGTAACAAAACATGAAAAACAACACTCCGATACTCTAATCCAACAGGCTAGCCTGAAGGAATTCCGGCATCAGGTAAACATCAATGAGAGTTGCCAGTGGAGAAAGCCACCAGCTATGCCAACCATGTCATTCTCGTTAGAAGATGCAAAACATGTGGTATACCCTCATGATGACCCACTGGTGGTCACTTTGAAAGTTGCAAACTGCTTGATTCACAGAATTTTGGTAGATGGAGGAAGTTCTACTAACATCTTATTCCTATCAACTTTTGAGAAGTTAATGATTGGCCGGAAGCATTTACAACTAGTCCGATACCCAGTGATAGGATTCCCTGGAGCGTCCGCGATACCAGAAGGGATTATAAAGCTACCATTTAGAGTTGGCGAAAACAACTAAGCTAGAGATGTAATGGCTAAATTCCTGGTAGTAGATGTCCCGGGAGCATATAATGCAATAATAGGAAGACCACTAATTCACGATGTTCAGGGAGTGGTATCTACCTATCATTTGACCATGCTGTATGTATCCAACTCGAGTACGACAACGAAGATAAGAGGAAATCAGGAGACAACAAAATCACGCAATTTAACGGCTTTGAAACATGGAAGTAACCATGGAGGAGCTAGAGGCTCGGTCAGAGGATTTGCCGAGGCTCAAGCCTGATGGAGAGTCCAGGCTAGAAATGTTGGCGGATGATCCAGAGAGGACCGTGGCTGTCGGAATTGACATGGACTTAGAGGTCAGGATCAACCTGGTGACTCTCCTACGAGAAAACACCGATGTTTTCCCGTTCTCGGCGGATGAGATTCCTGGAATAGACTCGACCGTGATGGTCCATCGTTTGAATGTCGACAGTTCGGTTCGTCCTGTCAAGCAGAAGAAAAGAAACTTTTCAATAGAAAAGAACAAGGCCGTCAAAGAAGAAGTCAATAAATTGTTGGCGGCTGACTTTATCGAAGTCTGTGATTACCCAGAGTGGTTAGCAAACGTGGTTATGGTGAAAAAATCGAATAGCCAATGGTGGATGTGTGTTGATTTCACAGATCTTAATAGAGCGTGTCCGAAAGACTGCTATCCCTTACCAAGGATAGATCAAATGGTACATTCTACTAGCGGCCACGCACTATTAAGCTTTTTGGATACGTTTTCGGGGTATCACCAAATCAGCCTTCTCGAAGCTGATAGGAAAAAAGCCGCTTTTATCACAGATTATGGAGTCTTCAATTACAAAGCAATGCCTTTCGGCATGAGGAATGCTGGAGCCACATACCAAAAACTGGTCGATAAAGTGTTTACGAACCAGAAGGGAAGAAACCTCAAAGTCTATGTAGACGATTTAATTGTCAAGAGCAAAATAGACCGCGAACACATCGATGATTTAAAAGAGACTTTCAGCACTCTGAGAAAGTACAAGATGAAACTCAACCCAAAAAAGTGTGTATTTGGGGTGAGAGCAGGAAAATTTATGGGGTTTATGGTCAGCAAGAGAGGGATCGACGCCAACTCGGACAAGGTTCGTGCTATTATGGACCTGCTAGAGCCAATAGGTGTCAAAGACATTCAGAGGTTAACCGGAAGGATGGTTGCGTTAATCCGTTTTATCTCCAAGTCGGCCGATAAAGCCCTACCCTTTTTCGCACTGTTAAGAGGAAACAAAAAGTTCGAATGGGGCGAGGAGCAAAGCCGAGCTTTCGTCGCGGTCAAAGAGCACCTGAAAACTCTGCCCACCATCACTAGACTAGAGACGGGGGACACGCTACAGTTGTATATCTCCGCCTTGCCGAAAACAGTCGCGGATGTGTTGTTGGTTGAAAAGGAAAAGAGGCAGCAGCCGATATATTTTGTCAGCCACATCCTGAATGGTCCAGAAAGCCGTTATCAACTAGTCGAGAAGATGGCTTTGGCACTGATAATTGCCGCCAGAAAGCTTAGGCCGTAATTCGATTGTCATCCCATTCACGTGTTAACAAATCAGCCACTGGAGAAAGCATTACAAAAGATGGATATTTCTGGACGCCTCTTGAAATGGGTAGTAGAGTTGTCCGAGTACGATATTCAGTACAAACCTAGAACCGCGATAAAGGCCCAAGCATTGGCGGATTTTATCGTAGATGCATCCTATAAAAAAGAAGAACAAGCTGAACAAAACACTTGGATATTGGAAGTGGACGGTTCATCAGCCGTGAGTGGTTCTGAGGTCGGCATTGTAGTGACTAGCCCAGAGGGAAATGTTTTTGAGTACGCCATCAAGTTCACCTTTCTGGCTTCAAACAATGAGGCGGAGTATGAGGCTGCGATCGCTGGACTGAGGCTGTGCATAGCCGCTGGAGCCAAGAGCTTATCTTTGAAAACGGATTCGCAACTCGTCAATGGCCAGTTGAAAGGAGAGTTCGAGGTCCGAGAAACTAATATGCAGAAATATGTGGGGAAGGCCAAGGAACTGATAGCCCAGTTGGTTCATTTTGAAATTCAAGCCATCCCAAGGGCCGACAATACCAAAGTGGACGCACTCTCCAAGCTGGCAAGCTCTAATTCTTTGAACATAGAGAGATCTGTTATGGTGGAAGTTTTGAAGGAAAAAAGCATCACCGAGAAAATTGTGACTGTGAATACCGTCAATCAACAAGGTGAATGGTTCAGTGAATTAGTAGCTTACAAACTCATGGGATCACTTCCTTCGAATGCTATGGAAGCCAGGAAATTGAAGCGGCAAGCTAGTTGGTATATCATCTACCAGAATGAACTTTATAAGAAATCCTTTAGCCTGACGCTACTAAAATGTGCGACGGCAGGGGAATCCGGCAAGATATTGGAGGAAATCCATGAAGGGATCTGTGGGAATCACATTGGAGGAAAAGCGCTGCCATTGAAAGCCTTGAGAGCTGGGTACTACTGGCCGAGCATGTTGGCAGACGCGCAAAGTTATGTCAAGAAGTGTGATAAGTGCCAAAAGTTCGCTCCCATTATCAATAGACTCGCGAATGACCATCAACCCATACTGTGTCCGATACCATTTGCACAGTGGGGACTGGATATCCTCGGGCCATTCACAACGGCTTCTGGCGGTCGAAAATTCTTGATTGTTGGTATCGACTATTTCACAAAGTGGATCGAGGCAGAACCGATAACAAAAATAAAGTCCAACCAGGTCAAGAAGTTCATCTGGCAAAACATAATGACAAGGTTTGGCATACCGGCTGCAATAGTCTTTGATCACGGGGCGCAATTCGATTGTCGACCAATTAAGAATTTCCTATCCGAGTTCAAGGTTAAGTTCGCATTTTCTGCCGTATGTCACCCGCAGAGTAACGGGCAAGCTGAGGCTGCGAACAAACAGATTCTAGCGGCTCTCAAGAAGAAGTTGGACGAGTTGAAGGGAGCCTGGGCCGACATGGTGCCAGCAGTATTATGGGCCAATAGAACAATAGAAAAAGAGGCGACTGGAGAAAGCCCATTCAAGTTAGCCTTTGGGACGGAAGCAGTCTTGCCAGTAGAAATTGGTCTACCGTCCTATCGGATCAAGTACAAAAATCTAGAGAACACTGATTAGGCTTTAAGAGAGAATCTAGATTTCCTACCGAAAATAAGGTTGGTAGCGGAACTCAAAGCTACAACATACAAGGATCGTATCAGCAAAGCCTACAACAAGAGGATTCTGGAAAGGCCGCTAGCGCTGCGGAGGACGACCGCTACCAGAAAGGCTCATACAGAAGGAAAGCTAACAGCAAACTGGGAGGGACCATATCAGATAGCTAACGAAATTGGTCCCAGCTCTTTCGCACTCAAGACAATGGATGGCACCGAACTTAAGAACTGCTGGAATGCAAGTGTTTTAAAGAAATATTATGTTTAAATATTTATGTAATGGGTTTAGAGCCGCTATTTTCTTGTCTGAATAATACAAACGACCATGAGCATTCCGACTAATTATCTTTTATCATGTTTAAATACGTACAACAAAACTAAATTGTACGCTCTTGATATTCTTAACGGCCTTATAACAGGTCAAGTACAATCGACCATATAACAGGTCAAGTACAAAAATGGCCATATAACAGGTCAAGTACAAAAATGACCATATAACAGGTCATGTACAAAAACGACCATATATCAGGTCAAGTACAAAAACGACCATATAACAGGTCAAGTACAAAAACGACCATATAACAGGTCAAAAGTAAAAATAGCCATATAACAGGCAAAGATCGCAAATAGCCACGCAATAGGCCATAATAAGCTTAACAGACATGAGGTGCATAACAAGATTTCGTAACGACCAAGTGTTGGAGATATGGTATAGCACAGATAAATTGTCCGAGTTAAGAGCAAATCTGAACGAGGGAGATTTACGCAAATAAGCTTCATTACTAATTACTGGCCTGGCGGCCAACTACAAACAAAAAGTGGGCAGCCATAAAAAAGGCATCAGAAACTGATAACAGTAATCGTAATTAAAAGCATATTCAATTTACATGCCGAAATGGGCCGAATTCAGAGTTGGATAACAATATTCATATTACAAGATATTTAATCATTAGAGCTGACAGAAGAGCCTGGAGATGACCGCCAAAAACATCAGGGGAGAGGCACCTCTTCATCTTGGGTGACTGGGAGAACGTTTGCAATTACGTGCTCCTTGCAAATGAAAGGTTCACCCTCAAGAGGACGGGTATGAACACCTTCAGCGTAAGCGGTCTCCATTTCTTCCCAGTTGAAGGTAGGATGGGAATGGCAGACACACCTCTTAGCAGCCACCCAGCCGCCATCATATTTTTCCCCTAGAAGGCTGACAAACTCCTCAGACCTCTTGAAAGCTACCACAGCTAGATGGCCGGCATCAGACTTGGCAGATTCAACAGCAGTGGCCATCTCATTCTTAGCAGATTCCAAGGCCGCTTCAAGTTCTTTTGATCTCTTCTCGGCCTGCTCAAATTTACCCGCTTTGATCCGCAAATCTGTCAGCTCCACATCAACCATTGCCCTTGACGCCTTCTCGGCAACAAGTTCATGCTGTATAGTGTCAGCATGAACTCGAGAGGCATCAAGCTGGGCTCGAAGCTCGTCCAGGGTTTGCTTTTGGCTATCGGACAGAGATTGGTAATGGCGGAATTGCTCAATAAGCTCGATAGTGGAATTGTTAGTCTGCATCAAAAAGATGAAATTTTTAAAAAAAATTTTTTTTTACCACTGCCATATCATGGGCAAGGCGAGACGCTGGGCGCTACCAACTTGTCTGCCGGACAGTCAATGGGTAGCTGAAGGCCCTTCAGAAGACGGTAACCCAAAGTACCGCCGTTAGCAGGGATATCAGCATAAAGAGACTCATCCTTCCTCACGTCCCAATTGGGTTGGTAGATCTTTCCGGGAACAGAAGGCGGACGAGAGAAGACAGCCTTCACAGCATTGCTCAGGATCACCTCCTTGTGCTCTATCCACTCATGGATCCGAGAAAAGATTCCCGTCCCAAGGTTTGTCAAAAAGCTGGGGGAATTGAGGATGTCATAGATTTTCTGACGCATGGAAGAGCCAGACCCCAATGCCGTCCCAATGCTGTTGACAGCGGTATTAAGAGGAGAAACCCTGGTGGCAGCAGATTCTCGGACAGGACTATTGTCCGGAACATTAATGGCGGCCTCCCGGTTGGTGAGTTTCGGAGGCGACGGTAGCGTCCAAAGCTTGCCTCTTCTTGGGGACTCTCGGTATCGAGAGAGCTCACGAGGCCGCCTTTGGCCCACAGTCGCGCTACCTCCGCCACGGCGAACGGGGACGTAAACGATAGGACGAGGAGATTCCTGGTCCCCACGGCCGGTATTTCAGCCGGGAGCACGCCGGGTGTGCGGCCGGCACGACGAACACTGGCCCTACCAGCATTGCGGCCACCACGGCCGCGGTCAGCGCCTCGGAGACCTACAGTGAGGCCGTGAATGGTGTCGTAGTCGAAAACGGGGTCCTCAGGAGCCTTAGACATGGGTTTAAAATTTTTGTCCAACCCCAACTCTTCAAGATCTAGGCTGACAGGACTTGCAAGACAAACCGACAAAGAAATATAATGACTAGTCAGCAAAAAAGATAAAAATGATGACCAATGTCGGACCATGAGTCGAAATGCACACCTTCTGGGTGGGTCCGACAGAGAAATAAGGCCGACAAGGGTTCATTCCCGATTATATACTTGGCATTGGAAAGCCATGTGTGAGGAATCCTTTCCTCCACCCTTTCACCATCGACAGTCACGAAGGCAAGCTCGGTGTCAAAGTAGTCAAAGGTTTTTTTCTCGGCCACAGACAAACCGTAAGAGGGTATGTCTTCCATTCGAGTAACTGGTTTGGTGAAGTGACGGCGGAGAGGGAAATTGTCTGGGACCTTTACCTAGTAGAAGGTGGTGCCATCCCTTGATCCCGGTCAATTTGGGATGTACAGTGAGTTTGTTCTTGGCCGACATTAAAGACCACCATCCCTTCTCAGTTGACCCATTTTTTCGCAACCAATGGAGTCGGCGGAAAAGGTATAATGTCTCAGGAAACCCCAAATAGCTGCACACCCAAATATAACCTACGATATTCCTAATAGCTAGGGGTGTTAATTGGGCTAGACAGACGTTAAAGGCCTTCAGAATCTTCACTAAATTCAAGTCTAAAGGGAATCGCAGCCCAAATTCAAAGTGTGGGCATAAACAGCAATGTGCCCCGATGGGCACTCAGTCACTTTAGCCCCCTCATCCGGGACCACTAACTTGTACTCAGCCGGGAAGCCGTACAACTCTTCCCCAACCCGACAATATTCCTTAGTTATGGCATGCTCTCGCCATGACGAACAAATCCGTACCGACTTTGGGCCGCTGTTGTAGTCTGTTGGCAACCAAACCCCGGAGTGAAACATGTCATCCCGGTCAGGAATTGGCTCGGGCCGTGAAACGGGGGCCATGCTGGAGCTTTCCCCCACAGCAATTTTAAACCGACAAGGAATTGGCTCGCGTCCAGAAGTCGAGGGACCATCATTCTCGTCCATAGTGGCAATAGAATTGTTGTCGGAACTTAAATCAACAACAAGTGGATGAGAAGGACCGACATTATGAGCAAGGCGGTCATAAAAATCATCCGCCACTACAACCCCAGCATCTGATAAATTATCTAACCAAGCATGCTCCCTCAAAGGCGGAACATCAAGTCAGGGAACAGGGTCAGGGGGAGGATTTCTAACGATCTGGCACGCTAAAATTTGATGTCTTAGTTCTCGAAGTGTTTGTCTATCACCGCTCACCCTCGCGGACATATATTGGGAAGTTAAATTTTCTTGCTCAGGAGTAAAGCGGTCGTTAAGAAACTTAGATCTAAACTCCCTATCTCTATCAGTAGTAAGGGGCAGGTCAGCTAATTAAAAAGTTCTTTCTTCTCTAGGGCTGGAAGTAGATGAACTATGTCCGTCATGAATGGAGGAAGGAGACGAAGGTTCGCTTTCAGATATGAATCTATCACTCAAAGTGTTTTGACTATCTGAAGGGTCCGACATAGTTCCAAAGAAAGAAAGAAACAGAAAGAACAGTTGAAGGAGAGTTGGAAAAAGGTACTTGAGAAAAGTCGACAGAAAATGACCGGAAAATCAAGCTGATTCCCAAAAAAGCGCAGCAAAATGTCCCAGAAGAACGAACAGAAAAATTCCCGGGGTTAACAACGCCGGAGAAAGTAAGTTTACCAAAAAGTCGAAAACTTTGAAGAAAACCCTCGAATAAACCCAGGTGAAGAGAGGCGAAATGCTAAAATTCTTCAGGTATAGAGGGTAAACAATAACCTAGAATACTTTTTGAGGAAATTTGGTCGCAAAAAGGCAAAATCATGGCAAGAAAAAGGAGATTTTGAGCTCTTGGAGAAATCGCACAAACCAGAGAAACGTGGAAGGTTGAAGACGAAGTGTAAAGAAAGAGAAAAAAAAACTGGTGTTACTTTATAAATGCGAGATTGAACGGCCAGGATGAACCGACCCACCAACTCCTCTCATTGATGCATGCCAAGTGTCGCTTGCTGAACCAACCTTAATAAAGAATAAAGAAAAATGAGCGGGATTCCATAAAAAGGTCATGATTGCACTTTTCGAAATTCTAGGTTCTCCCCAGGACAACACGTGGCAATACACTCACGTCCTCAATATAACATCAATGTCGGTCACGACCCCCAATGATGCTGGGGGGGCTAGTTGTATGGGTACTCAATATAACAAGTTTGGTGTCGGACACATCTCTTGTAGCTGACATGAGCAACCTAGGACGCGACGTCACCGAGAGAATCCAAGTCATCACTAACATCGAGGTCGAGATGATGTTCGCGGCCCAGGCAGGGACACAAATAAAGGAATCTTCCCTCCAGCCAGACTCATCATAGTCATACACGTGTCAAATGATTACGCATCCTGTCAGATGAACAGTACTACTATAAATAGCCAAATTGTACCATTCTGTAGGTACATTCTCTCACATTTCTAAGCATTACTTTCTCTCTCTATCTCTCTCTCTCTAAAATCCTTATCGGACACCTACTGACTTGAGCGTCGGAGGGGGTTTCCTCGCATCCCCCCGAGGGTAGTTTACGTTTGTCTTCCTTGCAGACTTCCATTCCCGGACGTCCACTCAAATATTGACGGACATCTCTGTGTCCGCCACCGTTTCAGCACCGAAACAGTATAGATTGTTCAGACTGCAAATGTCATGTTGCTCAAAAAGCACCGAAAATAAAAGTTAGTTTTGTTACTAGATAAGGACGGAAATGCACAGGTGTTTTATGGTCTTGAACTCTTGGCTTGGTTTACATGTTAAAGTATATACAATTAAAAAGTTGCATTTTTAAACTGATCTTCTGTTCGAGGTTTATGAGGAACTACTACAAATTATGGGAGTTCATGGATGAAGTAACTTCATGTAGTAAATTGGATGCTGCGTAAGTGACGTGCCTTTGCTTTAATTCCAATTAGGGTGTATCCAATTAGGGTGTGTTCAGTGTTCTCAGACCTGAATTTCACTTATCTGAAGTTTTCTGAACTTCTAGTGATCTATTTCAGGAACATTTTGGGGAGCAGTGGCTGAAGAATATGCTTCTATGGATCCACCTAGTGGCTTCCAAGGTTTAAATTTACACTATTTTCGCTCAAGATATAGGTGATCTGTTACATTAGTGGTCAAATTTAAAGTTAGCCATATAGTTGTTAGATTGTGTATTGAGTTATGATGTAAAAACAATATTTCTAGAATAGTATCAAGTACTTCAATATATTTATCATCTATAGCTTTGGTAAGATGTAGTGATAAAAATTAACGATAAAGGTTGATAAAGTTTCATGATAGAAGTCAAATTTGCCCTATTACTATGAGACGGACAGAGTACAACGAATCTGCATAGAAGTAATTTGATTATATATAAATGATTACTTCACTAACCCTACCTAAAGCTTAATTGATCAATATGCTTTACTTCCCTTTTCTTTTTGATAGCAGGGCTGATTTCATGGCTATTCCTTCCAGCAGTTGCTGCTGGGATGTATTTCAATATTATAGTGACTAAGCTTTCTGCAATGAAACTTACAGTTCTTATTAAGATACCACAACTTGGCTTTGACTTTTATCTTTAGGTTTGTTGTCAACTTGTAGGGGGAGTATTTGTACATTGGAGCAGGTCTATTTACAGTCATATTTTGCATAATCGAGATGGATATACCCAATCAACCACACAACTTTAATCCCCAAATATACAACATGGAGTGATGATCTCGTAACAAATTGATCGATGATTATAACACTATGGACATTTGGGACTTCAATGAAAAATACGGAGATCTTTGGGATTTATTTTGAAGAAAGATGATATATTATTGAGATAATTATCAGGGAAGGGCCATGGTTTGGGTTTTTCTCAGCTGGCATGGCAGTGCAAGAAGGTATTTCATCTAATTTTCTGCTATTTCAGATGATTTGCCTCGTCCAGAGATTGAACTACGGTAATAGCATATAAGTTTGAGTCTGTTTAAAAATAGAATGAAAGTCAAGATTTGAACTAGATATAAACTAGCTTATTACCTAATTTAGACACGAGAGCTGCTGAAAACATATTACTTCTGTGATTCTGTCCCCAACTCTTGAAGAAGCAGCATCATGCAATAACTATTGAACGTGTATCTGATGTTATCAGATATATATGGCCTAATTGCAAGGTAATTTTGACTCTTACATGGCTATGACCCTTTTCTTTAATTTTGCTTTACAGTTCGTCTTAATCGTTGCTCACGTCTTTTATGGGTTTGCAGGTAGAGGTTTTCGGATCATATAGAACAGGTCTCTATCTGCCATCAAGTAACATTGATGTATGTATGTTGCCTCCTTGTTTCAGGCTCAGTACTTATTGCTTTCTTGGACCATGTATTTCTAGCCATTTTTGGGACCATGTATATATGTAAAAATACCTTCATCAGTTAGCAAAAATACAATATCTAGCAATTATATTTTAAGAAATCTGTTAAGAGTTTCTTGCCCTCAACATGTCTTCCTACATTGCACTTGTATGTTTGAGGCAAGGCTGATTATGTGGATTAACATAACCAAAATGCAAAACACTAGAGCTGTAAGTAAGTTACTCCGTATTTTATTTATTAAACTTAATGTTGGAGGGTGGCAATGATCAAATGTGGCTGCATATATGAATCTTGCAAGTCGTCTCATTTGGTTGTGCTGGCTTATATGCGGTGGCGCAGGCAGGGATTTCAAAATCGGAGGGTCACAAAATCAGACAAAAGATATTCAATATTAAAATTTTTACGACGCAACAAACATTGTCTAATATTCATACTTCTATATTTCGATAGGTAAAGGTCCATATTATAACTTTTTGGGGAAAAAGCAATTACCTCCTATGTTCCATATAATACACGACAAATATCCAAAATCCAATCATCCAATTTACTTGTCAACCCACATATAAAACAAAGGAAAATAAATCATTCAAAAGTACAAATAATTAAAAGAAGATAAAATGAAAAGCGAATAAAACCCCAGAAATGAAATTCGATAAAAACTCCAGAAAATCATTTAATTCACAAAAAGTTAGCAAACGAAAATGATTTTCGATAGATCCGATCTTAAAATTTATAAAACAGAGAAAAGCGGAAGAAATGATCGAAGATCATAAAAATTAAGCATATACTTAAATCTTGAAGCTTAAAAACAGTTCTATGAATCGAAAAAATACAGATGTGAAACTTTTCTAACTCAGATCTAGCAAGAATAGCAAGCAACTCGTCAATGGCCAGTTGAAAGGAGAGTTCGAGGTCCGAGAAACTAATATGCAGAAATATGTGGGGAAGGCCAAGGAACTGATAGCCCAGTTGGTTCATTTTGAAATTCAAGCCATCCCAAGGGCCGACAATACCAAAGTGGACGCACTCTCCAAGCTGGCAAGCTCTGATTCTTTGAACATAGAGAGATCTGTTATGGTGGAAGTTTTGAAGGAAAAAAGCATCACCGAGAAAATTGTGACTGTGAATACCGTCAATCAACAAGGTGAATGGTTCAGTGAATTAGTAGCTTACAAACTCATGGGATCACTTCCTTCGAATGCTATGGAAGCCAGGAAATTGAAGCGGCAAGCTAGTTGGTATATCATCTACCAGAATGAACTTTATAAGAAATCCTTTAGCCTGACGCTACTAAAATGTGCGACGGCAGGGGAATCCGGCAAGATATTGGAGGAAATCCATGAAGGGATCTGTGGGAATCACATTGGAGGAAAAGCGCTGCCATTGAAAGCCTTGAGAGCTGGGTACTACTGGCCGAGCATGTTGGCAGACGCGCAAAGTTATGTCAAGAAGTGTGATAAGTGCCAAAAGTTCGCTCCCATTATCAATAGACTCGCGAATGACCATCAACCCATACTGTGTCCGATACCATTTGCACAGTGGGGACTGGATATCCTCGGGCCATTCACAACGGCTTCTGGCGGTCGAAAATTCTTGATTGTTGGTATCGACTATTTCACAAAGTGGATCGAGGCAGAACCGATAACAAAGATAAAGTCCAACCAGGTCAAGAAGTTCATCTGGCAAAACATAATGACAAGGTTTGGCATACCGGCTGCAATAGTCTTTGATCACGGGGCGCAATTCGATTGTCGACCAATTAAGAATTTCCTATCCGAGTTCAAGGTTAAGTTCGCATTTTCTGCCGTATGTCACCCGCAGAGTAACGGGCAAGCTGAGGCTGCGAACAAACAGATTCTAGCGGCTCTCAAGAAGAAGTTGGACGAGTTGAAGGGAGCCTGGGCCGACATGGTGCCAGCAGTATTATGGGCCAATAGAACAATAGAAAAAGAGGCGACTGGAGAAAGCCCGTTCAAGTTAGCCTTTGGGACGGAAGCAGTCTTGCCAGTAGAAATTGGTCTACCGTCCTATCGGATCAAGTACAAAAATCTAGAGAACACTGATTAGGCTTTAAGAGAGAATCTAGATTTCCTACCAGAAATAAGGTTGGTAGCGGAACTCAAAGCTACAACATACAAGGATCGTATCAGCAAAGCCTACAACAAGAGGATTCTGGAAAGGCCGCTAGCGCTGCGGAGGACGACCGCCACCAGAAAGGCTCATACAGAAGGAAAGCTAACAGCAAACTGGGAGGGACCATATCAGATAGCTAACGAAATTGGTCCCAGCTCTTTCGCACTCAAGACAATGGATGGCACCGAACTTAAGAACTGCTGGAATGCAAGTGTTTTAAAGAAATATTATGTTTAAATATTTATGTAATGGGCTTAGAGCCGCTATTTTCTTGTCTGAATAATACAAACGACCATGAGCATTCCGACTAATTATCTTTTATCATGTTTAAATATGTACAACAAAACTAAATTGTACGCTCTTGATATTCTTAACGGCCTTATAACAGGTCAAGTACAATCGACCATATAACAGGTCAAGTACAAAAATGGCCATATAACAGGTCAAGTACAAAAACGACCATATAACAGGTCATGTACAAAAACGACCATATATCAGGTCAAGTACAAAAACGACCATATAACAGGTCAAGTACAAAAACGACCATATAACAGGTCAAAAGTAAAAATAGCCATATAACAGGCAAAGATCGCAAATAGCCACGCAATAGGCCATAAAAGCTTAACAGACATGAGGTGCATAACAAGATTTCGTAACGACCAAGTGTTGGAGATATGGTATAGCACAGATAAATTGTCCGAGTTAAGAGCAAATCTGAACGAGGGAGATTTACGCAAATAAGCTTCATTACTAATTACTGGCCTGGCGGCCAACTACAAACAAAAAGTGGGCAGCCATAAAAAAGGCATCAGAAACTGATAACAGTAATCGTAATTAAAAGCATATTCAATTTACATGCCGAAATGGGCCGAATTCAGAGTTGGATAACAATATTCATATTACAAGATATTTAATCATTAGAGCTGACAGAAGAGCCTGGAGATGACCGCCAAAAACATCAGGGGAGAGGCACCTCTTCATCTTGGGTGACTGGGAGAACGTTTGCAATTACGTGCTCCTTGCAAATGAAAGGTTCACCCTCAAGAGGACGGGTATGAACACCTTCAGCGTAAGCGGTCTCCATTTCTTCCCAGTTGAAGGTAGGATGGGAATGGCAGACACACCTCTTAGCAGCCACCCGGCCGCCATCATATTTTTTCCCCTAGAAGGCCGACAAACTCCTCAGACCTCTTGAAAGCTACCACAGCTAGATGGCCGGCATCAGACTTGGCAGATTCAACAGCAGTGGCCATCTCATTCTTAGCAGATTCCAAGGCCGCTTCAAGTTCTTTTGATCTCTTCTCGGCCTGCTCAAATTTACCCGCTTTGATCCGCAAATCTGTCAGCTCCACATCAACCATTGCCCTTGACGCCTTCTCGGCAACAAGTTCATGCTGTATAGTGTCAGCATGAACTCGAGAGGCATCAAGCTGGGCTCGAAGCTCGTCCAGGGTTTGCTTTTGGCTATCGGACAGAGATTGGTAATGGCGGAATTGCTCAATAAGCTCGATAGTGGAATTGTTAGTCTGCATCAAAAAGATGAAATTTTTAAAAAAAATTTTTTTTTTTACCACTGCCATATCATGGGCAAGCTGAGCTGCTGGCGCTACCAACTTGTCTGCCGGACAGTCAATGGGTAGCTGAAGGCCCTTCAGAAGACGGTAACCCAAAGTACCGCCGTTAGCAGGGATATCAGCATAAAGAGACTCGTCCTTCCTCACGTCCCAATTGGGTTGGTAGATCTTTCCGGGAACAGAAGGCGGACGAGAGAAGACAGCCTTCACAGCATTGCTCAGGATCACCTCCTTGTGCTCTATCCACTCATGGATCCGAGAAAAGATTCCCGTCCCAAGGTTTGTCAAAAAGCTGGGGGAATTGAGGATGTCATAGATTTTCTGACGCATGGAAGAGCCAGACCCTAATGCCGTCCCAATGCTGTTGACAGCGGCATTAAGAGGAGAAACCCTGGTGGCAGCAGATTCTCGGACAGGACTATTGTCCGGAACATTAATGGCAGCCTCCAGTTGGTGAGTTTCGGAGGCAGCAGTAGCGTCCAAAGCTTGCCTCTTGCTGGGACTCTCAGTATCAGAGAGCTCACGAGGCCGCCTTTGGCCCACAGTCGCGCTACCTCCGCCACGGCGAACGGGGACGTAAACGATAGGACGAGGAGATTCCTGGTCCCCACGGCCGGTATTTCAGCCAGGAGCACGCCCGGGTGTGCGGCCGGCACGACGAACACTGGCCCTACCAGCATTGCGGCCACCACGGCCGCGGTCAGCGCCTCGGAGACCTACAGTGAGGCCGTGAATGGTGTCGTAGTCGAAAACGGGGTCCTCAGGAGCCTTAGACATGGGTTTAAAATTTTTGTCCAACCCCAACTCTTCAAGATCTAGGCTGACAGGACTTGCAAGACAAACCGACAAAGAAATATAATGACTAGTCAGCAAAAAAGATAAAAATGATGACCAATGTCGGACCATGAGTCGAAATGCACACCTTCTGGGTGGGTCCGACAGAGAAATAAGGCCGACAAGGGTTCATTCCCGATTATATACTTGGCATTGGAAAGCCATGTGTGAGGAATCCTTTCCTCCACCCTTTCACCATCGACAGTCACGAAGGCAAGCTCGGTGTCAAAGTAGTCAAAGGTTTTTTTCTCGGCCACAGACAAACCGTAAGAGGGTATGTCTTCCATTCGAGTAACTGGTTTGGTGAAGTGACGGCGGAGAGGGAAATTGTCTGGGACCTTTACCTAGTAGAAGGCTGGCTGCCGTCCCTTCAGTCCGGTCAATTTGGGATGTACAGTGAGTTTGTTCTTGGCCGACATTAAAGACCACCATCCCTTCTCAGTTGACCCATTTTTTCGCAACCAATGGAGTCGGCGGAAAAGGTATAATGTCTCAGGAAACCCCAAATAGCTGCACACTCAAATATAACCTACGATATTCCTAATAGCTAGGGGTGTTAATTGGGCTAGACAGACGTTAAAGGCCTTCAGAATCTTCACTAAATTCAAGTCTAAAGGGAATCGCAGCCCAAATTCAAAGTGTGGGCATAAACAGCAATGTGCCCCGATGGGCACTCAGTCACTTTAGCCCCCTCATCCGGGACCACTAACTTGTACTCAGCCGGGAAGCCGTACAACTCTTCCCCAACCCGACAATATTCCTTAGTTATGGCATGCTCTCGCCATGACGAACAAATCCGTACCGACTTTGGGCCGCTGTTGTAGTCTGTTGGCAACCAAACCCCGGAGTGTAACATGTCATCCCGGTCAGGAATTGGCTCGGGCCGTGAAACGGGAGCCATGCTGGAGCTTTCCCCCACAGCAATTTTAAACCGACAAGGAATTGGCTCGCGTCCAGAAGTCGAGGGACCATCATTCTCGTCCATAGTGGCAATAGAATTGTTGTCGGAACTTAAATCAACAACAAGTGGATGAGAAGGACCGACATTATGAGCAAGGCGGTCATAAAAATCATCCGCCACTACAACCCCAGCATCTGATAAATTATCTAACCAAGCATGCTCCCTCAAAGGCGGAACATCAAGTCAGGGAACAGGGTCAGGGGGAGGATTTCTAACGGTCTGGCACGCTAAAATTTGATGTCTTAGTTCTCGAAGTGTTTGTCTATCACCGCTCACCCTCGCGGACATATATTGGGAAGTTAAATTTTCTTGCTCAGGAGTAAAGCGGTCGTTAAGAAACTTAGATCTAAACTCCCTATCTCTATCAGTAGTAAGGGGTAGGTCAGCTAATTAAAAAGTTCTTTCTTCTCTAGGGCTGGAAGTAGATGAACTATGTCCGTCATGAATGGAGGAAGGAGACGAAGGTTCGCTTTCAGATATGAATCTATCACTCAAAGTGTTTTGACTATCTGAAGGGTCCGACATAGTTCCAAAGAAAGAAAGAAACAGAAAGAACAGTTGAAGGAGAGTTGGAAAAAGGTACTTGAGAAAAGTCGACGGAAAATGACCGGAAAATCAAGCTGATTCCCAAAAAAGCGCAGCAAAATGTCCCAGAAGAACGAACAGAAAAATTCCCGGGGTTAACAACGCCGGAGAAAGTAAGTTTACCAAAAAGTCGAAAACTTTGAAGAAAACCCTCGAATAAACCCAGGTGAAGAGAGGCGAAATGCTAAAATTCTTCAGGTATAGAGGGTAAACAATAACCTAGAATACTTTTTGAGGAAATTTGGTCGCAAAAAGGCAAAATCATGGCAAGAAAAAGGAGATTTTGAGCTCTTGGAGAAATCGCACAAACCAGAGAAACGTGGAAGGTTGAAGACGAAGTGTAAAGAAAGAGAAAGAGAAAAGAAAACTGGTGTTACTTTATAAATGCGAGATTGAACGGCCAGGATGAACCGACCCACCAACTCCTCTCATTGATGCATGCCAAGTGTCGCTTGCTGAACCAACCTTAATAAAGAATAAAGAAAAATGAGCGGGATTCCACAAAAAGGTCATGATTGCACTTTTCGAAATTCTAGGTTCTCCCCAGGACAACACGTGGCAATACACTCACGTCCTCAATATAACATCAATGTCGGTCACGACCCCCAATGATGCTGGGGGGGCTAGTTGTATGGGTACTCAATATAACAAGTTTGGTGTCGGACACATCTCTTGTAGCTGACATGAGCAACCTAGGACGCGACGTCACCGAGAGAATCCAAGTCATCACTAACATCGAGGTCGAGATGATGTTCGCGGCCCAGGCAGGGACACAAATAAAGGAATCTTCCCTCCAGCCAGACTCATCATAGTCATACACGTGTCAAATGATTACGCATTCTGTCAGATGAACAGTACTACTATAAATAGCCAAATTGTACCATTCTGCAGGTACATTCTCTCACATTTCTAAGCATTACTTTCTCTCTCTATCTCTCTCTCTCTAAAATCCTTATCGGACACCTACTGACTTGAGCGTCGGAGGGGGTTTCCTCGCATCCCCCCGAGGGTAGTTTACGTTTGTCTTCCTTGCAGACTTCCATTCCCGGACGTCCACTCAAATATTGACGGACATCTCTGTGTCCACCACCGTTTCAACACCGAAACAGTATAGATTGTTCAGACTGCAAATGTCATGTTGCTCAAAAAGCACCGAAAATAAAAGTTAGTTTTGTTACTAGATAAGGACGAAATGCACAGGTGTTTTATGGTCTTGAACTCTTGGCTTGGTTTACATGTTAAAGTATATACAATTAAAAAGTTGCATTTTTAAACTGATCTTCTGTTCGAGGTTTATGAGGAACTACTACAAATTATGGGAGTTCATGGATGAAGTAACTTCATGTAGTAAATTGGATGCTGCGTAAGTGACGTGCCTTTGCTTTAATTCCAATTAGGGTGTGTTCAGTGTTCTCAGACCTGAATTTCACTTATCTGAAATTTTCTGAACTTCTAGTGATCTATTTCAGGAACATTTTGGGGAGCAGTGGCTGAAGAATATGCTTCTATGGATCCACCTAGTGGCTTCCAAGGTTTAAATTTACACTATTTTCGCTCAAGATATAGGTGATCTGTTACATTAGTGGTCAAATTTAAAGTTAGCCATATAGTTGTTAGATTGTGTATTGAGTTATGATGTAAAAACAATATTTCTAGAATAGTATCAAGTACTTCAATATATTTATCATCTATAGCTTTGGTAAGATGTAGTGATAAAAATTAACGATAAAGGTTGATAAAGTTTCATGATAGAAGTCAAATTTGCCCTATTACTATGAGACGGACAGAGTACAACGAATCTGCATAGAAGTAATTTGATTATATATAAATGATTACTTCACTAACCCTACCTAAAGCTTAATTGATCAATATGCTTTACTTCCCTTTTTCTTTTTGATAGCAGGGCTGATTTCATGGCTATTCCTTCCAGCAGTTGCTGCTGGGATGTATTTCAATATTATAGTGACTAAGCTTTCTGCAATGAAACTTACAGTTCTTATTAAGATACCACAACTTGGCTTTGACTTTTATCTTTAGGTTTGTTGTCAACTTGTAGGGGGAGTATTTGTACATTGGAGCAGGTCTATTTACAGTCATATTTTGCATAATCGAGATGGATATACCCAATCAACCACACAACTTTAATCCCCAAATATACAACATGGAGTGATGATCTCGTAACAAATTGATCGATGATTATAACACTATGGACATTTGGGACTTCAATGAAAAATACGGAGATCTTTGGGATTTATTTTGAAGAAAGATGATATATTATTGAGATAATTATCAGGGAAGGGCCATGGTTTGGGTTTTTCTCAGCTGGCATGGCAGTGCAAGAAGGTATTTCATCTAATTTTCTGCTATTTCAGATGATTTGCCTCGTCCAGAGATTGAACTACGGTAATAGCATATAAGTTTGAGTCTGTTTAAAAATAGAATGAAAGTCAAGATTTGAACTAGATATAAACTAGCTTATTACCTAATTTAGACACGAGAGCTGCTGAAAACATATTACTTCTGTGATTCTGTCCCCAACTCTTGAAGAAGCAGCATCATGCAATAACTATTGAACGTGTATCTGATGTTATCAGATATATATGGCCTAATTGCAAGGTAATTTTGACTCTTACATGGCTATGACCCTTTTCTTTAATTTTGCTTTACAGTTCGTCTTAATCGTTGCTCACGTCTTTTATGGGTTTGCAGGTAGAGGTTTTCGGATCATATAGAACAGGTCTCTATCTGCCATCAAGTAACATTGATGTATGTATGTTGCCTCCTTGTTTCAGGCTCAGTACTTATTGCTTTCTTGGACCATGTATTTCTAGCCATTTTTGGGACCATGTATATATGTAAAAATACCTTCATCAGTTAGCAAAAATACAATATCTAGCAATTATATTTTAAGAAATCTGTTAAGAGTTTCTTGCCCTCAACATGTCTTCCTACATTGCACTTGTATGTTTGAGGCAAGGCTGATTATGTGGATTAACATAACCAAAATGCAAAACACTAGAGCTGTAAGTAAGTTACTCCGTATTTTATTTATTAAACTTAATGTTGGAGGGTGGCAATGATCAAATGTGGCTGCATATATGAATCTTGCAAGTCGTCTCATTTGGTTGTGCTGGCTTATATGCAGTGGCGGAGCCAGGATTTCAAAATCGGAGGGTCACAAAATCAGACAAAAGATATTCAATATTAAAATTTTTACGACGCAACAAACATTGTCTAATATTCATACTTCTATATTTCGATAGGTAAAGGTCCATATTATAACTTTTTGGGGAAAAAGCAATTACCTCCTATGTTCCATATAATACACGACAAATATCCAAAATCCAATCATCCAATTTACTTGTCAACCCACATATAAAACAAAGGAAAATAAATCATTCAAAAGTACAAATAATTAAAAGAAGATAAAATGAAAAGCGAATAAAACCCCAGAAATGAAATTCGATAAAAACTCCAGAAAATCATTTAATTCACAAAAAGTTAGCAAACGAAAATGATTTTCGATAGATCCGATCTTAAAATTTATAAAACAGAGAAAAGCGGAAGAAATGATCGAAGATCATAAAAATTAAGCATATACTTAAATCTTGAAGCTTAAAAACAGTTCTATGAATCGAAAAAATACAGATGTGAAACTTTTCTAACTCAGATCTAGCAAGAATAGCAAGCACAAAGCAGATCTTTGATAAAAAAAAAAAAGATCAAAAAAAAGATAAGATGAGATCTAAAATTAAAAGTTCAAGATCAAATATCTAAAAAATCAAAAAACCTCAGATCTGAAAACTCACCAAATAAATTGATCAAATCGTTTCCATATCCATCAAAACGCAAGCGATTCACGTTTCCTCAATCATCACAACTCGGCTATTCACGTCCATGGAATAACAATCAGAGCAAATCGAGCGTCATCCCCGCTGCAAAAAGCGTCATGAATCAGATTTGTGAAACCATCCATCGAAGAACACCAAAGAAATTGTACTCTAAACATAGATCGTCGAAAGATTTGTTCGATTTGAGAAAAAGAATTGAGTGTATTAAATCTCAGTAGAATAGATTTGAGAAATTCAGAGTTTCATAATATTTCAGAGAGAGAATACAGATATGATGAGATAAGAAAGGGGTGAAGGAAACGAGATGCAAGGGAAAGATAAACTATTTTGTCTTTCTTTCTCTCTCCTCTCTGTTTTACTCGGCCTCTGGGGCAGGATTTTTTTTTTTCCGAATATCCTTCAAAATAATTTTTTAATTCGAGGGGTCACGTGATCCATACTGGCTCCGCCACTGCTTATATGATGGACAAGCTTTTGCTGATCAAAGAGCACAGTTGTTGATGTCTACAGAGAGATTAAATCAGTCCTCTAACAGGGTTAGGCATAGCAGAATGACAATGCAGGAAACTGAAGCTATTGGGGTCTCTATACTTGAAGATTTGCATCAGTAACGCCAATCACTTTTGCTCATAATACAGTAAGCATTAGCATCTCCTTAATCAAGCAACAATAATCTATTTTTATATTCTTTGGAAATTGCTAAGCATTTAATAGTGGTTGATTAGCCATGCATCTTAACTTTAAGGTTTTCGTGAAATGGAGTTGATCAAGCTAGTTTTCTAATATGGCTAATCAAATTTCTTTTCTCTTTTACCCAGCTTCATGGGGTTGATGAGAATGTTGGCAGAAGCAAGAAAATTCTGACTACAAAGTCGAGGATAATGAACCGTAACAAATGTGTTTCTGCTAAGAAATTAAGGATTGTAATTGGTTCGGAGATTTGATGTGGGCCCCAAGAGCGATCGCATGAGCTCCGATATCCGTACGCCGGAATCCTACAAAACAAGGTTAAACTACCCCGGGGGTGGTTCCGGGATCGCCCCTCCGACGCTCAAGTCAGTACGTGATTGAGGTAGAGAGAGAAAGTCTAGAGAGAGATGCTCTAGTTTGTTAGGTGAGAATTGAATACCTGTTCATTGATGAGGCAGTTGGTTTTTATAGTGTTGGGGATTTCCCAGACAGGAAACATTGTTCAGATGGGCCTTTTTGGTACCAATGGGCATGTTACCTTTTTAGGTAATAATTATTTCACCCCTTTAGAGGTTTCCCAAATACTGGTGATTAGGTCAACTTTCAGGTAGGAACCACATCTGCCACCTGTCCCGTACTTTAGGAGACTTTTATACTCCTTATTGGGCTGCTGATTAAATAAGCCCAAACAATTAGCCCCACGCCACAGATGGGGATGACGGAAACCTGACTGGAGGGATGCCTGTCTGTGGCGGAATAACAGCCGTCTTATTTTCGACTAATTAGAGGTCCGACCGAGTCGCTCCCTTCTGCAGGGAGAGTGCCGACCCAGTCATCTTCCACTAAATGGGATGAGGCCAACCGGGTCATCCCCTGGTGAAGAGAGTGTGCCGACCCGATCATCTTTCATTGAATGGGATTAGGCTGACCGGGTCACTTCCCTGGTGAAGGGAGAACGCCGACCCAGTCATCTCCCATTGAATGGGATTAGGCCGACCAGGTCACTCCCTGGTGAAGGGAGAACGCCGACCCGGTCATCTCCCATTGAATGGGGTGAGGCCGACCGGGTCACTCCCTGGTGAAGGGAGAGCGCCGGACCGGTCATCTCCCGTTGAATGGGATGAGGCCGACCGGGTCACCCCCTGGTGAAGGGAGTGTGCCGACCCAGTCATCTTTCATTGAATGAGATTAGGCTAACCGGGTCCCTCCTTGGCGAAGGGAGAACGCCGACACGGTCATCTCCCATTGGATGGGATTAGGCAGACCGGGTCACTCCCTGGTGAAGGGAGAATGCCGACCCGGTCATCTCCCATTGAATGGGGTTAGGCCGACCGGGTCACTCCCTGGTGAAGGGAGAACGCCGACCCGGTCATCTCCCATTGACTGAGATGAGGGCCGACCGGGTCACTCCCTGGTGAAGGAAGTCTGCCGACCTAGTCGTCTTCCATTGCATGGGATAAATCCGACCGGGTCACTACCTGGTGAAAGGAGAGCGCCGACCTGGTCATTTCCCATTTAAGGGGATGAGGGCCGACCGGGTCACTCTCTGATGAAGGGAGTAGACCGACCCGGTCATCTTTCGTTGAATAGGGTACTTCCAGCTGATACTTAGGCCGAGCAAAGGAAGGGGGGACTCCTGGTGGCCGAATAGGGTACGAGGCCACTCGGATGAGGGCTAATGAGCCCCAAGATGGTCCGAGTGGGTGCTAGCTGATACTTGGCCATACTTGACCAAGTATAGAAGCGACTCGGCAAAGGAGGGCGGCTCCTGTTGGCCGAGTAGGGTATGGAGCCACTCGGATGTGGGGCTAATGAGCCCCAAGATAGTCCGAGTGGGTGCTAGCTGATACTTGGTCGTACTTGACCATGTATAGAAGCGACTCGGCAAAGGAGGGGGGGTCCTGTTGGCCGAGTAGGGTATGGAGCCACTCGGATGAGGGGCTAATGAGCCCCAAGATGGTCCGAGTGGGTGCTAGCTGATACTTGGCCATACTTGACCAAGTATAGGAGCGACTCGGCAAAGGAGGGGGGCTCCTGTTGGCCGAGTAGGGTATGGAGCCACTCGGATGAGGGGCTAATGAGCCCCAAGATGGTCCGAGTGGGTGCTAGCTGATACTTGGCCATACTTGACCAAGTATAGAAGCGACTCGGCAAAGGAGGGGGGCTCCTGATGGCCGAGTCGGGTATGGAGCCACACGGATGAGGGGCTAATGAGCCCCAAGATGGTCCGAGTGGGTGCTAGCTGATACTTGGCCATACTTGACCAAGTATAGAAGCGACTCGGCAATGGAGGGGGGGCTCCTCTTGGCCGAGTAGGGTATGGAGCCACTCGGATGAGGGGCTAATGAGCCCCAAGATGGTCCGAGTGGGTGCTAGCTGATACTTGGCCATACTTGACCAAGTATAGAAGCGACTCGGCAAATGAGGGGGCCTCCTGTTGGCCGAGTAGGGTATGGAGCCACTCGGATGAGGGGCTAATGAGCCCCAAGATGGTCCGAGTGGGTGCTAGCTGATACTTGGCCATACTTGACCAAGTATAGAAGCGACTCGGCAAACGAGGGGGGCTCCTGATGGCCGAGTAGGGTATTGGTCCACTCGGATGAGGGGCTAATGAGCGCCAAGATGGTCCGAGTGGGTGCTAACTGATACTTGGCCATACTTGACCAAGAATAGAAGCGACTCGGCAAAGGAGGGGGGGCTCCTGTTGGCCGAGTAGGGTATGGAGCCACTCGGATGAGGGGCTAATGAGCCCCAAGATGGTCCGAGTGGGTGCTAGCTGATACTTGGCCATACTTGACCAAGTATAGAAGCGACTCGGCAAAGGAAGGGGGCTCCTGATGGCCGAGTAGGGTATGAAGCCACTCGGACGAGGGGCTAATGAGCCCCAAGATGGTCCGAGTGGGTGCTAGCTGATACTTGGCCATACTTGACCAAGTATAGAAGCGACTCGGCAAAGGAGGGGGGCTCCTGTTGGCCGAGTAGGGTATGGAGCCACTCGGATGAGGTGCTAATGAGCCCCAAGATGGTCCGAGTGGGTTTCGCATTTCGGATGATGGGGTTGCGCCTATTTTGCCCGACCAAGTACGTCCGACCTGAAACGCCATGTGGCCACTCTTGATAGTTGGGATGTTTGGACCTTTGTTATAGATCGAGCTGAAGGGGCGTCTTTAGGAACCTTTGACTCTTCGACTTCCTCGGGCTCAGGGGGTGTTTTCTTCGAGTTTGTTGGACTTTGCATGGAATGGGCTGAGTAGGTCCAGTTGGGCCTCTATTGGAAGCCCATTAGAGCGACGCGGGGGGGTTTGCGTTGCACATCCCCCGAGGTACTCCTATATATGTAAGAGAGGAGAGAGAAGTTGGGGATCATTTGTTCATTTCCTCATTCTCTCTCTCTCTCAAAATCTCCAAATCCTTCTCAATTTTCCCAAGCTTTTCTTCCAGCTTCTTCATCCGACCAGGTACGCTTTTGTTCTTTTAAGTTTTTCTTTTTTCTTTCTTTTTCTTTCGAATAACCTCGGCCGACTCCCTTGTTCATAAATAATGGGAGATTCGTTCGAGTCGTCGACACCCCCAGCTTCACCTCCCTACAATTTGTCTGAGGAGGTGAAGGGGATGGGAATTACGCTGGTGTCAACGGTAATAAGCTGTCCCGACCCCTCGGCTGTGCCCGACGCGGTTGCTCTCCCGAGTCCGTCTTCTTCGGTGGAGGAGGAAGCCGAGGGAGTCATTCCCTACCCTTGGGAGGTTTCATTGGCCTATCCTCCTTCAAGGAGTTACTTAGACAAGTATCTATCTTCGGATGTATTGAGGGTTGCCATGCCGAGGGGAGCAGGAGAAGCATCTACGTCGGGTCGGGAGCTAGAATATCCCGACCTTGATCCAAAAGGAGGTCCAGGTTCATTCTTTCCTGAGCCCGGGGTGATTAAATCTTTGACCGAGGACCTCAGAGGAACAGCAACGAGGTTTCAAATAAAAGACCCCTACTACCTGGTCCGACCACAGTCCCATCATACGGTCATCACTCCTCCACCCGGATGCATAGCAGTTTATTACAAGTCGATGGAGATGGGGCTCCGATTCCCCTTGACTCCCTTTGTGAAGGAGCTGTTGAATGCCTATCACTTGGCCGTTTGCCAAGTTCATCCTAACTCCTGGGGCGGCATCAATGCCTTCCAGGTTTTATGCAACTTGATAAATGTCCGACCGACCCTCAAGCTATGGAGGCATCTGTACAAGTTGGTCGAGGTTATGACTGCTAAGAATGGGCCTGGTTGGTGGAGTTTTCAAGTCCGACCAGGTTATCGGACGGTCCTCAATCTCCCTACCTCGGGGTTTTGTAGGGAGTTTGCCTTCATTTACTTTGGCGGTGAATGGGGTATTCCCCTGGTCCCGCCTTCGGACGAGCCCATCCTCGCTCTGAATTACCTAGTGGGGGAGTTGGATGATGAGGAAGGAGTGGCAGCCTGCTATATGCAGACTGAGTCGAGGATAGTCGACGGAGGCGAGGTATTCGTACCTGGCAAATGGCTGCCCGAATGCAGACTTTTCAAGGACGAGCACTTCCTCTCAGCTATGGGTCTGAGCTCGACCTTCCTGAAGGGTAATTTGCCGAGGAGGAGGCTTTGGGTAGTCGGTATGATGATTTTTAACTTTTAACTTTCTGTTTTGACTAACTCTTCTCTTCTTTGTTTTGATTTGCAGAACCTGCCCGAGCGTATATCGAAGAAGTAGACCCAGTCATGGCTGATAAACTGAATGTGGCAGCTATGAGAGCGGCTCGGCTGAAGGCCGAGATAGCGGCGAAGACTATGAAGGTCCCCGCTCCTCCCAAGGTGAGACTAACACTCTCTTTTTACTTCTGTTTTTGGCTGACCGACCATTCATTTAGCTCTTTTCACTAACTGTTTACTTCTTGCCTCAGGATCCTGCTAAGCCGAAGACCAAGAAGAGGAAGGAGCGGTATTTTGATAAGGTGGCTCAGACCGAGAAAGCAGTGCCTCGGTCGAAGGCCGAGCGGGAGAGGGCCAAGGCCGAACTTGAGGATGCTAAGAGGAGCAAGTCGGTTGAGGTTTTTAGCCCGAGGGGCCTTACGCAGCAGGCCGACGGGGGCGACATCTCCCTTCACTCCTCTGACTTCAGGCCAGTCGGGAGCCCCCAATACACTCCCTTGTCTCTGTTTTCGGAGCTGCCAGGGGATAGCTCGAGGGGCGCGGTGACGCCGACCGTTCCTTTCCCGGGGATGAGTAGGAAGGAGAAGGATAGGCGCTGGTCCACGACCCTCGAACATATATACACTCATACTGACCGGGAGTATATCGAGATTACTCATGGTCCTAACGAGACCAACGAACTCTTTCGCTCCTGGCTCGATGTAAGTACTTTTTCTATTTGTCCTTCTTTTATTTTACTTCGCTATTTCTAACCTTTTTCTTTTGTTTCATTTCTCCGCTCGGATGGCCAATGTTGCTCAGAATTGGGTGAGCCTGGCCGAGGAAGTTGCCGACCTCAAAGAGAAGGCCAAGAAGCAGTTCGATGAGGTGTATCAGGCCAAGGAGGCCCAGTGGATTGCCGAGTCCAAGCTTGAAGATGCGGAGGACGCCATAAAGAAAGATCAGGAGGGCTTTGCCGCGGAGCGGGAAAAGTGGGTGAAGGAGAGGGCCGACCTCATTCTTGCCCGTGATTCGGCTAAGACTGCTAGGGATGATGCCCTGACCAAGCTGACCACTGTCGAGTAGAAGATGACATATCTCGAAACTAAATTGGCCGAGCTTGAGGGCAAGGTCAAGACCGAAGAGCAATGGTTCTCTGACTGGGAGAAGTCTGATGCTGCCGGGGTCTACGCTAACGAGGTCGGCAGTGCTGCTCATAAGATGGGAGTGGACGAGGCCCTTGATCGACTGAAGAAAGTTTTGGCCGCGTCTCATCCGGAGCTGGTCTGGGCCGACATATGGTCGGGATATCAGATGTCAATTGACTCTGATAATGCCGAGATCATGGCTCGGCTAAAAGCTGAAGGGGCCGGCTCCGATGATGATGATGATGATGATGATGATGATGATGAGGATGAGGAAGGCCGGGTTAATGTCAACGTCATTAACGGCGACGATGATGATGATGATGATGATAACACCGATGAAGCTGCCCATGCTGGTCAGGAAGGAGAGCTGGTCGGTGATAACACCGAAGCTAATGCGGAGAATGTGACTGATCCTCCCCCTCCTCCTAGCTCTTAGGGTATACGGCCTTTGTACTTAGCCGCTTTTGAATTCTCTCTTGACTGTTTTTGTAATGCTCGTGCTTCCTTAATGAAAGTTGTCATTTTGTCTTCAATTCCTTGTTTGTTGATTGCAATATTGCCCGACTGACTTTATTAATTCCGACTGACTTGTTTGTTAATCAAAATACCGATCAACTATTATTTCCAGGAAAAATGCCAACTATTTTGACTGGTTAAGTCGAATAGGTTAGCTATGGTATAAAATATGCCGACCGGCTGCACTTCAATATTACAAAAAGAACCAACTGTAAAAATGCCTACCGGCTATGATCGAGCTTTTACAATGTATGCCCCTATTGCAAGTAACAAACTTTAAACATAGTATTTTTCGAGGTTATCTGCGTTCCAGGGTCGGGCCAAGGGGACACCCTCGGCGGACTGCAGTCGGAAGGTGCCGGGCTTGATGATTTCTGTCACTTTGTATGGACCATCCCAGTTAGGTCCTAGCTTCCCCTTTAAGTGTGAGAGCCCTGTGGCTTCGACTTTCCGAATGACCCAATCGCCGAGTTGGATTGGGCGGGACCTCACTTTGCGATTAAACATCCGAGTGACCCTTTGCTTGTACCGAATGGATTTCAGCAGCGCATTGCCCCTTGTTGCTGGCAACAAATCTAAGTTGACAGGTTTTTCTTCCTCGTTCTTCTCGTATTCATAGAAGGTCATTCGAGGAGATGGTATGCCAATCTCTACTGGTAGGACGGCCTCACTCCCGTACACAAGGCTGAATGGCGAGTGCCCTGTTGCCTCCTTGGCCGTAGTTCAGGCCGACCAGAGGACCCCGGGTAGGTCATCGACCCATGCTCCTTTGGCAGCCTCCAAGGATTTCTTGATTCCCTTGAGAACTATTTTGTTAGCCGACTCGGCTTGCCCGTTTGTTTGTGGTCGGGATACTGCAGAGAATTTGGTGCATATTCCGAAACGAGCACAATAATCCCGAGTAGGGCCACTGTTAAATTGTCGTCCATTGTCGGAGACCAGGATCCTAGGGACGCCGAATCTGGTGATGATGTTCCTCCAAATGAACATTTGAACTTGCTTATCGGTTATAAAGGAGAGTGGCTCGGCCTCAGTCCATTTGGTGAAGTAGTCAATGGCGACTATGAGGAACTTTCGTTGACCTGAGGCAGGGGAAAATGGTCCAAGTAGGTCCATGCCCCACTTATCGAATGGCAGGACTGCTTGGATTGTTGTCAAGGGAGTGGTTGGTGCTCTGGGGATGTCCGAGTGGATCTGACAAGAGGGACACCTTAATTTGTTGGTGGACGATAGACGGTGGGGTGACCAACCATTTATAAATTCCTAGATCCGCCACTGTCCGTCAGTACTGAGTTACTTGTGTCAATGTTTGCACTTGAATCTCAATGTTTTAGGGTGATTAACTACTGTTGTTTTCACAACACTAATTGCCTTCAGTATACAACTTTCTATTTTCTACTTTCTACTGTCACTAAATGTGCTGCCTAAATGAAGTGACACTTTACGATATTAAATACAATTTATCATTATAATAGTAATTCAACTTTAGCTAAATATAACTATTTTTTTACGTGAATATTGCTAAGCGACCCATATTTTGGATCATAGGGAATATGAACTAAGGGGAGTGCCGAAGACAGAGATTCAAGTAACCCAACTAAAGTAGAACCTACAAAAACCATGGAAGCAGCTAGAGAACCACCCCCAGATGACACCAACTCGAATGCAATAGACGAGTGAGCATGCATTGATAGAGTTTGTGAGAAAGTTTAGAGAAAATGGTGGAAAGCTTGAATTATATTGATGTAATATTATGTGTATATATAGTACATGGGTAAGCAATATAATACATCTAGATACATTAGAGTACTTGTCTAAGTACATTAGCTAATAGTTAGGGATTGACTATCAACCTAAATGAGTAAATCAAGGAGTAAATCAAGGGATTACACTAACTACAATATATTGACTAAGATATACTATGTATATCTTCTAGATGCCCCCGCAAGATGGACGACTGGGACGAGAGACCAGTCTTGAACAAAAGTAGAGCCGGAGAGGAGTTAGCGAACATCGAAGATGTGGGTGGCACCATAGGAGGAGGTGTCGGAGCTCCAGCGTGAGTTTGAGCGGCAACAAACATGACAAGCAGAGCGTGCTCTTGTCAAGGGGAAAAGAAAGTAAGTTTTTAGATTTTTTTTTTTTTAAAAAAAGGGAACAAAAAAGAGGGAGATCAGTATTTTTTTTTTATGAAATGAAAAGGAGGTGATTGGATTGGTGAGAAGGTGGACAAATGAGAAGAATATGGATAGCACGATGTAGTTGCACCAGAATGTGGACAACAGAAGGGATATTAGTTCCATGACCACATTAACATAGAGGAAATGAGTTTCACATTGTATTGTGTTTTGCTTGCACATATTTAAAAGAGATTTTTGCATCAAAAAAGTATTAAAAAGAGATTGGATGGGTAAGTATTGTGTTGCAGTCTTGCAGAGTGCAACAAGTAGTTTGTGAAAGTGGTGATTAGTTGCATTGCATTGTAATTCTTCAAGACGGTTTGGAGAGAGTTGAGTATTGGAAGTTGCTTATTGGGTGTTTTTCATATTTGTTGACACGTGAACCATTTATTGCAAAATTAGAATGAAGAATTATCGTACGGGAGAAAAAATATATGGGTTCCTTCACCACCATTAGAGGGGAGATAGAAAAATGTAATGATGGTGACGGTTATTTAAAAGAGAATTTTATGGTTCTCCATGATGGTTTTGGAGAAGGAAATTTATGTTTGGCAGCACTTGGTAGACAAACTACGGGTTGCCGAAAAGGGATTGTTTCTCCGTAAAGGGTTTGGAGAAAAAAAAATGATAACTGGCATTTCTTGGTATATGAAATACGGGGTGCCAAAAGAGTTGAGCGGAAGTGTGATTTTGGTTGGAAGCTTTCTGAGAAGGAAGTTTGATATGGTCACCATCATTTGTCGGCGTCGGCAAAAGGTTTAGATTTTGTAGCCATGGTAGTAACGGAAGCGGGGAAAAAAATGGATCAATAGCTCATGATACCATGATAGAGTTTGTGAGAAAGTTTAGAGAGAATGATGGAAAGCTTGAATGATATTGATGTAATATTATGTGTATATATAGTACATAGGTAAGCAATATAATACGTCTGGATACATTAGAGTATTTGTCTAAGTACATTAGCTAATAGTTAGGGATTGACTATCAACCTAAATGAGTAAATTAACGAGTAAATCAAGGGATTACACTAACTACAATATATTGACTAAGATATACTATGTATATCTTCTACATGCATGAGTGAGTTAGCCAGCACACCAACAATGGAAGCAGCTACAAATGGAGACGTAGACTTTGAAAGCAATGTCCTACACCAACCACTTTTAAGGAGAAATAGAACACTCTCTGCTAGCCACTTAGCTATTGTGGGAGCAAAGGTTTCATATAGCGAGAGCCTTGACTATGATTATATATTCTCACTCTTCTGTCTCCATCTTCTGTGATTTTCAAGTTTAGTGGTTTCAGGAGTCTGTTTCTATGCTATTGCAGAATCAATGAGAATGCTATGTTCAAGCAGGATTCGAGAAGTCGATCCAAAATCCAAGTACTTACAATACGCCTTCTTGAAATGGAAACTTGCGCTTTTGGTGGGACTGTTGACTGGTCTTGTTGCTACCCTTATAAATGTAGCAGTTGAGAATATTACAGGATATAAATTGCTTTTTGTGTCTGGCTATATTGAGGAGAAGAGGTATTTTTTTTTGCTAAATAAGTAAGATTTCATCCATTCAAACAAACTCCATACATTCTATCCAAGCTCAAAACCAAACAAACTAACTAGGTTAGACTCTTTGGAGAAGAGCGGGAACACAATCAGCTATACATCACACCCTATTACAAGTGTATAAACCGCTGCTGATCTCAACTAGTAATTTATGAGGCATTACAACCTTGATTCTAACTCTAGTTTCACTCTTAATTCTCTTAACACTACTACTAATAGTAGCCACACTATGACTCCAATGACATTCATTTCTGCATCTCCATACATGATAGACAACAGCTGCTACTCCAACCAAGATCACTTGCTTCTGAAACTTGGACTTAGAACTTCTTCTGACCCATCTGCAAATCTGCTGGAAATCCAGTGCAGTAATAACACCCAGCCAAGCCTTAATCTCTTGAATGCAACCAGTACTGAAATTACACTTGAAAAACAAGTGTTGATGATTTTCATTCTCCTTCACAAAGCCAATAACAAAGCTGGGAATCATTTACGTGGTGTTTTGAGGATAATTTCTTTGGGAGCAGGTACGTAATACTGGCGGATGCAGGTGGGTCATTGGGGGTACTGCAGTACCCCCAAAGTGAATTTTTTTTAAAAAATAAAAACATGAAGAAGGAGACTCACGAAACTGGGAAAGTATTGAAGCGTGGAACTATGAAAAAGAAGAGAGAGAAAGAAGACTCAGGAAAGTAATTGCAAGTTGAACCTAAAGCTAATAGCTCCAAGACATGTTGGATCCATTTGTAGGGACCTTACACCACTCACATCAAATATTTTGGATCCAATTTATTTCTCTTACCCGCCAAACTTCTGAATTATGGTTCTAGGATGTGGGTTTTTCACTGTTTTTAGGGGATTCACATCATATATGCCATATAGATGTAGGTAAAGCCAATAAATTTATCTTGTTTAATGATGTCTTAGCTCATTATCACCCACATAGGGGTGTCAAAACAGGTTCTCAAACAGGTTCTGGGTGTACCCACGGTGAACCAGGTCAGACCCGGACAGGTCAGGATTCTGATTGTCAGTGCCCCAGGTCATGATTGGTCAGGTTTTGTTCAACTGGGACGAACACATGTGAATCATTGGATTCCCGGGTGCCGGACAGGTTTGAGCGTTCCATTTACAAGTCGTTTCATTCCCGGATATGATCGCCCCTTGACTTTTTTTTTTTGTCTGGTTTGCGCAGGTCGTATTTAGGTTTCATGTACGGTTGAGTTAAGCCAAGTGTACTCGGGTTGAATGAATTAGTAATGACCTTAGTTCGATCATTGTAAAACATCGGGTCCATTCGCTATTGAACGTGAACTCAACTTCGGGTAACTCCTGGTCGGGCCATCTTGATTTTGTTATGGATTTTGTAAACGAATCATATTAACAAAAGTATTATGATCGACATATAAATACATATGTGTGTGTCCGATAAATATATGGATGACAACGAAAAACCAATAAAAACACTATATTGATTACCGTGATGTTTAGTGTATTCTCTTACTCAACTCTTATTTCGAATAATCAACTGCGTAAAACCACTCTAATGAGTAAAGGAGTATAACGACTCTTCATATGTTTTAATATTATATATTATAACCAACAACAATAATAACGAGTAGACGATCAATTCCAAACTTTATATAAATGATTTATTATTATAAGCATTATGATTGATATATAAGTTTGTAAATAGTTATGATGGTAATGAGAATAATAATACTAATAAGCATAAAGCGACAATGATAATAGGTAAAAATACAAATAATAACAGTAATAGTAACAAGGCTAACAATAGCAATAGTAATACAAATAAGAACAGGAATACTAACAATAACAATATAAATACTAATATGTTGAATCATTTTAATATAAGGTTGATATCAAAATAATTGTAAAACCAATCTAATACTCTATTGATTATAAATTAGTATAACGACTCTTAATATATTATAATATTATAACAAATGACAATCATACATTCATATGTTTACAACGACGGTTCATATGAGGCCTAAGTGATTATAACCAGGGTTCATATGTTGCACAATAATAATAATAATAAATTATACCCCCAAATCATTATCACTTATAAAAGCTAACCATAACTTATTAAATAAGTTAAGTGTTAACAAGTAATAACCATAAGTAAAATAGTTAACAAGTACTTACTAGTTACTAAATAGTAACTTGTTAACAACCATATAGTTTCATACTAGTATAAGATTAACAACCATAACACTCTCTTATCTTTATAATTTATAAGATTATTTAAGTTAATTGTTTTTATGTTATACTATAGTTTAATAATAGTATAATATTTATGGTCTTCTCTTAGCTATAAAGAAACTATTTTATCAGTAGGCTTATATATGTTAGTACGATATAATAATATTGGAACCATTTTAGCTAATACGTGAATGATTATTAATGAGTATCGACTCTTAATATGCTCTAATTGTATAACTAACGATAATAATAATGAGTATTATATATTAACTACGAATATACGATCAATTACTAGATTTATATAAATGACTCGATTATGGTAAGCATTATGATTCAAAATAATAATTATAAAACAACAACTCACTTAGACTTATACCATCTCAGTATCTCACTAACTTGTTCCAAGATAATTGAATGTAGATGTTACTAGATAAGATTAATGAATGTATCAATATATATTATAAGTTAATTCAAGAATAATACACTATTTTAGTAACAATGCTAATAATAGCAATAGTAATACAAATAAGAACAATAATACTTACAATAACCATAACAATATAAATTAGTATAACGACTCTTGATATGGTATAACATTATAACAAATGACAATTATATGTTTATAACTACGGTTCATATGAGGACTAAGTGATTATAACGAGGGTTCATATGCCATATACTAATAATAAACATAACAACATTTTATATAAATGAGTAAAGTTATAAAACTAATACTTAGATTATTGGCTAATGGCTTATTGCATTTATGTGTTACTCCAACGACATATATAATTAAGCAATATACATTAAAGTCACTAATGATCAATTATCAAACGATTAAGTCAAATCAATTTGTGTGAACATTCGGTTACTTGGTTACAAGTTTATCTTATTAAAATCATGTATTTGTTTGAGGGAAAGGCCATTGATTTTAGAAAGATGAAAATCCAACCATTGATTAAGTTAGCAATCCATGTGATTCGCCACTCTCAATTCTCATTGGTAAAAATATAATGTCATGGATTATGATCTAAGACCATTGATTTGAGAAAGATCAAAATCCAATCATTGAATTAAGTTCCATCTCTAACCCTAAACCCTCCCTCTTTCCTCCCATCCTCATTCCTCAGTCACAACCTCCCTCTTCCATCTCTCTCGTCTTCTCTCTTCACCCTCTTTCTACACCGGATCCCGCAGCAACGTCGAAGTAAGCGGCGATGCATATCTTCCCGCGCTGATTCTTTGTTAGACTTACGCCGCCGTCCGAGCTGTCCGACCCATCAGCGGGTGATATGTTTGCACCAAATTCGTGCGTTGGAGAAATCTGCTTTGGTATCCAACTCACCCTGTTGTTCTGATCATCACCATAGCCGAATAAGAACTTACTTTCCAGGATTGAAAATATTTCATAACTCAACTTGTCTTTATCCACGCTTGGTTCTTGAAGCAAGATCTCCATTTTTACTGTTTCAACGTTATTTCTGAATTTGTTATTTCATCTAACCTCTCTCACCACTCATTTCACTCCTCTTTCGCCTCTCACAGTCAGCAGTCAACCGCTGCAGCTCGCGCCGCCAGCCTTCCTTCTTGCTTTTGTTTGTTGCGGTTGTTTTTTTGGTGTTGGAGGTGTTGTATTTGTGTGTATTTTTGTTATTTTCTATGTATTTTTTTTTTGTTGTAATTTAGTTGTTAATTTTTGTATTTATATTCAATTTTTTTTTGTATTTCATTGTTAATTTCTTGTAATTTTTTTGATGTTATTTTCGTTGGTTTTTTTATCATTGTTTTTTCTGTAATTTTGATATTGATTTGATATTTAGCTAGTTAATTCAAGTGATATTTGCTGGTTAATTTAAGTAAGGTTTATGGTTAATTCAAGTAATTATTTTGGTTTGATTTTAATTTGATAGTGATAAGTCTAATAGGTTTATATTCTCTTGTCAATACAAGAGTGAAAGAAAATCACTTGCCTCTCTTTCATACTATATCAATTATATATTATTTAGATTTTTATAAATGTATAAAATATCATGTTATTAAAAAAATGTAATTATAAACAGTACCAACTTATAAATAGTTATACTTTCAAAAAACAAACTTATGAATAGTTATAAGGGAACGATATAGTGTACATTTAGTAAAAGATAAAATTAATATATTTAAATGATTCTATAAATATAAAATAATAATTGGATTTTAGTAATTTTGTGGGGTTTAGTCATCCAAATAAGTTGGATTGAAATATTGGATCAAATAAGACATATTTGATTTATCTAATTACCATGAATTATGGTTGAATTCGGGTTGGTCATAAAAAAATCAGGTATTTACTGGGTCTAGTCGGGTTTTGGTTAATATCTAGTTGGGTTACGATCAGGTTCGGGTTTGAATGCAGGTCTGTGTGGTCAGGTCAGCATATGATCTTGCTGGGTGCCGGTCAGGTCTGGGTAATCCCAGGTCAGGTTTCGATCAGGTCTGGGGACTGACCCTCACAGGTCGAACCAGGTTCAAGTCAGGTCGATATCAGGTTGACCCAGCGGTCAGATCTGTTTCTGACACCACTACACCCACAAAAGCAAAAGGATATAATCACAATCCAATTAGATCATCAAATCCCTAATACTCTCTTGGTTATTATTTTGATTTTAAATGGACTATTTATTAGATAAAATTAGTTTATTGGATATAGAAAATGACACATGGGTCAAAAAATTAAAGGGAAAAGAACCCGATTTTCGACAATTTGTGTAATTTTACTTATTTATTTTTGTATTTTGAGATTTATGACGTTAAATATTGAACAATATTTTGGATTGTAATATTTATGGCGTTAAATATCGAGACCAATGTTTATTTAATTAATCACAGTACCCCCGATTTGAAATCCACCATAATGGGGTTGATTATGTTCAACTCTTTGACAATATGAAAAAACCAAGAGCTTTACTATTAGAGTTATGGTAAGTATATTATATTAGAGTCCTAGACTAATAAGGAAACGAGTATAGTTTCCTTATGATATTAGGTAAGTATCTTTATTAGAATTCTAGGGTTAGCTTATTGTCCAAGGTCATTGTACTATATATATAGGGTTGTACCAATATCATTTAATAACAAGAAATTTAATTGTTCTACAAGCGGTTTCCTATATTCTAAATCTTAACCTGGTATCAAGAGCAAGTTAAGATCTTGGGTAAAAACTCGAAAATATTGTTCTCTTGCCGGTGGGTTTGAGTTTTAAACCCACCGGCCGGATTATTTCTGTCATCTTCTCTGGCTCAGTTTGCTTTGTGCGAGTGTGGGTACGTTTCTGCTGCTGGCCTGCTGTTGTCTGGTTATCTGCCGTCATCAGCCAAATTTGTCTTCTTCCTCTGGTTTGTCTTATTCGATCAAAAAATTTTTTTTGGTTTGCTTTGTGCGTCTATCTTCAGTCTTCGAATTTTCTGGTTGGTTTGCTTCGTGTGTGTGCTGGTATTCAAGTGTGGTTTCGTCTTCTGTGAGTGAGTATATTGTGAGTGCTTTAATTCCTCTTTTCCTAGTTAGTGGCCTCCACCAGTGAGTCACAAAGTTTCTTGTTTTTTTGGAATTTGGCGGCACTAGGTTTGTTTTGTTTTGTTGTGTTGTGTTGATATTGAGTGTTGACTCATGGCGGCAGTAGTATTCAAGCAAGTGCTTTTGCTTCGTTCCAGTTTTCCAAGTTAGTGTTATTTGGCTTTGTGGTGAGTAATTAGCTTCAATTTTTTGTTTGGTGATTGTTTAGTTCGTGGGGGCTCTAGTTCACGAATTAGTGTTTTGGATATTAATTTCATGAAGTGGTTCGTGATATTTGTTCGTGTTTTCCGACTTGCTAAATATCGGATGCTACCGTTCAAGTGTGATCTACTCGTCTAGTAGATTGTGATCTTGCTTGTGGTATATTGGAGGTGTGTGACCAAGACGTGATCTTGTTCGGTTGATGCGGTTGTGCATCGTTTCTACAAAACCCTAGTTGGGTCCCTACTTGGGTTATGCGGTTACGCATTGTTATTGTGATGGGTTATGATGGCCCTGGCCCATCCAAGCTATTGTGTTGGTGCTATTGAGCATCGTGTTGGTGCGGTTGTGCATCGTTGATGACCTAAGTGACGAATTGGATCATGAAGGTTGATTGGTTGTCCATAATCCAAAAAGGGTATTTCTTGGTTGTCCCTAATCCAAAATGGTGTTTATTGGTTGTCCCTAATCGAAAATGGTGGTTATTGATGGCGTTGATTGATTCACGTCTTATTGGTCTCCTAGTAATTCTTTTATATTTTTTTTTCAATCGTAATGTTCGTGTTACTATACCCTACGATTGAGGGGGAGTATTAGAGTTATGGTAAGTATATTATATTAGAGTCCTAGACTAATAAGGAAACGAGTATAGTTTCCTTATGATATTAGGTAAGTATCTTTATTAGAATTCTAAGGTTAGCTTATTGTCCAAGGTTATTGTACTATATAAATAGGGTTGTACCCATTTCATCTAATAACAAGAAATTCAGTTGTTCTACAAGCGGTTTCCTATATTCTAAATCTTAACATCTCTTGACAGGGGCCAACTTCCTATTGACTCTGAGTTCTACAATGGTCGTTGTTTTCTATGCTCCTACTGCTGTTGGACCTAGTATATCTAAGATTAAAGCTTACCTTAATGGTATTGATACTCCCAACATGTATGGGGCACAATCTTGTTTGTTAAGGTTATTAGTTTTTTCTTGTCATGCTCATGGATGTGACTAAATTACGTTGGTTGTCACTAGGGCCGTCTTGAAGATTTGGGGGGCCCTGTTCTAACCTAAAAATTAGGCCCCCATTTATCCAACACCTTCTTCTCAGTTTGCAACATCTTTTTATTGGCATCCCGGCCACCTAAATCTTGAGGTCGATAACATCTCTGCTAATGTACTTGTATTTTTTTAACCAATGCTTGATCCTCGACTTAATGTGTGGATCGGCTTTCAAGCCACAATGAGGAAGCACACCGCTGATCATCTCTTTCAATTTATTCCTGTAGCCATTCTTAAAACTACTTTGGCTTTTCCACTTACACTAGTGGAAAAAAGTTCAATCCCTGCGGTCAAAACCGGACTTACAGCTCCGGTTTTGGGCAGCATCGGTTGGACTCGCAGCAATCCCCAAATCAAATTTAAATATTGATCATTGAATTATTTATTAAAGGTCGAAAACAAGCTTGATTTCCTCAAATATGAAGTAAATTTTTTTAAAATGATATATTTTGGGGCCTTTATATTTTTGGGGGCCTATGCTGTTGGGCTCCTTGCACACCCTCATCTACCCCCCTGGTTGTCACATATTCCAACCCTCTTCCTTTATCTAGGCCGAAATTATAAAGGATTTCAGCTTTGTCAGGTGAAGAAAGTAGCAAATATGGTTTAATATGCTTCTTGTAAATTATAATCATGCAATTAATGTCAACTAAAAGTGGATAATATTTCAAATATTTGCATAAAATGATATCAAGTAATGAAAATATTTTATGACGAATATTCTGGCAACAAATTTGGTTTTATGAATAACAAGGATCTATACTTAGGTACTAGACTTGCATAAATAAAGGTTTAACACTAAGGAATGAACTAATTCCTGGATAATGGTTGTATTGGTTACTTAATGTTGTTGCTGCGACAGATTATTGGGAGCATTGGAGCAGTCGCTGCTGTCTTAGACCTTAGTAAAGAAGGGACCTTGGTGCACATTGGATGATGTATTACAACCTTAGCTTGGCCAGGGTGGAACAAAATAGTATCATGTCAAAGTGGTATCGTATCATGAACAATGACAGAGATCAGAGAGACCTAATCACCTGTGGTGCTTCTGCATGAGTTTGTGCAGCTTTTAGGTCCCCAGTAGGAGGGGAGCTCTTTTCACTCGAACAAATGGCAACATGGCTGTAGGCGTGATTTTATTCGCCTACGCGGTGTGAGCGTGTATTTGACTACCCTATTGTAAATGTTTTATTAAAAACGTTTTCGAAATCACCAACAAGTATTTAAAGGAAGACTCATAAACCTAATTAGATATTTGTGAAACTTAGGAACATCTTTGGGACTTATCCAATGTAGATTTCCCTGTCATGATTCCATAGATGGTCAATGAATCGAAAATTGAGTTCAGGGATGAGGGTACGAACACGGTCAGAAACCACGTTCGCCCATTGCTGGCATAACAATTTTTATGCAGAATAACAGCCACGTAATATATTCAACACCCTAAAAAATACTATAGTCTAGGTTGGGTCATTAAACACATAAAGACTACCCTTTTTAGTGGTATGTGATTTAGCAATCATAATATTGGGTTCCTAGCAGGTTGTCCCGTGTTATATGATTTAAGCGTTAGAACATTTATTTAGGTTTGGATTAATAAGCCGGAATAGACGGCCGGAAGCTCTGTTATTCAATAATATACAAAGTGATAAATATTGCAAACAAACATAAAAAAAAGTTTATGAAAAAGAAATAAAAATATCGCAGAAGTTAGTATAATATACAATATTTACAGTCGCAAGAATACGTTAACAATCTACCTCATGAATAAAATGTTAGTAACTTCAAGAAAATAATAAATATTAAAGAAAAAAAGATTATTAATTTAGCGGTTATTTCACCATATACCCCTGACAAATCGCGAAATTCACCATATACCCTCAATGTTTCAAATATGCACCATATACCCATGACTTTTCAAAATCTGTTCACCAAATACCCTTTTTCCTGACTGCCGTTAACTCACCGTTAGATGTATTTACGATTTTGCCACCATTAACCTCAAACCCTAAAATCCTAAACCATAATTATAACCCTAACCCTCTAACCTCCTAAACCCTAACCTTCCCACTATCCCCTCCCCCACCCTCCCACCACCCCAAAGATCCCCTCCCCCTCGCCCACCCTAGCCCCTCCCCCCCCCACCTCTCGCAACCACCCTCCCTCCCCCCCCCTTGCCCCCCTCCCCCCCCTCCCGCAACCACCACCTCCCTACCCCACCCCAGATGCCCCCCCCCCACCTCCCGCAACCACCCTCTATCCCCCACCCCCAGTTGCCCTTCCCCCCCACCTCCCGCAAAGACCCTCCATCCCCCCACCCCGTCACGAGCCCATAACCCACTGTCCCCCTACCCCATGGAATTCGACGCCTAGAACCCCACCCCCCCACCCCGTCGAAATCAAAGTTCTTGATCTTTTCACCGGGTTTGATTTGTTTGATATAAACCGGGAAATGTTAGACGGGGTGGAATTCAACTGGGGTAGGAGAGGTTAGGTTCCGGGCTCACGACGGGGTTGGGGAGGGTGGTTTGTGGGCTCGCGACGTGGTGGGGGGAGGGGTTCCGGGGCTCGCGACGGGTGGGGGGTTCCGGGCTCGTGACGAGGTGGGGAGAGGTGGGGTTCAGGCGGGCTCGTGACGGGGTAGGGGGGAGGGTGGGGTTCCAGGGCTCGCGACGGGGGTGGGGGGGGGGTGCTGGGTGGGGGGGAGGGAGAGGGGCTGCGGGGGGTGGGGGGAGGGGCAATGGGGTGGGAAATGGAGGGTGGTCGCGGATGGTGGGGGGAGGGGCAGCTGGGGTGGGGGGAGGAAGGGTGGGCTGCCGGGGGTAGGGGGGTGGGGGAGGGGCAATTGTGGTGGGGAGGGAGGGTGACTGCAAGGGTTGGTGGGAGGGGCTGCTCGGGTTGTGGGAGGGTGGGGGAGGGGGTGGTGGGAAGGTTAGGGTTTAGGGTTAGAATTAAGGGTTAAGGGTTAGGGGATAGGATTACTGTTAGGGTTTAGGTAAAGTTAGGGTGGCAAAATTGTAAATAACTCTAACGGTGAGTTAAGTTCCATTACTAAAAAGGGCATTTGGTGAACGGTTTTGAAAAGTCAGGGGTATATGGTGCATATCTGAAACATTGAGGGTATATGGTGAATTTTTCAATTTGTCGGGTGTATATGGTGAAAAAACCGTTAATTTAGTTGACCTTCATAAATTATACCTCCATCTAAATCGTTGATTTGTACGGATATTTGAAAATTATTAAATGTCGAACAACCCTTAAAAAATTTGTTGGGGTTGTCAAATATTGCGTCGAACAACAAAAATAGTTTAGTCTCACAACCTGTCCAAAAAAAAAAAAAAAAAAAAGGTTTAGTCTCACAAAATTGATGCTGATGCGTTGATGATGATTATAAATATTGTTGGTTTCGTAATTATGAAGTGCAGTAGTGTATAGTATGTAGGTTATTTTGGATTTTGTAAAGTTAAAAAGTGATGATGGTGATTTGGTGTGAGGAGAGATGTAGGATGTTTTGGAGGATATTAGGCTTAGTAAAACTATTATTAAAATTGGGCTAGAAAAGGAGTTTTAGAAATTGGACTTTTATAAAACTATTTTTAAAACATGACTATTTTCAAACGTTTTAGAAAGTGAGCTCAGTAAAACTATTTATGAAAAAGGTTTTCAAAAATTGGTTAAATGGGTTGGAACATGGCCTGGGCAAAAGTTAATTTATTTTAGCCTCGTTCTTTATTCTTTCTTCGATCCGGACTAATTAGAGCGGGGTATTAGTCATCACAGGGTGCTAAATGGGGAGACACGATTATGTGTCTATAATGGTAGAAGAGTGCTCTCCTCTGGAGAACTTTCTTTAGTACAACAGTTGTGGTAGTAGTGCTCAGGGCTTTCATCGAGTTCTGCAGTTTTGGAAAATGTGGACTTTTGATATTTATGCCCCAATTTAAGGCTATTAAGCATAATAAAAATGATTATTGATATATACAATTGCATTTCTATGAATTAAGAGTGAAAAAAATGCAAAAAAAGAGATTTTTTTGGGGGCATAACTGATCAGGTTTTGGGTGAAAATCGGATCAGTTACCCTAATTCGGTTTTCACCTAAAATCCGGACCAGTTAACTATATACTGGTTCGATTTTTGTGGAAAACCGGATTAGTTGATAGGTAACTTATCCGGTTTTCAACCGGATCAGTTGACTTGCATCAACGCTTCTAGCCCAACTGATCCGTCCCAAAATCAGATCAGTAACCCCTGTTTTTGACCGAATCCGATGATGTTTTTTCCACTAGTGTTTGAGATATTTTTTCTGTAACTAATTTAACACAAAGATTTTTTGGTTCATTGAGAATTTTCCAACTCAGCTTGGCTAGAAAAGCCTTGTTTAATGGTAGAGTTTTCCTTAGCTCGAGGCCACCTAGAGCATTTGGTTGGCAGATTTTGTCCCAAGCTATAAGAGGAGTGCCATTTTTATCTTCATTTTGTCGCCAAAAAAATTTGCGCTATATAGTACTACCTCCGTCCCAGAATAGTCTGAACACTTTCCTTTTATGTTTATCCCAAATTAGTTTGAACACTTCCATTCTTGGCATGGTCTCACCATTAATATATTATTTCTTTTACACTCTATCTTTTATCAATAAAAAGTCACCCAACTTACTTTCTCCTCTAATAAAAAATACCCCACGAACTCCTATCACATCTACTTTTTAAATAAAATAACATTTGATAACCACACCACAACTTATCACCTAAAACTACGTGTCCCAAGAAGTGTTCAGATCTTTCTGGGACGGAGGGAGTATCAATTGTTTTAGCGAAATCCGGAGGAAGAGATCCACAAGTATAAGAGGGTAGAGCCTCAAGATTGCTTTGAATAAGTGTGAGGCGGCCCGCTTTAGAAAGGAATACGGACTCCTAATGACGGCTTTGATCCGTATTTTGAACTAGGTGTTTGAGATCAGTTTTGGTGGGTTATAAGAGTTGAAGAAAACCCCTAGATACCGGCATAAAGAAGAATTGGGCAACACATTAAAATGACTTGCTAGAGTTGTTTTACGGAGGGAGCGAGGCCACTTTCTTTGAGAAGATTATAGACGATTTGTGGAAATTAACAGTTGGCTTTATAGAGCGCATATTTCGTCAGTGAGTTGTTAAGGTTACGACATGCCGTAGTAGTTGCTTTACAGAATAGGAGGCTGTCCTCAGCAAAAAGAAGGCAAGGGATATTGGCACTTCTTGGGTGGAGTTTAAATCCAATTCCTTATTTTGGCATTTGACTCTGTAATGTTAGTTTCTGGATAGAACTTCTATAAAGAGGGTAAACAAATAATTGAGAGCGGGTCACCTTGTCTAAGTCCCCTAGCAGAACGAAACCAAAGGGATGATTAACCGTTCAGTTTAATAGAATAAGAGACATTTGTCACACATTCTTTGATCCAAGAAATCCAAGTAGGAGGAAATCCAAAAGCTTCAAGGATTTGCCAAAGGAAATCCCATTGAATATGATCATATGCTTTTTCCATATCAAGTTTTAATACACACAAGCGTGTTTTATTTTGAGATTTTTGGAAGGTGTCACTAGTGGAAAAAAACGCAAGGGCTGCGGTTTATTGAGAAACGCAACCCTTGATAGTGAAGGGCTGCGGTTAGTGTGAAGGGCTGCAGTTTTCTTATAAACCGCAGCCCTTCACGTTCTTTTTTTCTTTTTTTTTGTTTTTACATTTTTCGCGATTATACTTATACACAATGCTTCCCTCCCTCCCTCTAATAACTCTCACGAATTTGCCTCGTCCCTCCCTCCCTCCCTCTAACTCGCACAGTTCTCTTCTCTCTCTCTTTCCCAGTAAACGTTCGCCGGAGCCTCGCGCTTCGCCGCTGTCATCTCCTCTACTCGCCGCCGCAGTTGTCATCTCCTCTGCTCGCCGCTGTCATCTCACACAAACTCACCTCCTCCTTTCGTTTGTCGCGCGACCACTACTGCTGAGCGTCCGGAGCTCCGGTTTACCTCGACGGCGTTCCGGAATACCTCGCCGCTGAGGTATATTCTCTCTCCTTTCTTTTGATTTTAATTTTTACCTGATTTTGGTTTTTTTTTATGATTTTCGTGGATCTAGGGTTTGAAATTGTTTCTTACAATAACTTGAGTTTCTTTTGTTATTGATTTAAGTTACTCCCATTCTTGCATTTTTTGTTGTTTGTTTGATTGATTTTGTCGAACTTAGGGTTTGGATCTTCTTTAGGATCTTACAAAACTTACTTTGAATTACAACAATTGTTCCTCATTATGCAATGAATTTGAGTTTGTGAATGTTTATTTGTTTGCGAATGTTACATGATGACGTCTGTTAAAGTGAGGTTTCAAAATGCTTAAATTGCAAGCATGTGCATTCACACTCAGGTCGCTTTTTGCATGTATGCTTACTCAAAAATATAATTGCTGTTCATTCTCGACATATACTGCGTGAAATCATGTCATTTTGTTAGTTCTGTCTAAAAGTTGGTCTGTCTTAGATGGAGCAGAATACTGCAGACAACCATAAGTGCAGTTCAATATGGCTTAATTCTTTAATCCGAAGATGTGATGAAAGAAGTTTTGTGTTTTATCAGCTTCCGGATATTATTGCGGCTTTACCGAGAAAGTTGGTGGTGTTTGTTACGCATCACCATCCCGATCATGTGGATGGTAAGCATTAATTTTTTCTTTTTCCAATTAAATTGTAACTGATGGAAAATAGAACACTCTCAGGTGCCTAACATCGCTATCATTGATGAAAGTGCGATTGGGTGGGGTCTGCATCCTTTCTATTTTAAAAATGTTCTTTTGATGAATGGTTGATTGATGAGCTCTAATGCTGATCTTGGATAAGCCATGTTTTGGTTTCCGTTCTTGGCATCACCTGTTATCTTCACTGAGCTGCGAGCTTGATGTTATCGCAAATGTTTCTGTTCTGTCCCTTCATTATATGGTCTGGATGTTCAACATTTATTTAGGTTATAGGTGCTTTGTGAAGTATTTTTGTATAATATCTTCGTTCTCGCACCTCTTTTTAGCTATCTTAAATTCAAGATTTGAGGTGGTAAATTTTGAAACAACATGCTCTTATCGTTTTACAGACACCTGAGTTTGTCTACTTGAATGAAGAAACATACTCCCCCCTGCACACCCCCACCCTCCCCCCCATTGCTGCCCCCCCTGCTGCACTCTACCCCGCCCAACCTCCCCAACCCCTACCAGCCCTCCCCCTGCTGCACTCCCCCCATTCCCCCCATGTTGATGAAATATCTGCTGCGTCTGCTAGGACTCCTCTTGCTTACGCCATTGTTGCTGCTTATCAACTTAGATGGTTTGTCTCACAGGTTTCTTTTTTGAAATCTTTTTAATGAAATTTCTATTATGTTAATAGTAATTTGAGGTTTAAATAGAATTGATGAATGTGGTATTGGTGGTTGCAGGTTGAGCATCCGCATTTGGGCGAAATGTATGCTTTGATTATTCCGTGTGCGCTTACAGCTCTTGATCATTGGTCTTCTAAAGTTAAAGTATGCTTCTTGTAATATTGAGTATTGGGTTGTTTTGTTATTTGGTTGGCATGTGTTGGGATGATGTTGTTTGGTTTAGTTGTATGGTGAAATTAGATTTTTTGTCGCGTCATCTGTGCTTAAATTTTCTTGGATTAATGTATTATGAGCATTTAGTTTTGATATGCAAATAGCTTCACTTAAAGCCTTTCGATACATTTGGGGTAATACTTTGTAAATGTTTCGGAACTTTCCTGAATCTTATTTACGGTCTTGTATGTTTACATGAGGTAGAGGAACATGCTCGTAGCACCCGAAATTTCCAGAGAAAGAGAATTGTTTTTGTTTAATATGTATGTTGAATAGGAACATATCTCTTGCTTTTACAAGACTTCGAAGAGCATATTTGGATAAAAAGGGGGTGATTTGAGACTGAGGGTGTGCTTTGACTGTTTTTCTTTACTTTTTTGCATGCTGCTAAGCTAGAAATTATAGTCTTTGCTTGTTCATCCCCCATTATAACGCCTTTGATGACTCAACATGCAGCTTGGTAGTACACTATAATGGAAATTAGGAAAGTTCATGGGGAAAGGTAGCAGTAGTTGTTCGAGTTACTTGCCATTTAGTCAAGTATAGATTGAATTTCGGCATTCCAATCCATTACTTATTATTGTCAATTGCAGGTTAATGATATGACTATAAGGGTACTTTTTCATCTTTGATTTTTTTTGATGTAATGTAGGATTAAGTTTACCTTGTTTTAGTCTTGAATTTGCATTTCTTAGTCAATGCTATGTTTTTCTTATGATATGAGATAGATTGGAAGGATTTATGACTTGCTATATGCTGTATGATGGTTCGAATTATCGTGTTTTCTATTGATTTCTTTAAGTAAGATGCAATTTGTTTGATTAGATAGGTAAATAGATGGAGTAACTGAATTTTATTAGTATGGAATTTGAGATTTGTGGTCCTTTTTATTATGTCATTAAGCTTATATTATTAATATTGACATGATTAGTATTGGTTAGACCAAGCAAGTGAACTCATGCAAGTCTGTGTATTAGGAAGACTTAAGGTACATAATAATTTTATAGCTTCAGACTACAGAACAAGCTGAACTTGCTGTAATGCAATGAGTCTTATATACCTAATGTAGGTTAACATTACAACCAAATTAATTCAATATCAGAGAAAATATCTAAGTTCAAATGCTATTCAAATGAAGAAAATATATATTTACAACACCTCACAACATGAGACCTAACTCTTTGGTATTCAATAATAAACTGTAAATTGTAAAATAAGATAGATATATACACTCCGCAAGAAACATCAAGAACACATCCCCACCTTCTAACGTCAATGTAATACATGTCTAGAACACACCCCCCTCCCACAGCCCCTGCACACACACCCCCTCCCACAACACACACACACCCCTCTAACAGCCCCTGCATAAACACCTCCCTCCCACTGCCCCTGCACACAACCCCAACCATGCACAGACACCCGGCTCCACAACCCCCCCCACCTACTGTTGTAGCACCCCCATCCCCTAAACAGCCCCTACACACCACCCCCGTGCACAGACCCCCCTGCTGCACACGCACCCCCTCCCACAGCCCCCCGCACACACCCCCCGCCACGCCCTCGCACACACCCCCCCGTTGGCTTAGATTGGATGTTCTTTCTATATTGTTGTATTTGGTGTTGTTTTCTTTCTATATTTGCACCTGGAAAGTTAGTAACTCCTGAAGTTTATGCTAATATGGTGCAGATGGTTCAAAATTACAGGAACTTTTTTTATGCAGGCAATTGAGGATGATCCAAAGTACTGGGACTGTTTGTCGACAGTGCTAGCACTTGGCTAGTTAGATATTGTGGTATGTAAATGAGGGGAAACAGTGTAATATGCCTTTGATGAGAATGGCCTGATTAAATCTCTTTAATGGCTGCTTGCAGCTGCTGCGTCTACATGGGTCTTATCAACTTGAACAACTTGGAAGCTGTGAGGAAGTTAACTGCTCTTATTTTTGGTTCCAATGAGCTTATGAACATTTTCTTTTTCTGCTTCAGTTTTGCTCACATGGCTCTATATTCTTAAGTAGTAAAATGTAGGATGTGATCTTTAAATGTTGTAGTGTCATATTTTCCCTGTATATATGTATAAATTACATAATTTGTAATTAAAAATGATACTTTTATGAACAAGTAATGTTTGGGGATCATTTAGCACAAAAAAATGCAAAAAAAAAACAAGGGCTGCGGTTTTGCTAGCGCTGTAGGTGGATCGTCGATCCTTCATTAAGTTGGACAGGCTGACCGTTCACACTAGCCCTCTCTTTGATCCACTCAATGTAGAGAGTGACAATGAAACAAGTGATGATATTGCTGTCTCATCACCTCTAACGATTTTCAACTTAGAGGAACCCTTGTTGTCTTCGCAATCGAACACCGCTGCTGTTATGGTGACCTCAGCTAAGACAACTGAGGAACAACTTGCTCAAATGAATTACCTACTCCCAAAATTAATGAACGATGGAGAAGAAAAAGATGCTCAAATTCGACTCCAAAATGAGCAAATCGCTGCCGTCAACAAGAAACTTGAGGAAGGTGACGCAGCATCAAGACAGGGTTATGAAAGTGAAGGGGATAGTGGTGAAGACGTTCGTTGCCCACCTACAGCACGACAACTTGAGTTATTGATAGCTCACGCTGTCAAAAATCAACTTGGAGAAAGTTCTCAAGGCAGTCATCGCTATGTGAAGCCTTATACCAAAAGGATCGATAAGCTGCAGATGCCTTTTGGCTATCAACCCCCCAAGTTTCAGCAATTCGATGGGAAAGGAAATCCTAAGCAACACATTGCTCACTTTGTGGAAACATGCAACAATGCTGGTACCACAAATGATTTCCTGATCAAACAATTTGTTCGTTCCCTTAAAGGCATGGCCTTTCACTGGGACACAGATTTACCCTCACAATCCATTGACAGTTGGGATCAAATGGAGGAGGAATTCCTAAACAGGTTCTATAGCACTCGACGTATTATCAGTATGACTGAACTGACTAAAACTCACCAGTGGAATGATGAGCCAGTCATCGATTACATCAATCGTTGGCGCGCATTGAGTCTAGAGTGTAAAGATCGCCTAACTGAAGTCTCTACTGTTGAGATGTGCATTCAAGGAATGGATTGGGACTTGCTTTATATCTTGCAAGGTATAAAACCTAGGACTTTTCAAGAGTTGGCTACGCGAGCTCATGACATGGAGCTTACCATTGCCAACAATAGAGGCAAAAGCAACACTTCTTCAAGATACAAGAAAGAGAAGAAGGATTTTAAGAAGACTGACAAGACTGCCAAAAGTTTGACTAAGGAGTCAATGTCAATCACGACCTCCTCGCTTGTCAAGATCTCTAGCAAGGCGGGCACTAAAAAGAATAAGGGTTCATCTTCTCAAGAACCTAGGAAAAATAGGCCAACCTTGAAAGAACTCCAAGCAAAAAAATATCCATTTCCAGACTCAGATTTATTAGGGATGTTAGATGATTTGCTTGAAAACAAAGTCATTGAGTTGCCTGAAGCTAAGCGTCCTGCAGAGGTCGATAAGACTTCCGATCCTAATTACTGTCGGTATCACAGGTTGATTAGTCATCCCATAGAAAAGTGTATAACACTTAAGGAGAGAATTATGCAACTTGCAAAGGATGGGAAAATTGTACTGGATTTTGATGAAGTTGCTGAAACTAATCACGCCTCCGCGATGTTAGACTCTTATTGGGAGGCTCAAATTATGCAGTTTGGGAGTTTGGAGCCAGTAGTTGTACATGTGCTGCGACCGGTTCTCCAAGTTGACGATGTGCCATTTGTTGAGCACAGTGTCCCAACTGAAAACCAACATGGAGAGGATGATGAAGGCTGGACGTTGGTCACTAGAAGGAGACCTAGACGACAGTCGAAGCCTCAACCAAAGTCTGTTTGTCGTAAGAAGAAGCATCAAAAAAGAAAGGGCTCAAAACGCTCGAAAGGAAAGAAAAAGTAAAAAAAGCATACTAAACAGCAAGTACTGCCAATTGACTTGCTTGAACAGGATCCACTTACCCCTGTAACCTTAGAAACATTCTTTCCTGAAGATTACTTCACTACGGTTACTGTTAATGCTACCTCATTTATTGAGGATGAAGAAGAAAAAGAAGAGGAGGAGGATCAAGAGCCTGTTAAGGAAAATGAAATCTCTATCAAAGTAACTGTCCAATATTCAGGGACGGAGATAGATCCAAAGATATTGGCTATCTTGGAAGCTCTTCCTACACGCATGGGATGGAGGCAGATCTTTCATTTGCCGCGAGAAATGTGTCGACATGTGGCTCTTGCACTTCAGCACCCAGAACTCTACCTTGACAAAGTGAAGGATGCTGGAGAGCCAATAGAAAGTTCGGCTAAATGCGCGTCATGTAATTTTGCCTTAGCTTTCACTGATGAAGACTTATTGTTGGGTTCAAAACCTCACAACCGACCTTTGTTCATTTCTGGTTATATCTTCGGCCATAGAGTGAATCGTATCTTAGTGGATGGGGGTTCAGCTGTCAACATCATGCCAAAATCCACCATAACTGATTTAGGGATCACTATGGAAGATCTTTCTGATAGTCGTCTAATGATCCAAGGATTCAACTTGAACAGTTAACGTGCCATAGGCATAATACATTTTGACCTTATGATGGGAGAGTTCACATCATCTACTTTCTTCCATGTCATAGATACAAAGACGTCGTATATAATGTTGCTTGGACGACCTTGGTTGCATGAAAATGGGGTAGTCACATCAACCCTCCATCAATGTCTGAAATTTTATCGTGGAGGCAAGAAGAAAATAAATGGGGATGTCAAACCCTTTAGCACGGTAGATTCATACTTTGCCGATGATAAGTTTTTTGAAGATGAGGAACCATCAAGTGAAATGTTGCCATCTAAATTTCCTTCAACAAGGAAAAGGGGTAAAAATAAAAATGGTGATATTCCCTCGTCTTCAAGCTCTAGCGAGTTAGCCATGCACCACTGAGATGCAACAACAAAAATGCAAAGAAAAGGTAAAAGAAGAAGTTGTTGCTCAACCCATTAAAGCAACGAAGAAGGCCGTAACGACTCTGGTCTTGCGATACATCCCTAAATCACGTCGTAAGGAAGGGGAGTCACCTTTTGCAGGGTGTCAGGTTATGAAAGTAGAGTCAAAGAAAGAAAAAGGAGTAGACGAGACTACTCTTCAATCTTTAAAGCAAGAAGTGGTTGTTCCTTTACCTAGAGCCAATCACAATCAAATTGCTAAGCCTCCAACCTCACAATATGTTGATCAATCTAGGAGAAAACGACTTAACAAGGGTAGGTTTGACCCAAATGCTTATAAACTCTTGGCGAAGTCTGGTTATGACTTTGAGAATCCAGCGCCCATGGACAATGTCATTGAGGTTGATCTTCATGGAATTAATGACACACAAATGAAATTGCAAGAGAATGGTGTTGAGGTACATCCGACTAAAGTAGGTTTGGGATTTGAAACCCCAACACCCATCAAAATTTCTGCACGGCGTAGAGGGACAACCTCTTCTTCGCAGTATATTACTGCGGAGGAAGTTGAAGAAAATGAAGATGAAAATAATGTGCCTCAGCCAAAGATATCGGTCTTTGATCGACTGCAGTCTCCTGTCGTAAAGGACCATACATCAATTTTTGACAGACTTGGTGGACATGAGCTAAATGAAGGTGCGAAGTCAAAAACACAAATACCCTTGCAAAATCTTCGATCTTCTAAGAAGAAAGCATTTGTATTTAAACGTCTTGGTGCATCGACCTTAATTAATAAACAACAAAGACAGTCAATACTAAGTCGCGACACAAGAGAGAATAATGAAGTCAAAGGCGAGGACGCAACTCAAAGTGTTATCCCATCTCGCATGAGGCGTACACAGGTGGTAGACATCATTGGACATGCACCCTTGAAAGCCAAAGGTCGTGTCATAGTGTTAACAAACCGAAGGAGTTCGTCTAGTCAAGAAAAATAAAAAGATGTTGAATTTGTTTCTTCAAACCATATCACAGGGCATGAGGCTCCTGAAAGTGACGAGGAGATGGAAACAGATGAGGCTCCTAAAACTCTTGAAGATGGGCGGCAAGCCACCGTCGATGAGTTAAAAGAGTTAAACCTTGGAACTCAAGAAGAGCCACGCCCTGTCTACATCAGCGCTTTTCTTACCCAACAGGATGAACATAAATATTCCAAGTTACTCTCTGACTACAAAGACGTATTTGCATGGAGTTATAAGGAGATGCCAGGACTCGACCCAAAAATCGTTGTCCATCGCTTAGCCATAAAAAAAGGTGTCAGTCCAAAGAAGCAATCCCAAAGACGCTTCAGGCTAGAAGTAATTCCTGAAATTGAGGCAGAAGTAAACAAGCTCATTGATGCAGGATTTATTTTCGAAGTCAAGTATCCTACTTGGATAGCAAACATTGTGCCAGTACGAAATAAAAATGGACAGTTACGAGTTTGTGTGGACTTCCGCGACTTGAACGAGGCGTGTCCGAAAGATGACTTTCCACTCCCAGTAACGGAAATCATGATTGTTGCCACCACTGGTCATGAGGCTTTGTCATTCATGGATTGTACCGCTGGATACAATCAAATTCACATGGCTCCTGAAGATCAAGAAGCAACTGCATTTCGTACCCCTAAAGGGATATTTTGTTACAAAGTCATGCCCTTCGGCTTGAAAAATGCCGGAGCTACGTATCAGCATGCAATGCAGAAATTTTTTGAAGATATGATGCATCAAATTGTGGAGTGCTACGTAGATGACTTGGTGGTAAAGTCTAAGAAGAAGGAGAATCATTTGCATGACCTCCGTAAAGTCTTTCAAAGACTACGAAAATGTCAATTAAAAATGAATCCCCTCAAATGCGCATTTGGCGTCACCTCAGGAAAGTTTCTAGGCTTCATTGTCAGACATAGGGGTATTGAAATTGACCAAGCAAAGATCAAGGCCATCCAAGAGATGCCTGAACCTAAGAACCTCAAGGAGTTGTGTGGCCTCCAAGGGCGTCTCGCTTACATTCGAAGGTTTATTTTAGCAGAAAGACGTCATCCCTTCAGCCATCTCATGAAAAAGGATGCCCCGTTCAAATGGGATGACTCATGTAAAAACGCCTTCAAAAGTATAAAGAAGTACTTGTCTTCTCCTCCTGTCTTGGGGGCACCAGTAAAAGGGAAACCACTCATCCTTTATATCACAGCACATGATCGATCTCTAGGGGCAATGTGCGCTCAAGAGCAAGAAGGTCGTAAGGAGACAACTCGTTACTACTTAAGCCGTAAGGAGACAACACTTTACTACTTAAGCCGAACTTTGGTGGGTGCTGAATTGAATTACTCACCTATTGAAAAAATTTACCTTGCTTTGATTTTTGCTATTCAAAAATTAAAGCATTACATGCAGGCTCATACGGTTCCTGTCATCTCGAGGTCTGACCCGATAAAATACATCCTCTCAAGGCTTGTGTTCTCTGGCAGACTTGCAAAGTGGGCTATGCTTTTAAAACAATATGACATTGTGTATGTCTCGCAAAAGGCTGTCAAGGGGCAAGCAATAGTAGACTTTTTCGCAGACCACCCAGTCCCTGCAAAATGGGAGATATCAGACGATCTGCTAGGTGAAGATGTGTTTTTCATAGAAATACTCCCACCTTGGAAAATGTACTTTGATGGAGCCGCTGGTCATGACGGTGCAGGAGTTGGAGTTGTCTTCGTTTCTCCAGAAAAACATGTACTGACATACTCTTTCGTGCTAAGTCAACTTTGTTCCAATAATATGGCTGAGTACCACGCACTTATAATAGGCCTCCAAATGGCAATTGAAAGGGGACTTAGAGATTTAGACATACATGGGGACTCCAAATTGGCCCTAAAACAACTGTCGGGTGAATACGAAGTCAAAAAGAATGATCTAATCCCCTATCAAAGACAAGCGTCACAATTGCTTGACAAACTTGATACCATCAAGTTAGAACATGTTCCAAAGAGTGCCAACAAGATGGCTGACGCGCTAGCTGGGCTTGCAGCCACTTTGGCCATGGGGGCAGAAGAAACAATGTCTGTACCCGTTTGCAAACAATGGGTTGTCTCTCCTGATGACGATGATGTTGACGAATATACTGAAGAAGTCGACATAATCTATGTCTATCAAATTGACAAAGAAGATTGGCGTCAACCAATTATTGATTATTTGGAACATAAAAAATTACCAAGTGATCCAAAACATAAGACAGAGATTCGTCGTCGAGCCTCACGGTTCATATATTATAAGGGGACTCTCTATCGACGATCCTTTATCTCAATTAAGGGCTGCGGTTTTGGGCTTGAACCACAACCCTTTATCTCAATTAAGGGCTGCAGTTTTGGGCTTGAACCGCAACCCTTTATCTCAATTAAGGGCTGCAGTTTTGGGCTTGAACCGCAACCCTTGATTGTGAAGGGCTGCGGTCAAATGTTCCTTTATTCCCAAGAGCTGCTAGGCCAATGGCTGCGGTAAAAAAACGCATCCCGTAGGGCTCTTTTGACCGCAACCCTTGGCCTTTTTTCCACTAGTGTGTTGAAAGCTTCCTGAGCAATTAGGAGATTGTCATGAATAGATCGATCCTTAGTGAAAGCATTTTGAAGCGGGCTAATTTCTCTTTGTAAAATGAGGCATAGTCTTTTAACTAAGATCTTAGAAATGACTTTATAAATAGTGTTAATTAATCTGATTGTTCTAAAATAATTTGGAGTTTCAAGAGCTTCTTTTTTGGGGATAAGAGTTACGACGGTATGGTTCAGAGAGGGGGGAAGGTTGCCATGGAAGAAAAAGCTCTGCACAACTATAGTAATCTCGCTACCATTTATTGGCTAAATAGGCTTGGTAAAATTTCCCTAAAAAACTATCAGATGCAGAGGCTTTAAGGGGGTTCATGTCAAAGAAAGCATCTTTTACTTCTTTTGGTGAAACAGGGAAGAAATGGTGAAGATAATCCTGATCAGAAACAATAGGCTGAAGAAATTTGAGATCAAGTTGTCTATCAGCGGTGTGAGAGCTCCGAAACCGCTCCTTAAAAGAGTTAGTAAGTAGATCAGTGAGGTCTTGGTGGGAATCTACCCATTGATCCACATCATTTTTTAATCTAAAAATGGTCATATTTGCTATGGGTTTTTTCATCTTATTATCGAAGTATTGAGAGTTTCTATCTCCTTGAGTAAGCCAAGTTTTCCTAGCCTCCTTAACCCATGCTTTCTGGTTGAAAAGAAGGTGTTTTTACCTTTGTAGAATGAATCGATTTATGTGTTTGATAAGAATGTCATTGAAAGGCAAGTAGTTTTTGAGTTGTATGTCTGTACTTGGATCTTGCCCAAGTTTTGAGATCCGTTATGATGCGAAGTAGCTTTTGTTCAATTCGAAAAAATCTAGAACCTTTGATGGTGGATGTGCATGTTTTTTTACTAGTTTATGAGATTGGCTATCAAGTGTCCAAAAGTTTTAGAAGGTGGTCTAGTGACGTTATTGTCACTCGTAGAGAGAATATTAGGTGTATGGTCAGAGACCGTGAAATTTCCATATAGAATGTTGCTGTCACTAATATCCTTATAAAAGGATGGGTGAGAAATAGCCCTATCAAGACGTTCATAAATAATATTGTTGTTGATCGGTAGGCCTCTCCAAGATTAGGCCTTTTGGAGACTTGGAATGTCAATTGCCGAATTTTGCGAAATATAATTTGGCAAGCATTGGAGTTGCGAGAGATTGAGGGGTCTTCCCCCAATTTTGTCGTGGGCAGATAACATGTCATTGAAATCCCCCACTAAGATCCAGGGGTGAGAAAGATTATAAACGTAAGTATTGAGATAGTCCCATAATTCGTCTTTTTCTCTACTTTTTGCAAGGCAATGAGTACCAACTATGGAATATAATTTGTTATTTGATTTGTACAAAATATCAAGATATGCAAAGTGATCATTCCTCGTAAAGTTTTGCACACTAATATTTGCGTTATTCCAACAAACCCACAACCCAAATATATTGTTGATAGGGTCAATAACAATTTTATTCTCAAAATGGGGTGCTTTTAATATTTGATTACTATGTGTAGTATTAGTGAGCATTTCTAATACAAAATTGATGCCCGGTTTATATTTGTTCTTTAGGTAAATTATTTCACTTAGAGCTTGGGATTTTTTTTGCCCCCTTGGATATTCTAACATAAATCACATACTAACTAGGTTGATAGTGAGCCCAATAGGCTTTGGTCGTGGCCATTATTAAATGACTTGGGCATCTGTTGCGAAAGAAAATGCCTAGGGGAGCTAGAGGCCCATCACACGAACGAGGTACCATCAACGCTTGCCATACCAGCCAAAGAAGAGCAGCTTGTTAAGGGGTGTAAAAACGCCCCTGTAAAATAGCGAGTGTTAAGCACTCGGTTCATCAAGGCTTTAAAAGAATGGTCCTAATGATGAAGCAATTCATGAGCCAAGAAAAATTAGGTTCCAAAAGGTGAGGTCAGCCGCAAAGATGCACACATATTGCTGTTCATCAAGAGCCTCGTTACCAGCAGATGAAAAGAGAAAGACATGGGAAGTTGACAAATTTTATTAGGAAATGTCATTATTAACTGAAAATTACATCTTGTTCATTGATAGATAAAATGAGAATTATAGCAAGAGTTGCTTAATTCATAATCGGAAAAAAGAAAGTTCAAACACAAGCACCAGCAACAAAATACTAACTCCATTAATATATAAAAATTGAGTACATGATGAGGAGTTAAGTCAAAAGGAGAACAAGGATTGTTAGTACTAAATAAAAACATAAGAAAAACATGGAAATAAGCTAAGTAAGGGAGCAATATAAAGGCAAAAAATGTCCTCATTCTTCGACAAAAGGGGGGAAGATAGCATAAAATTGCCATTCATTAATTGGAGGAGGAGGAGGGATCCTTCATAGACTTCACGTTTGCGGCGCTTTCCATCAACCACATGACCATCATCTTGCGCCATAGAGAGACTCGAGGGGTTAGACACTAGCTCAGTCATCTACGAGTAAAAAAGAATACTTTGGTTGTGATGAATGACTCATAAGGCTTGGATGAAAGCCTCATCAATGTCGTCTTCCGAAGCAATGTTAAAGTTCTCTTGGGCAAAGTCACTATTGAGGGGGGGAGGTTAAGTTGAATACCATGGCTATTGTTTGGCTGAAATTCTGCAAGGGCGGGAAATGCATTGGAAGTGGAGATGTCACCTAGAAAGTGGGGGGGGGGGAATGAGGGGGTAGAATGACCTCAGTGCAGGGGAGGGAGTTGACAATTTAGGAATGGAGGTTATGCGAGGTGGAAGGTTTGTAACACTTGCCTTTAAGACGAGTTTTCTAAGAAAATCTAGGCTTACTCCTACGCTGAGATTTAACATAGAACCAATCAGAATTTTCAGTGGAAGGATTAGAGAGAGGGTTGAGGTTACTAGCTTCGAGCTTTGCTATGATTAATTCAAGACAAGGAGCGGGTTTGTTTAGGCAATTAGATAGAATATGATCTTTGTTACCACATAAAGGGCACACCTCGTGAAATCCCTCATAAGAGAGGAATAATTCTAAGGTTTCATACTCGAAATTCATAGTAATAGAGCGGGGAACAGGCTCAGTAATGTTAAGATTAAGACGCACACTAGCAAACAAAGCTTTATCATAATTTTAGAGTGTAAATTTGACAAACTAAATGAGGTGACCAATGTTTTGGGTTAAGGTGGCTATTTGAGGCTAAGTCCAATATTCATTGGGAAGGAATGAAATTTTCATCCATTGATTAAAATGAGTGATTTTGTGGAAGAAGGGTTTAAAGAAAGGTCTGCAAGGGATTAGCACAAAGTTATGGCCTTGAACAAACCAAGGCCGTTTTTCCCAAACTTCACATTTGTCTAGGGGATTGGAAAATCTAATTAAGAACCAACCATTTGCTAGGTGGCAAATTGCGAATTCACCATGAATAAAGTTCTAATCACGGCGCACGCGATTAATAACCGCAACTGTAGGGATTGGTTCCCCCACCCCAAACTTTGCCAAATAAACATGATGCTTTTAAGATAGCTAATTCAGTTTCATCAAAGACGGGAGCATTCACAATGATGCTGGGGGAGTTGGATTTGAAACGTTTGGGAGAGGAGTACTTGAGTTCCTTGGTTCAGGGAAGTGGGAGGTGAACCGTGACTACGACCAGCCATACATTGAACGAGAGGGGAGGTTGGAGAATTGGTCTCACTAAGACTGTTATCCATGTGGGTAGTTGGATTTTGTTATGGGTCCTATCAAGGGGAGAGGGAATGATATCATTAAGGCTAGAGGACTTGAGGACATTAGCATAGGTAGGAGAGGGTGGTGTGTCTGACGTGAATGGAGGATGGAAAATGAGTAAGAGAGCAGAAGAAGTGTTGAGAGCACAAAATAGGTGAGGTGGTGCGAAAATTGGAAGGAAACAATCTTTAAATAGGGAGGCCAAGTAGTGGAAATTGCAATTGGAGCATAGAAAAATTAAGACTAATGAGAGAGGGAAAGGGAAAAGATGCATGCAAGACATTAGACAACCCAATTAGGAAACTAGGTAAAAGAAAACCAAAACCCCAAATACAATTAGCACTTAAAGCATAGCAAACATCATTCACAGCACAATAAAAAAAACAGTTAACAGAGAAAATGAAACAATACTTATCTGGTAAAAAGGATTTGGCCGCGATTTTGTGACAGAGACAGCTTCTCACACCTCCATTGGGTGAATTGTTTTCCTTGTTGATGAAGAACACATAATTAAGGGTAAAATTACTCAAGTAATTATGACCCATTCGCTGGATCTCAAGAAAAGGAGAAAGGATCTTCACTCTAATTGTCGGATTTTTGCTCGTTCCATCTTCCCATCTAAGAGAAGCAAAAGTGGGGATTTTAAAAACTAGCGAAAAAATGAGATTAAGGGCTGAGATTGAGAGTAGCGAAATTATTACTGTAGATTTAGAGGATGAGATGTAAAAGGGGTGAAGCAGATTTGGAAATCCCATGGAGGAAGGCTGGGCAGAGGTAGCAGATTGGTGACGATTCATTTGCTTGGGCAATGGTTCAAGCTCTTTCCTTTTTTTGCTTCTTTCTCTCTCTAGAAAAACCTAGCATCTTGTGTTTCTCTCTCATCTCAGTTTTTCAATGACAGGTTTTTTTAAACCCTATTTGGTGCCATGCACTTTCTCTATAAATACCTCCTTTTTATGATGTACATGGGCGGATTATTGACACAAAAATGCTCCTACTTCTCACTCTTTCTCTCAAAACCTAAGCAAATTAATTAGGAGTTGGAAATAAAAGTTTAGGAGACATTTGTAAAAGAACTTTAACCAGTGATCCTAATACTGATGTCTTTTTCTATGTTTATTTAATTACTTATCCTTTTTAAAAGTTTACTAACACTTTCTCTTTCTTTTTTTTATCTTTCAGAGGTTTGGGTATGAGGAAATCCAATGACTTTCCAACCTAGAAACTTCACCACCTAGGTAGCCAACTCAATTGGATATGTTCTTAGAAAATTTGTGATTTAGTAAGTGCAGACACCAAATTTGAATCCCTGTTATGATTAAAAAAATTCAAAGGAAAATTTCGAATACAAGAAATACGATGGCTTTTAAGGAGTCATATAATGCCATTTTAAAATAAAAAAAGACTAAGGACGAGACCTTTGATGATTTCTCACATGAACCTTTCAAGGATCAAACGATGAATAATCGGTATAATAAGCTAGTAGAACAGACAACTGCACTTATGGTGCATGCGACACAACCATGGTGCATGTGGCGCTGCCATGGTGCGTTCAGTGCATCCTTGGTGCGTGAGGCACAACCATGGTGGGTTCGCGCATGACAGAGCGCATGCTCAACCAAAGAGCACACGAACCTGGCTGGAGCAGACGCTCCACCTTGGAGAGTAAGCTCCGTTTTAGCAGGCGATTTTCCTTTTGGTTACAAAGACTTGAGAGTGGACGCTCGGGCCTAGAGAGAACGCTTCTAAGCCGTTTTTGCTTTAATCGTATAATTCAATCCTTTAAGCCATGAATTTTGTTTTGCTTTTAGAATTATTACTAGGAAGTCATAGTAGATATTTATGATAATGAACTTAGTTATAAAAAACTTGTCTTTTGTCATAAATGATTCACATTATGTTTAATATGTTAAGTATGTATTAATTGTTGTTTTGCGTAAGTTAGATCACTCATTAAGGGTGGCCTAAAACAATCATAAATTTTATGACAAATGAAAAAAATCAAATCATGCCAAAGTGATGAAGAGAATAATCATCTTCCCCATGAGAATAATTATCTTCCCCATAATTACCAAAATTGGTATAAATCAGATTTTGTGGATCAAGCTACTTCCTTTAATCATTAGAAATCACCAATCGCTTTTCTTTTGTCCAGAAAATAAAGAAAAAGAATAAAGTAAAGAATAAGAATAAGATAAAGAATAAGAATACGGTAAAGAATAGGAATAAGAATCAAAGACATGAATCTGATTTCATGTAAGAGGAATGATGTGTGATTAGACAAGTTTCAAATTATGGATTTATTATGAGCTGCCATGGGGGCACGAGGCATAGTCATGGTGTGCCCAACACAACCGTGATGCGTGTGGCGCAGCCACATTGCGTCTAGTGCATTCGTGGAGCGTGTAGCGCATCACGTTGCGCGTCGCGCAATGTTGTCCAGTCAGCAGCGGAGCAGATTTACGATCAATTCTCCAAAACGGGAATAATTAGAATTGACAATGTAGGAGGAATCAAATATCAAAAATCATATTTTTTATGACAAAGTAAGAAAATCAAAAGGGGAAGAGAATATTTAGTTTTCCCAGAAGAATAATTACATTCCTTATGTGAATAATTACCAAAAATGGGCACATATTAGATGGTTAACTAGATTATATCCTTTTGTTCATCAAAATTTAGGGTTAAACATCTTTATTATACAAGGGTTAGAGAATAGGAGAATCTTGATGATTTGGGTGGCTAAAAATTAGGTTTTTTAAGAGAATAAATCATGTATGACTAGATAAAAATCACATTCTGTCTCAAAAGTTATGATTTTCTACCTATTTCTAAACCCTAGTTCATCACATCTTAAATGATTGTTAATCACCTAAAATCGTTTTTTTAAATTTTTAACTTAAATTGTGCATGAATATCTCTATAAAAACAATAGTGTTGTAATTATGTAAATATTTTTGATTTCATATTATGTTTTTATTATTTTTCTGTATTATGTAGGTAGTTTATAATTTTTACTATTTTTCATACTAAGTTAAAGATGTTAGTGGAAGCAGAGATTTGAAATATTACTAAAAAGAATGAATTTTCTATAATTAATAAAAATTCATACAAAATCGTTGGTATAAGCTGTTTCTGTCAAGAACCTTGTTAGCTCGTTTGTTATAAATAGCTGATCAAACTAAAATCATTGAGCTAAAAGTTAAAGAACATAAAATGAATTAAACATCAATAACTTTCCAACTACATAAAATTCAATGTCATATGAATTTTTACTATTTGATATAATGTTTACAAAAACGTTAATAAGAAACATTAAATTTCAGGAGATTGATTTTTTTTTTTTTTTAATTCCCATGAAATTTTCCAGTCTAGTACTTCATTATGTTTAAAATTGACATACACAATTATAAGATTACATAAGTTTATTAAGTCGAGTTTTAGGTAAAATGTTTAATCAATGTCCTATGTCCTTCTACGCTAGTTTTCTTATTGATCAACTCAGATTAACAAGAAAAACTTGCACACACACTTGTTTCTTTTACTCCAGGGAGACAACTGACCCCACACTTATTCAAGTGTGGTATTTTGCACTTGACATCACAACACTCGCGAATGCACTCACAAATGCTAGCCAATCTCTAACTCCACTAAAAGAGATTAAATACAATCAGTTTCTCTAAAACACACTTTCTTACAAAGCAACTAAAGTGTATTTTAAGCTCTAAGTAATGCACACTCTATTTGAGGAAATTGTTCAGATGTTCCTTCTGTGAAAGCTCTCAAAGATGCTCAATAAATTTCGAGAGAGCGTCAAGAGTGATCTACGAACCCTAATCAGTATTTATAGGCTAAAGCCCAACCATAAAATGCGCACTAGATCAGATACCTAAAAGATAGGAAAATCTTGAGTTAAGGAAAGTATATCTTGAATAATAACTTACTTGAAAGGTAAAATATTGTCCAAGATAATCTCACATTTTAAGGTAATAAAAAAAATACTGAATGAAGATCTCTAGAAGTTGATAATCTTTTCAATGGAAAACATCTTTAAAATTATTTTTTCAAGAATCTTTTTAAAGCAGCCAACTCAATCACTCGACAAAGTAACTTGTACCTAGACATGATATTGTTTGGTTGTATTCTGATTATACAACAACTGGTTCCTAAATTCAAAAATCTACTGTTTCACATTAAGAACAACATCAGAAATTCCACTAAAATATACACATAATCATTACATGAAGACCTAAGATGAACCAATAAAAGATCCTATATTATCTTCATGTACTTCAATTCTTGAAGTGTTCCTTGAATCAACAAATCAACACTTGTCTTTTCCTCTTAGAATGGACCTGTTTGCCACACAAGTAACAACACAACATAGCAAATAGTTCATGCCTGTTTCAGTATACAGTCAGGAACAACTAGTATTTTAGCGGTTTCCGAACAACTCATAAAAACTTATAAGAACAACTGTTCCCTGCAGGTATTTGTCATCATTCAAAACTTATGGGACTCAACAACTCCCCGTTTTTGATGATGACAAACCCTTTGAAGTTTCCTGTAACCAGCAAGTTAGTATAAACAGATAACTCCAATCAAAGCTCATATTAGTCATTAAGTGAGCCTACTTGACACAGGACTCAAAAGGATGAAAAAGTCAACTATTTCAATTGTTTCCAAAAACAAGAAAAATAGAAAATAAAAAACGATAAAAACTAAGACTCTGGAAATGAAAACCTAACACTAAGGCTTTTATAGTATAAACAAACTAACTAAGACAGACTCAATCTAAAACTAGACTTAGGCACTTCAACTTCAACCATTTCCTCCATTTTAGCATCAACTACCATTCAAGTCATCAGGTTGCAAGAAATCAAATTAGTCACGCAACTCAAAATCCGTTAACCAAAGTGCAAATATTCAAGTACAAACCAACAATAGTCAAACGAGAACCCATATTACATGCAATGTGTTTTTAATAAGGGAGGGAAAACAAACATGCAAAAACTGTTATCAGAATAGGGAGGGGGTAAACAACGGAAAAGTGCAATCACTCCTCATCATCTTTATCATCCTCTCCATCAAAAGCTTCATCACCATCATCTTCTTCTTTGTTGGAGGAGGATTGAGAGGAACCATAGCCTTCTTCTTCTTCCTCATCATCAGTTGTTTCCTCTTCCATAGGAATAACAGGAGTAGGAACTGCACCAGAACTAGTGGCAGTACCAGCTGCAGGAAGTTGAGCCTTGACCTCTGGAATGGAGAGAACCAGCAACTGAGTCTCGACCAATTTCTCCAGGCTGGTGACCCTAGACTTGTGCGATGTGGACAAACCCTCAATCAACTTAAATATCTTATCTTAAGTCTTTTCCTGCTTGTCCAATCTCTCAATTAAAGCATCATAAGAACTGGTTCCCCCTATCTTTCTCTTCGTCTTCTCAGCTGGTGCCAAAAACGCCTTAAACCTCAGATGATCCGAGGACACATCCAACCTTTTCTGACCCAAATTTTTCTTTGTAAAAACTTGAACAAGCATTGTTTCCCCATTTAGAGGAAACTTTTGTTTCTGGAGCATGAACGTAATGATAGATCCATAAGCTAGGGTGTGTGTAGGCGTGTTTTTATTGCCTACGCGCGATGAGCGCTTATTTGACTACCTCATTGTAAATATTTTATTGAAAACGTTTTGAAGTCGCTAACAAGTCTTTAAAGGAAGACTCATAAACCTAATTGGATATTGGAAAATCGCAGGGACAACTTAGGGACAACTTAGGGACTTATCCAATGTAGATTTCTCCGTCATGACTCCATTAATGGTCAATAAACCCTAGATTGAGTTCGGGGGTGAGGGTACGAATAAGACCAGGAATCAAATTCGCCCATTGATGGCCTCTACTTAATATCGATTCATGTCATGTTTTATGCAATTAAATAACCAAACAACGTTTTTATGCAATGTATAATTGATCTATGATGGTTTGTTAAACTGATAGGATGTCGTACACCTGTCAAAAATAATTCCTGCAAAACTTTCTAACAATGTAGTAGGGTAAGTAGGATTGACTCTACAGAGAGATGGTTGTTTTAATCTAGCTTTAAAGTCTGGAAAAACTAAACAAGTTCAGAAATATTGGAATTAATGTTCTAAACTAATAAAATATGAAAATCAAACTTAAAGGATCCACGTCAATGGTTCACTATGTTCATAGTCATAATTTATCATAATATCATCAATAATTCAATTAATCAAATATCTAGAGCACAAGTTAATCCTACTGTCGGGTCTTGACGCTTTCAAATCAACATATGCATTACGGTCGCTAAAATTTCATGTATCGCAATCAACTCTCCAATCATACCACAAACCATCTCCCCCAAGCTGGACTTAACAAAACCTGACAGACCTCACTATAGTTATGTGCACTCATATACTCTCATTTGTTTAAAGGATAGATGATGACACTCAACCTAAAACAAGTCGACTCAGATGAAACATATACTCTTTAACTTTGACTTTTTGAATCACTTTTTAATTAACAATATAATACATAATGATCAAGAGGACTTTTAGAGTTGTAATGGGGCTAAGGTTAAAGGTATGGAAAATAATTTGGGAATTATGTTGGAAAAACCAAGAAGGGGGAGCATCATATAACTGAAAACATGACCAAGAAAGGTCACAATAACTACACACAACAACCAACAATCTCCAAATATAACCAACACTTTTTCATTCAAACAATTTAAAAATAACCCTTTTTCTTTCACTTTATTCACAACTATTTTTCATTTCATTTTTTCACTCTTTTTTTCACAAACTTTATTCTTTTCTTTTTTTTTTTTTCTTCTCATTTTTTTCAAACTTTTAATACAATTTCCAAGCTCGCTAAACATACTTTTCCATCATCTAAACCACAAATAGAGCACTACAATTCAATGGAAACCAAAGCAAAACTAATACTGGCTCCCCCAAGCTAGGCTTCAGACAAGAATCATATGAGATCCAAGGTTTATAATGTAGGTAAAAATCAAACACATTATGAAAGGCTCAGCGGGGCTAGAGGAAGGATAATATGAACACAAGAATACTCTGGAGTTAAGATCATGAAATAAAACGCCTCAATTATATCAAAATGTATGCACTATCAAATATCAAGAAGTACCAAGTCAAAATCAAGATCAATGCGACAAATGGGGAACTAATCACACATGAAAGAACATAACTGACACAGATAAGTTAGTTTACTAGGCACTGAAGCTCATTTGGGCCACAACAACTCCATGATTCGAGTATTCCCTTGCCCAGAGCTCAGGTAACCAGAACTTTGTAGCATATGGATTGTAGGACCAACATAACAGGTGCATGGAGTTTAGCAGATTGATAACCAGATTTCTTAATATAGGGAACATCAAACAAGTATTTGAAAACTTCATCAATTGTTACCCTACAACATGCCGGGGAGCAGAGAAACCAAAGACGACACAGACATAGAAACTTCACTTCCAAACATAGTAGAACCCAAAGACATATCAGGCAAATGCTTCAAATTCACATTAAACTCCCTAACAGCATCAGCAAATGCATTCTTAACACCTTCAAATAGTGGCATCCAACCTTGAAATTCCAACAACTGCCTAACCTTAGACATAATAGGCATATCTAAATAACCATCCTTAACAGAGCAAGTAGACAACATACTTCGTTCAATCAAAGGAGTAGAACTAGTGGAAAAAAGAGTTTCTACAGATTTACCTTTAGATGCGCGAGGAAGTTTGGCTGGTGCCTCTTTTCTCTTGATTCCCCTAGCAGACAACATACTATTCCTCTAAGATCTCCTCTAATTCATTTTTCAAGGCAGATTTGGTAACCCTTCTTTCCCTTGCACGAGTGGAAGTAGTGGGAGAATCCTCTTTGTGACTCACAATAACCACCTCTTTATGTTCTTTGTCAAACGAACTCTCCATGGACAAATCTTCTAACACCTTCTCAATAGAACCAGCAGTAGAGTCTTTTTGATGTTCCCCTCAAGTTGAGTGACAACCTTCTCAGTAGGGGCAAGGTTATGGGAGACAGAAAATGCAATTTGGTTTTCGATGGAGGAGGTGGTTTGTGGTTTAATTGGTGGCTGATGGAGTGAGGGTAGGTTCTTGTGGAGGTGGTTTTGTAGGAGAGGAGGTGACATATGTGGGTGGTTAAGGTGGTGGTGGCTGATTTTGTTATGGAGGAGCTTGATTTTGTGGAGTGGTGGAGGTTTGGGTTTGAGTGGTGGAGGTGGGATTTCTAAGACAGTGGTGGAGGAAGGCAGTTTTTCAGTTTCAACTCCGGCAACAGGTTTAGTCTGAGAAGGAGGCAACTCGGAGAATCCCTTAGTATTTCCCCGTTTCTTTCTTGAACTGGCGATTGCTTTCTTTCCCATAATTGAATCCCTTTTGAACTTTGAACTTCGAAAAATTCGCCTTAGAGACAGAGAGAAAGAGATAGAGAGAGAGTCTTTATGACTTGAAGTGATTGCACAAGGAGGCAAATATATATATATATATATATAAAAGGAGAAACCTTGACAACTTGGGGGGAATAAAGGGGATCCCAACTTGCCAAGGGTGAGAATCGATCCCAGGATCTCCTGGAACCGGGAGGGAAGCTCTAACCACTAGGCTATCCCTCACTCTATACATATACATGTATATATATATATATATATATATATATATATATATATATATATATGTATATGTATATGTGTATGTATATATATGTATATGTATATGTGTATGTATATATATGTATATATATGTATATGTATGTATATGTATATATATGTATATATATGTATATGTATGTATATGTATATATATGTATATGTATGTATATGTATATATATATATGGAAGATAAAAAAAAGGAAAGAAACCAGTTCAGATTTTAGAGGAGATATTTGAAATTTTGGAAGTAATCATAACTTCCCATAATTACCTCAACTGCCGAAATTAAAGACATGTACATGATGTGTACATAAAGGGTGCCTTTGCTAAGAAGGATTTCTATAACAAAATATCTTAACTTGCAAAAGTTAAAGATACTCGCTTAATTTTCGGAAAGAATAAAACTTCCAAAACACATATCTGTGCAAGTCTACTGTTCCATACAGGAAACATATGCACTTTGTTCAGGCAACTTAGCATGCTTTCACCTTTATTCAAGCAACGATACTTTCCAATCTTTTGTGGGATATAGAAATTAAAGCATCTACATGATAACCTGAAGGATTAAGCAAAAATATATATATACAATTCTACACTAAAGAGTACAAGTCTAACCATTAGGGGAAACAGTTGAAGCCAAAATACCTAAAGCTAATTACTCCTAACAGACTCTTACCTAAACTTAAATAACTATGACAAGACTCTTAACTTCCAAAAAGACTCTCTACATAAAGGTTTTGTGAAGATATTAGCTATCTGATATTCACTTTCACAAAACAGCAATTCAACCAAGCCTTTCTGAACATTATCCCCAAGGAAATGGTGCCATCTCAATGTTGTTTGTCTTAGAGTGCTGAACAAGATTGTTTGAAATGTTAATAGCATTGTTGTTATCACACATAATAGGAATACTTTCATAAAACACACCAAAATCTTTCAGCTGTTTCCTTATCCACAATGACTAAGAACAGCAAGCTGCTGCTACAATTTATTCCGATTATGCCATGGATAAGGCCATAGAATTCCGCTTTTTAAATCCCCATGAAATCAAAGATGAACCTAAAAAATGATTCATACCTGATGTGTTTTTCCTGTCAACAAGGAAACCAGCATAATCTGCATCTGTGTACCTACGAGCTCAACTGATGTGCCTTTTGTAAACCACAAGCACAAATCATTTGTTTCCACTTAATACCTAAGTATTCTTCTAACAGCCTTTAGATGAGACTCCTTGGGAGTGCTTTGAAACCTAACACACAATCCGGCATAAACAAACATCTGTCAGGTCTACGTGTTGTTAGGTACAAAAGCGAACCAATCATCCCTCTATACAACGAGGCTTTCACATCCTTTCCCTTTAGATTAGCATCTAATTTTGAGGATGTGGGAACAGGAGTGTCATAAGCCTTGTTGTTCTCCATTCTGTACTTCCTCAGCAGTTTCCTAAGATACTTTTGTTGTTGGATCATGATCCCATCAGCTGTTTGCCTAATTTGTAGCCCAAGGAAGAAGCCAAGTTCTCCTATCATGCTCTTAAACTCACTTTGCATAAGATTAGCAAACTCTTCACATAACACCTGATTAGTAGCTCTAAATAAAATATCATTGACATAAATTTGAACTATCAGCAGATGTTTCCCCTGGTTTTGATAAATAATGTTTTATCAACTTTTCTCCTCTTATATTCATTTTTCATCAAAAGATTTGACAGTCTCTCATACTAAGCTCTTGGAGCTTGTTTAAGACCGTACAAAGCCTTATCAAGCTTATACACATGATCGGAGAATAGCTGATCAACAAAATCAGGTGGTTGCTCAACATATACATTTTCCTTCAAATAGCCGTTAAGGACCATAAACTTCTTTGCACACCTAACAAAACACCTAAAACTAGTTTAAGATTCACACAAACATTACATAGAAAAGACCTAATCACTAAGTATTATAATCTTCATAATATCCTTAAAATACTCTTGTTCCATTGACTTCACTTGATTATCTTGGGAGAATTCTTGAACTTGAGCCTTTTTACATTCCATTTGCTGCAAGAACATAGTTAGCTACATACATGCATATATCATATAGGAACACAACAAAGAACAGTTTGTCATCATTCAAAACATAAGATTAGGAGCCCAACAAAAATATCATTAAATATAGAGTTCATTATCTTATAGTTTTTAACCTTTTGATGTAAACATGAAATATATTTATGCATTCAGAATCTTTGGAATATAAATATTCTTATTAAAAAAAAGTTTCCCGTGCATTTTGCAGGTGTTGCAAAGCTATTATGATTATATACTCCCTCTGTTTTTTTTAACTTTCTCTTTAGCTTGGAATCTTGACACTATTCATACTTAGAGAGAATCTTCTCAATTTTTTTCAAACTATAAGAAAAAATATAGTCATGCGGGGTCTTGTTTGATTAGTCTCAATTAGTACTTTATTAAATTCAATTGTTATAATTTTTATTAATAAATAATTAAAGATATTTAAGTTTAAAGATGTGCTTTGGGAGACGCGCATATGAAAGTGAGAACGACAAAAAACAGAGGGAATATTACACTAGTACACAAAACATCAATTGCTCCGGTTAAAACCCATCAAATGCACCATATTTAACGCGTAGCAGACGTCACACGAGCAATTGGGCAATTATCAAATGCTCCGGTTGTCAACCGGAACATTTGACAGGTCAAATGCTCCGGTTGTATTGAAAACCGGAGCATTTGTTCATTTTTTATGTTCAAAATTCATCAAATGCTCCAGTTTTTTTTAGCAAATAACTGGAGCATTTGCGTGTCAAAGGCTTCGATTGTCGGAACTAACCGGAGCACTTGCCTTATTATTATTTTTTTTTAAATCAGCACTGATTACAAATATTATTTCTAGACCGGTTACAAATTTATTGCGCATGCACAACTCTGTTACAATACAGCACCTCGTGCCCTCCTCACTGCTATACAAAATTCATCCAAAGTATATCCAACAAATTGCATACAAAAATTCAATAATCCAACAAATTAACTTTCAAATTAAAATAATATCATATGAAGTGTAGAATTGAATTACAAAATACAACTCCAGATTCAAAGTATGTGTTTACATCATAACTACCTAAATATCAAAATCAAAGACAACTATCAGTAAGGAAGGAAGCAAACTTGTCTCGAACTTCATTGATTTCCTTAATAGTGAAGGACTCCTCCTTTGGCGTGTTGTAATCTAATAAGAACAAAGAAAATAATATATATGTCAAAATTTGTCCGTTATAGGTCGTTTTGCCATTGATTATATCCTTTTCATACCATATCATGTATTTTTAGCTTACAATTTATTCTAATAAGTTGTTTTGGGATTATTAGGATGATTACAAGTCAAAGTTGATCGTTCAAGTCAATTTTGAACAAGTAAATGCCATTACAAGGTCGTTTTAGCCCGTTTTGGGTCCAATGCATCCATTTCATACCATATCATGTAATTTTAGCTTATAATCTACTATAATATGTTATTTTAGTATTACTAGGATGATCACAAGTCAAAGTTGATCGTTCTAATCAATTTTGTGCAAGTAAAGGTTATTTCAAGTTCGTTTTAGCCCGTTTTGGGTCCAATTCATCCATTTATATACCATAGCATGTAATTTTTGCTTATAATCTACTATAATATGTTGTTTTAGGATTACTACAATGATTACAAGTCAAAGTTGTTCGTTCTTGTTAATTTTGTGCAGGTAATGGCCTTTCAAGGTCGTTTTTGCTCGTTTTGGGTCCAATTCATCCATTTCATACCATAGCATGTAAGTTTAGCTTATAATCAACTATAATATGTTGTTTTAGGATTAATAGGAGGATTACAAGTCAAAGTTGATTGTTCTAGTCAATTTTGTGCAAGTAAAGGCCATTTTCAAGGTCGTTTTAGCCCGTTTTGGGTCCAATGCATCCATTTCATACCATAGCATGTAATTTTAGCTTATAATCTACTCTAATATGTTGTTTTAGGATTACTAGGATGATCACAAGTCAATGTTGATCGTTCTAATCGATTTTGTGCAAGTAAAGGTCATTTCAAGTTCGTTTTAGCCTGTTTTAGGTCCAATTCATCCATTTATATACCATAGCATGTAATTTTTGCTTATAATCTAGACTAATATGTTTTTTTAGGATTACTACGATGATTACAAGTCAAAGTTGTTCATTCTAGTTAATTTTGTGCAAGTAAAGGCCTTTCAAGGTCGTTTTAGCCCGTTTTAGGTTCAATTCATCCATTTCATACCATAACATGTAAGTTTTGCTTACAATCTACTCTAATATATTGTTTTAGGATTATTAGGATGATTACAAGTAGTATTTGACTTGATGTTGTGCAAGTAAATGCCAATTTATGGTCCAAGTTGTTTAAAGACTAATTAGGAGAAAACCAAGTCATAGTTTGTAAAGGGGATGAAATGTTACGAACCTTGTCTAGATCATCAAATTCCGTGCAAGAAGAAATTATATCGTACATAAACCTCATCACATAATAGTCGTAAGCAACCCCGTCATGTTGTTGTGCACACTAAATTCAAAAACATATTGAAAAAATAATTCTCAAAATTCTGATCAATAAATCTAGGGAGACTAATAACTTAAAGATAGAGGACAACCGAAATCATTTACTTACCTTCACCGATTTCCATTGAGGAAGTGTGTCTCTTCTTGGACCAGAATCACGCAGTTTCTTCATCACACTACAACACCACATTTTATAATAGTGACAACAATGTCATGCATGTTAATGAAGACCTAAAAGGAAATGAAAATATAACAATACCTATTCAATATGATTTTGACTAGTAAGCTTCAGGGTGGTTCTCGATGCAGAGAATCAAAATCGTATATTGTGTGATTTGAAGGAGATATCACCAAGAGCATCCAATGACGACTAATAATGAAAATTTAAGTTCAACAATCATATATATATATATATATATATATATATATATATATATATATATATATATATATATATATATATATATTTGTACCGGCCAATAGCAGTTATCCAAAATAGCATTATGAAAAGACATTATCAATTAGGTACTAAAACATACTCTTCAATGTATGGAGCAATAATATACTTATCTCCCCATCGAACACATTGTCTAATACTCCGTTCAATGTACTCATTCGCTTCTGCATGGTTGTGCAAGCAATTGGCATCACGAATCTCTTGTGGACATAACCACCCAACTTTTGAAACAGAATCACAAAAGAACATAGTTGAAAAGATCATTTGGTATGTTTTCATGTCAGTTTTATTGTAGAGAGAAAAGGAGAGGAAATAAAATAGCTATAAAGCGTATGGTGATTATAAACAACAAATAGAACAGATAAAGGAAAAAACTATTAATCAACTCCATAATGTGCATATATTTTTGAGTTGGGCAATACTTTTATATCACTATCATCATGCTTAGTCACATATATTTTACCTCATCTGTAAATCGCACCCAAGCACATGGCCATATCACAAAACTACCCTCTGCGTCATTGAGAACAAAGAGGCTCCAATTCGCCCTAGGGACCGGTAGTGAGAAATCTTCAAATCCACATATAATGGTGTCTACAGACACATTAAAATAAGAACTTGCTACCGGCAGCAAATGCGATGTTTGGCCCACTCTCGATGGTTGTGCCTGACCATAAGCTACCACAACCAACTCACCATCTTTTTATTCGGGAAGTAAAAGATAACAAGGTGTCTCCTCCTATTTAAAACATAATTGGCTAAATTAAAAATTAACAACATGATATAATATATTTTGTCAGAAAAGAAACTGAAAAAGTAATTCTTTATTTACCTCTAAATCAGGTACTGGGGGATCAAGTAGTGGAGGATTAGGTATCGAACCAGGTACTTCTCTAGGTGTCTCAGGATCTTGCTGGCTTAATTTCTCCCCAGGAGTGATATTGAGCTCGTCAAAGCTAGGTAATCCCATGTGCTCCAAGATGGCACTGAATTGATTCTTCATCCTCTTCTCAAGCTCCTCTATTGCCGATTTCATTTTGCGCTCCATATCTTGTGATGCATTAGAAATTGAGCTTGATCTTGTTGTGGAGTACTCTTCACCGTAAAAATTTTTCAAGTCTAGTCGTACCCCTCCTTTGCCTTTCACGAGTCCATCATGATCCTTACCTAGTACCATATATAAGGCATCCTTGTTCGCTTTGGGAACGAACTCACCTGTAACCTCTTTGTGCTTCCATCCAAGCTAGTGAAAAAAAGAACACATAAGTAAACAGTTAGTTAGAAACTGAAAAACTAAATTCAAATAAAGTGACACTAAATACTAACCACAGCATAGGCTATCTTCTTCGTTTCCGGATCAGAAATGGTTCTTCTCCCACTTGCATCTCGACTATGAAGTGAACAATACCAATTGGCAACTCGATCAATCTTCTGTGTCATAAATGTAGAGCTAGAAGTTCCCCCGATGATGAGCTAATGCTCGGGTAAAAACCAACTACTTCAAGCCACTCCTTTCTACTCTACTCACAAGTTTTAGGACCCATATGATGATAAAACTTCTTCTTGCTTGAACTTATATAAGCTTTAGCGCGCTTTTCCTGTAGAATCAATATAAAATATATAAATAAAAGGTAACTAAATTCAATAAAGGCATATAATAAAAAAAAGATTGACTTGTTGGCTCACGACAAAACACAATTTTCATAAATGTATAGGGGGGATGGAAAGGGGGTGGCGGGGGGGGCAAAAAGGAGGGTGGCAGGGGGGCTAACGGGGGCGAAGGGTGGTAGGGAGATGGAAGGGGGGGTGGCAGGGGGCTGATTGGGGGGTGGCGGGGGATGGAAGGGGATGGTGGCAAGGGGATAGCGGGGGTGGTAGGGGGCCGGGCAGGGGTGGCAGGGGGCTAGCAGGGGGTGGTAGGGGGGCTAGCAAGGGGGTGGTAGGGGGCTGGCAGGGGGATGGCATGGGGGCTGGCATGGGCCTAGGGGGGCAGGGGCGGCATGGAGCTAGTGGGGGGGGGGCGGGGGGCATGGGGGTAGTTTGCTTCACATGTTCAATTGCAAGTTCAATTGCAGTTTGCTTGATTAGGATGTTCTGCGGAGATAGTGTGCTTCAAATGTTCTGGTCATGTCCACTTATTGCTATCAAAACCTCTGTAATAATTTTTCCTACAAATGTTCAGGAATAATCCATGCTGTAAATTTCATTAATTTCTTCTTATTCCGTCATCTCCTTAGAGTTCCTCATGTTGCTGCATTATTTGGAATTTGGCTTTGCATGTATACTCAATGTCTAATGTCCTTTCATGCCCAAACAACCAAGATTTGAGAAAAGAAGGGACCTTTATATGTTATATCACTACCTTAATCAGATCCTATACCCCTTCCCTCCTGATTCCATGAGTATATGTGTATCATGCTGCTGAGATAGAAAATTCTAAATTGAAAATGATACAACTTTTCTAAAAAGAATATACCATTTCATAATAAATAACAAAGTGGTGAGTTAAAACGACACATGGGTATGACAAAATATCTATTGATGATCGATAACAGATTGCAAATAATGCTCTTGAGTGTACGATCTAATGTTGAAAATCTAACTCTAAACCTTACTTAACAGAGTTGAAAATATGAGATAAAAACTTACAACTTCTTTCGGAGTAGTTTTTTGGGCAACAAATGCTTCCCAATCCTCTTTTGTGATGTGATCCCATACGTCATAAGGCAACTCCACCAGTCCTTGCTTCTTTTCCGATGCCTTTTCATTTCCCCCTCCCTCCTCATTTTCCTTTTCCTCTCCTTCCTCATTCTCCTTTTCCTTTCCTTCTATCAACTTCTTAGACTTGGTTCATTTTCTTCTTAAAGTGATCCATCCACTCACTAGCTTTGTCTTGAAGTCTCTAAATCTCTCTGCAATAGCTTGATAAAAATACTTCCTTCTTGGCTTCATCAGGTTCAATATGAAATAAATTCTACAAAAAAGAAAAACAAAAAAGTTGCTTAACAAGTATGTTATAAAATGGAGCTAAATACTTGTGAACTCTTATACACTTACCACTGTATCTTCCGACAATGCCTTCTTCATACCCTCCGACACCTCTTTCCATGTTGTCAAAATGGAAAGTTTGCGCATGCAAAGGCCAACTTGTTGCCCATACATATGACGCCACCTACCACATGGTTGACCAAATTTATCGTATTCAAGGTGCATGGGTTCCTTGTTTTTCAGTCCTTTTGTGGGACCTCGCCCTCTTTTCTTTTTTGGATTGTGACTCACAATTTCACTTACGGTACGCACTTGTAAGCGGCCTTGAGCTTGAGGAGATGACACCATCTCATCATCCTATTGTATAAGGGTTGCGGTATCGGTCTCCTCCTCACCTTTATCCTCCTCCATCTCACCTTTATCCTCCTCCATCACTGGATCATACTCGGCATCATCATCATGCTCCATTTCATCATTCTCAATATCATCCTCCTTACTCCTGCATTTGCGTTTTGTGCCCATTCTTGATTGAGTTTCATATGCCGCTGAATAAATCCCCATTTCTTGCATTTTCAATTTATTTTCTGCTATCCTCTATTCTCTATATTTCTCATAATCTGCCATCTTGAATGTCTACTGTGAGATTAGCTTCTGCAGAAAGAGGTAATAGACATTGAGTTAAAAAAAAAAAGGACAAAGAGTTATGGCTCCAGTATACTACATACAACAATAGACTATTAAAAAATACAAGTAAAAATCAGTTTCATAAAGTAAAAACCAATTCACTAATAAAAAAAATATATTCAATTCTAGTAAACTGGAAGCCATTTATAGTGAACGACAGCTTTGAAGTTTATTGGTGCTAATAAAGAAGATAGAACCATATCAGACAGTACTTTACCCAAGCCAAGTAAAAATGGCCTATACAATTAGGATCTCAAACTATCATGTACTCAGATCTCAAGATCTCTTAGTAGAAGAAAAAAAATTTAGAACAAAATTGTGACAACAATGCTTAAATTTTTATGCCCAGTTGTGTTCTAGGTTATGAACTATATCGTTTCTACATGTCGGCCGCAACTGCTGCTCCATTATCTGTACCAGTTTCATCCTCTTCAGAGGTCAGAAAAAGTAAGTTTCATTTTTTTTCTTGGGCTTGTTGCATCTAACTAGAGAGAAATTACTTTGATTCTTGAATTTTGATTATGCAAGAGTTAACAAAGGAAATAGAACAGCTATTTCGATTATTGTTATTCCCATAGTTGCTGTTGTAACATTGATATTACTCATAACTGTTTTCGGGACGGTTTTGAAGGGAAGGAAAGAAAGACTTCGCGACCGCAAAGGTAAGTGATCTTGTATTAGGATGTGTTCTATGACTTCTAAGTTATGTCCAAATTATTTTCCTGGACTCATCTTATTCATTCTAAAATTTTCCTGATTTTTTCTCCAATTAAGGAAAATCTGGTATAATTCTGATATTGTTGTAGAAATTATTAGTCCTATTGAGCATGAAGGTAACCATGCAGAAGACGAGATGTTCCAGAAGTCTGATACTGAGTCAAGTGATAAGCTAAGTTTGGAAAGCGACAATGTGGAAAGTGAAGCTGATTCTGAAGGTAGTGAAATAGAAGAAGAAATGTTCCAAGAGTCTGATACTGAGTCAACTGATAAATTATGTCTGAAAACTAATGTGGATAGTGAATATGAAGGTAGAAACATAGAAGATGAGATGTCCGAATCTGCTAGTGAAGATAATATATCAAGTTTGGAAGTCAATGTGGACAGTGAAGTTGAAGATCCGATCTTCTTCACGGAGTTCGATAATGAATCAACTATTCAAGCTAAAACAGAGACACCTTTGGACCATAAAGGTGTGCGACAATTGAAGAGGATGCTCAAGGAGAGACTACAAGTGAGTTTCCATGAATTTCAAGTTGTCTTGCTTTTTATCTTCCAGCAAATTTATATGTGAGTACTGACATTATTGTTTGCTTGTCAGGCAACAACATTGGCAAAAAGCATGGAAAAATTGACCTTAGAGGAGACTGAGATCTCACTGCCCAAAGTGGAAGAAGATTTGGAAGGTCTTGTGGAGTCTAAGAGTGGTATGTATGCATTGCTTTTTTTCACAAAATTCTTAGTCACAATTGATCTATTAGCCAACACCACTAAAATATCAATTTTGTTGGGACAATGAAGGCAATGGGAAAAGGTTATCAGGAACTTTCAATGTAAATAATAATGCCAAACTTTTTAAATTATAGCAGTTTTGATTTGATGATTAATGATGAAATTCACTATTAAAAGTTTACTTACAAAGTTACAATTGATGCAAATTGAATACATAGCTTAATATGACGACAAAGTTACAATCTCAAGGAATATAATACATTTAGAACTCTCTTAGGCCAATTATGTTCAACTTTAATTAATAATAACAATAATGGTTTGAAATCAGGAAAAACAAAATAGACCATTATTAAATCAACAATAATAAAAAAAAGCAGTTTTAATGAGTAATAATGTGTTACCTGCGAACTGGATGCTAGAACGCTAGAGTGACTGTAAGCTAATTGGATTTGTGACAACTAGAAGAGCAAATATGGTAGGGCATCAAACAAAAAAAGCAAGCAGCTACACATGACCTGCAGTCATTAGTTAGCTTGTTATGACTTGTTTATACATTATGTACATATGCTTTACTAGGAAACAGAAGGGGTTCTTTAAAAGATCAAAGTTGTCAACGTCAAAAACTCAAACAAACTCATTATATAAAATATCCTAGAGATTCAAAGATAGAAAATACATAATATGAGAATAAGAACCACAAAAATATGTTTCATATCTCCCAAGTAATAAAAGACATTCATAAACCTGTATGTATAATACCTTGTGAATATATCATTCTCAGGAGTCGACAAGTATCCCTTCCATGTGATCTACGCGCATATAATTTGTGTCGACATCTGCATCGCTTATTACATCGATTTTGGGATTGATGAAAGGCGGGATGTCCTCAAAAGCATCATACTCTTCCTCATCATCAACATCACCAATGCCAAGGATACTTCTTTTTTCCGGTACAACAATACACCACTTATGATCAACAATACTTTCACGCAAATGACCCAAGTCTACAAGAGTGAATCCACAAGGGTCATCCTTTCTTACGAAACGACGATTATTACCTATCCATTTGCAATAGAACAGACCAACCTTGAAAGTAGAGTAGTTAAGCTCCCATATTTCTTGAATTCGCCCATAGTATAACAGTTTGGCATCCACCGGATTCCGATCCTTAACGCTCGCATAAAATGTAGATGACGCCAAAACAGAAACACCACTATTTTGCACTGATGATGACTTTTGATCTTGACCTTCACTCCAAAATGAAAATCCGTTGATATCATGCCCCTCATATTTATTGACAGCTTCACGAGGACCAAATGCTAACCACTTAATAGTTTCAGATACATCATCTTGTTGTTGACATATTACTCAATCATGAAACCAATCAATAAACGTCTTATTGTGATACTGCATCAATGCCCTATCCCCTTTGGAAGGATTTTCAGCCCGTAACACCTCCATATGCTCAACCAAATACGGATGCACTGCTACAACGTGATGCAACACATATAAGTGTGCTTGTAGGCACCTATCCCTAGGAGGTGTGACTAATTTTGGGCCAATCGTACCGTGGCCTCCAAGTCTTCCATCATGTCGAGATGTAGGAAGTCCGATAGGTTCAGCACTAGCCAAATACTAGGCTATAAAATTACCAACTTCATCGCCCACGGTGCCTTGAATGATACTAGCTTCAGGTTGTGCAGGATTCCTCACTTTATCTTGTAAAGTACTCATTCGTCTTTTAAAAGGATAACACCACCTCAAAAACACTGGACCACAAAGCTTTATTTCACGAACTAGATGGACGATAAGATGAACCTTTATGTCAAAGAATGCAAGTGGGAATTACATTTCAAACTTGCACATAGTCTCTACCACATCAGCTTGAAGAGCATCAAGTCTTGTCGGATCAAGCACTGTGCTGCATATCGTGTTAAAAAATGAGCATAGTTCAGTAATAGCATACCTCACACGTTTTGGTAGTATCCCACGAATAGCAATCGGTAAAAATACTTGCATCATAACATGGCAATCATGAGATTTCATAAACCCTTATTTCAACTTGCCATTCAAAGATACAAATCTTTTCATATTAGATGAGTACCCCGATGGAACCTTAATGCCATACAAAAACTCACAAAAAATCCGCTTCTCTTCCTTGGACAACGTATAGCAAGTTGGAGGCAAATAATTCTTATTGTCGACTTTTTTCTTGTTCTTTTTAACCTTAACTTTCTCGAGATTTCTGTTTTTTTCGGATTTTTTCCCCTTATTGTCTTCCTCAAGATTTGTTTCTTTTTCATATTTCTTCCTCTTCTTACCTTTCTTGTCCTGAGGCCACAATTCTAGCTGAACTCCTTTCTCTTCCAAGTACAATCGTGAGGCCTTGTTATCCTTTGGCTTATTGGGAATATTCATAAGCATCGCAAGAATGGCATCGCATACATTTTTTTCTATATGCATGACGTCGAGGCAATGTCTAACCTTTAGGTCTTTCCAGTAGGGAAGTGTCCAAAAGACAGACTCCTTTTTCCATAATCCTTTCTTCTCTTTCATTAATTGTTTTACCAAATATCGTTTCAACACCCTTTACTTGCTCATAAACCTCTTTACCAGTCAACGGTCTACGAGCTACACCCTCTTCAACAGACCCATAAAATGCCTTCTTCTTCTTACGAAAAGGGTGGTCGGGTCGTAACAACTTTCGGTGGGGCATGTAGACATGTTTGCAATTAGGAATGAATGTGGATTCCATGTCATCCATACATATCGGACATGCTTTCTTACCTCTATTCTTATACCCATATAACTTACCGTACGCTGGGAAATCGTTAATGGTGCAGAAAACCATTGCACGCAAGGTGAACATCTCATTAGCATGAGCATCAAACACAGAAACCCCTTCATCCCATAGCTTTTTGAGATCATCGATAAGTGGTGCAAGATAGACATCTATGTCATTTCCGGGCTGTTTAGGACCCGAGATTAGTAGCGACAACATCATATACTTACGTTTCATACACAACCAAGGAGGCAAGTTATATATAACTAAAAGCACAGGCCATGTACTATGCAAAGAGCTCATACTTCCGAATGGATTCATCCCATCTGTACATTGTCCAAGCCTCAAATTACGATCTTCATTCCCAAATGGCTTATGCAATCTATTAATACTCTTCCACTCAGGAGAATCTGCCGGATGCTTCAACAAACTATCTTTCTTCCTTCCGTCTGCATGCCACCTCAGATTTTTTGCATCTTTTTTTATGGAAAACAACCGCTTAAATCTAGGTATTATTGGAAGATACCACAACAGCTTAGCTGGGGGGCCTTTCGTATCTCCAACCCCTTTACGCTTGTAACGTGACTTCCCGCACCGTGGACACTCATCGAAATTGTCATATTCATTCCTATATAACACGCAGTCATTTGGACAAGCATGTATCTTCTTGTACTCTAAGCCAAAGGGACACATAAGCGTTCTAGCATAATAGGTCGACTTTGGAAGTTCATTGCCATCGGGAAACATCTCACTTAACACTTCCAACAGGAAAGTGAAACTAATATCGGTCAAATTTCCCTTTGACTTAATGTTGAAAAGTGTGAACACGGCAGAAAGTTTGGTAAATTTTTTACAACCAAGATAAAGTGCCTTTTGAGCTGCCTCTGTCAAAGACTCAAAAACACAAGAATGTTGTCCTAAATCATCCTCGACAATATCCATCATCTCATCCACATGATCATTGTCATCATCATCAATCTCGTCCTCAGTATCATACTCCATTTCCTCAGATGCATCTTCTTGCTCATGGACATCATTTGCACAAGAATTCCCTTCATACACTCCCTCCTCACCATGCCAAATCCACACATGGTATTCATGCCTAAACCCATTACGAAGTACATGCTCCCTAAGAAACTCAATACCATTGACTTTGAACACATTACTACACTTGACACAAGGACAATAAAATCCCAATTCCCCCGTCCTAGCTTGATGTTTTAAGGCAGAATCACAAAATTCTAGTACCCGATCCACAAATTTCGACGAATCAATGTTACCAAACATCCATGAACGATCTCTCGCCATCCAAACAGACCTCTAACGACTAATTAAACACATATAATAACACATTGTCAATCATTTAAGCATTCAACGATATGAACATACAAATACAAAAGAAGATTTATAGCATGAATATATGCATGTCTTTCAAAGGTCCTTATCACTCCAACCTAACCCATCCTTGGACGTCTAATCCCACTAGTAAATGTATGTCAGCTTCTCGATTCTATGGAAAATCCGGCAGAATTTCCCTACAGTTCTCCAAGTACACAATGTAGGTAATTACTTATCTACCTATGCACCCAGAGAACAAATTATGGAAATGAGTAGCCGTGATTTTCCATAGAAAAGAAAAGAAAACATACATTTACCACCTAAATGAGATCAAACGTCCAAGAACAGTCCCAAAACGGGGACTATCCAAGACTTACTCCTAATGAATAAGTCTTGGATGGGTATCTAGGCATATGATTCTGATGATACTTTAATTGTGCATAACAAAAACAAACTTTTGAATAAAGTTCAGTCCTTGATTCTTAAAGCATTCTTAATGATTCAAAATTAACATACAAGTAAATCATTTGAACAAAGATGCTAACTAATTTTACATAAGAGTAAGAGGGAGCACAACTAACCTATGAGAGACCGAGAGAAGCAAGTAGACACAGACAAGGTGTAAGATATGCAGGCACCCTGAGCATTATAATTTAAAAGAGAGGATTGATATTAGCAACAACTTTAGGAGATAAATTAAAAGAAGTAGTCATTCATCCCATACTAATAACTTCCTTTCTTAGTTCCACTAATAACTTCCTTTAATAAAACTTAGACACGGACGGAGTGTAATATATTAGCTCACTATTAACTATAATTCTCATTTAGTTGTTATATACTAGGAATGGCTCATGAGGTAGATGATCCTTACCGTAGCATTACAATTTAGGCACCAAAAGTACCAAATAGTTCATTTAATAACTACTCAATATGTAGATACTGGAGCTCTGAGTATGATAAAAAAAATGCTAGTGGTAAGGCAATCTTGAGACATAAGACATCCGCCACATTGTTGGACATGAATCATCAATCATAGAGAAATTAAAACACAAATTTGAGAATGCCAAAAAAAAGAAATAACTAGAAATATACTAATCGTACTACACTAACCAGACAACTAAGGTGTGTTCACTTCACATTAAAGAGTAAGTCTCAGGTTTATAAAGTTTGGAATACTTAGAATAAATTCTGAATAGTGTCAAAGAATTCTCAGAAATTTCGAATAGTTTCAATACGACAACTTTCAAAAAGTTCCAATAAAGTATGATAAGTCTTGTTCACACCCTAAGAATGATCAAAGGAAACAAAACTTGGATCTTGCAAAGAATTATAAAAAGGAATGACGACATCTTCATATTGCTCAGTGACTGGTATAACCCATAAAAGAAAGAGCAGTGTTGTCACTCTCCCATATTTAATGGCGAAAAATCAGCAAAACTAGTCACAGTTGACACAAAACTACTACCAAGTTTCAAATTTGGGGTATGTCATGCTAAAAGCATCCTACTAGATTAGAGTTTGAGAAATGATTGAGGAAATTATTTAAATTAAACGCTAGAATTATTTCGAGTAATTCAGGAAAACCTAGAAATTATGATAAAATTGAACCTGAAGGAGTTAGGGAAATTGACATCAAATTCGAACCTGAAGGAGTATGCGGCAGACTGATTCGAGTGCGACAAATTGATTCAAGTGCGCTAGTGAATTCGAGCCTGAAGGAGTATACGGTTGGAATTATCCATTAATTCACCAATCCCAAAATTCAAATTTCAATTAATGGCAATGAAAAAGCACTCTATTTCAAATCCACCATAATCAACAAAATTGGCAACAGCTACATAGACTAAAAATTGACTCTTGCCATGAATAATTGCATTTATAGAAAAAAAAAAAAAGGAATTTAGAGGAACATGTAGCAAATAAATTGAATGAATTATGCAAACTAGGCGCAATTTGAAGAATTAGAAGCACATTGAAAATTGCTAAATTAGGGTTTTTCACATAAAATTTTGGAGAGAGAAAGAAAGAAATCTGAGGGATCTTGACTGTGGTGGAAGCAGCAACGATTATTACGTTATGAACGTAACCTAAGCAAACAATTTTTCTCCGAAATTAGGGCTTCTGTTACGAACTGCGGCCAGGGACTTGAGCGAAGCGAGTTCCAATCTGAATCTGGCGGAGGAAGCGGTAGATGTTACGAGGGACTACCGATGTCTAAACTCTATTGAAGTGAAGGACTGACTTGGGAGGAAGCGAAGGACGACGACGGAGGACGGCAGATCAGTGGGGAGAGGATGCGAAGGACTTGGGAGGGAGGGAAGGACGACGGAGGACAGCTGAGTGGGGGAGGATGCGAAGGACTTGGGAGGGAGAGGCGACTTAGGATTGATAACTGATAAGAGAGGGGTGTACTGAACTATAGGGTCCAATATTTGATTACATTAGCGAGGGGGATTTCACCAAAAGAAAAAAACTCGCACCTAACGATCCAAGTGCTCCATTGATTAACCCGAGCATTTAGTCACAAATGCTCGTGTTGATTAGTCAACCGGAGCATTTGATATCAAATGCTCCGGTTGACTAATCAACACATTAACATTTTCACAAATGCTCGGGTTGATTAGACAACCAAAACATTTCACAAGTAGCAAAAACAGTTTTTTCCACTAGTGTTAGATTAGTATTTCGCTCTTTATATTTATTCATATGTGTTTTTTCTTGTTAATCACTTAGAGAATTATCTACATCCACTTCCCCAAAATACATCCACTTCCTAGCTCAGTAGCTCACTCAATTACTTCCTTAGTTTCTTAATTTTACTTTCCCCTCTTTGTTCCATTTCGTCACCTTTACCCCTAATCTAAGAATCAATTTGACAATAAAAACAAAAAAATCCTCTTTGTATTTTTTTTTTTCTAAGTAAGTTGAAATGTAATATAACCAAAATCAAAATTTACAACCAAACAAGCCTTGATAAGGCCAAAAGAGAAGCTAAACAATCAGTAAACCCCCAACCTCTATTACTCCAATCTCTGAACCCACTCTCTATCTATACTGAAAATTTTCTGTGGCAAAACAACTATGACTCTACATCTAATTACATTATGTAAACTCTTAATTACAGTGGATAAAGTGGGAACTATTAAAACCCTCTTTATAGTTTTATATCTTTCCTATTTACTTTTGAATAGTCTCCAATGCGCATCTTTTACCTTCTCCATCTTTCGTTATATATTATTAAAGTTTAAAGAACAAGATGTATTTGTTAAAAAAAAAAAAAACAATGAATAGAATGAAACTACCTTTCAAAAATAAATCCAACAAGATCCAACACGATTATGTATTTTTATATATGATAATCACTAAATAATGTCAAAGTTTTCTTACTCTGACTAGAAGTATCCAAATAAGCAAATCAGTCTGATTCTATCTCTGTTCCATCCGTTTGGAGTAAGGAAGGATCTCGAAGAATCGATCTTTCTTTTTAGTTATCAAGGATTTCTTATATAGCTAGAACAACCTTCACAAATTGCAAATACTAATTTGGTAAGAATTAATCAAATTGAATCTATAGCGTCATCATTTACCGGAATCGAAATATCTGCAAGATCCGGGTCACAATTTATACCGATTAAACAAATCATCGGAATCCCTAAAGTAATACATTCTTGAAGGGCCGTATATTCTTCTTGTTGGTCAACGATGATTACGATATCCGGTAACCCTATCATATATTTGATCCTACCAAAAAAATATTGAGGAAGTATTGTTCATTTAGCATTGAGGTGGGATAAAATTCAAATTTTAAACGCTCTATTCAGATAAATATAAACTATATGAGTTATTATTGAGGGTACAACAAAAATAAAGTAAAGTGTTTCCATTATAAAATTATAATTTTATTTGAAGCTTAGACGTGTGTGCAGCATTATCCTAATTAGACTGGGATTGTGGTAAATAAGCCTCACGAGTTCCAACCCTCACGAGTTCCTGAATAAGCCTTTAGTAGGTCAGAGAAAAACCTGGTTAATAGCCGTTACAAACACTTTGCAATTATAGTTGTGGCATTGTGGTAAATAATGCCAAAATAAGCTGCATATACATTTGAAAAAAAAGGCTTTACAATGCAAAGTTAATATATGCATAAATTAATTAACCAAGTAATACTTGGTCAGTTGGTCTTGTGGTCAAATTTGTATCTTATTAGAGGTACTTTTGAGCTGGGATTCTCTTACCTTTGCCCCCACTCTCAAAGGGTATTGATCTTGCCTGTGTAGCTGGGTCAGATTAACCTGTGCAAGGCTCCGGCCCAGTAGGACACTTCTTCTTACCATTCTTTTAAAAAAAAATAGTATATGCATAAATTAAAGTACTCCATCCGTCCCATAATATAAGTCCTGATTCTGTTTTTACACGAGAAGTAAAGTAAGTGGAATCTTGTTTTATTTGGATAAATAGATTCATTTTTATTGGAAAACATTACATTGTTTGTTTTCTTTTTAACAAAAAAATAAAAAATTGAACACTTAATGTTGCACTGTTTAATGTGTAGAGAAGTTCAATAGGGTAAAAGATTTCATTTTGTCATTAATAATGGGTGCATTGGGAGCTGAAATTATGAGGACATTTTGAGAATTAAATTATTCTCGTGAGGGTATTTTGGGCATAATTATTGATTGAAAATAGAAATAAAACATATATATTGGGACACCTTATAAGGAAACATGACTTATATTATGGGACGGAGGGAGTAGCATATTTTTAGATATAATAAAGTAAGTAATAAATCTAAAAATAAAGCAGTATATAATATATACAAGAGTAGCATGTGATGGCCTAATGGTATTGACATTACGTTTCTAAGGTCGAGTCTCACCTTTTGCAAGAGTGATCCCCAACTTTCCCCTCCTTGCAAAGGATTTCAGCTTACCTAACTAAAAAAATATATTAATAAATACAAGGAGTAAAAAGTAGTATATACAAAATTAAAGTAGTACTTACAAGGATTAAAGTAGTTTTTTTAGGTCCCATGACCTCCTAGAACCGGGAGTGAAGCATTAACCACTAGACTATTCCTCACTCTCTGAAGTAGTATATATGTCCATTTAGTATAAGTCGATGCAACATTTTTGTCATTATTTACCATAATGCCATTGCTTATAAGAACTATGAACCTAGCAAAGCTCAGTCATGACTCATGGGAGTGGGAGAAAAGGGTGAAGATATCTCCATATCAAAAGTAGTATCGTTTTATCTAATAACCTCTAAATACTTTTTGTTGGGAAAGACCTATTAAAATAGCTATTTTGTTAGAAAATACCTAATAGTTTTTTTTTGTTGAAAAAGACCTATTACAATACTTCCCTTTGTTACTTAAGACCACCTCAATGTTTTCCGACCAAAAAGTCAATTTTTTTCGACATTGATTTGCTTCCCCTCCCTTTCTCGATAAATAAGACCAACCTATTTTTTTTTGGGAAATTCCCACTGGTAACCCTGTACTATGGAACATTTGCAATGGTAAACCGTTTTTTAATTCAGTTTCAAAAATAACCCTATACTTAGTAATATTATACAAAAGTGACCTTAATGATGGTAAGACCGTTAATTCAACCGTTAATTTTATTGGTTTACCTAACCCAGGTTAACCCCAACCACCATCCAGCCCACTGACATCCCACCCAACAACCACAGTTTTTACCAATAAAACTAACGGTGGAATTAACGATTTTACCATCATTAAGGTCACTTTTGTATAATATTACTAAGTATAGGGTTATTTTTGAAACTGAAAAAAAAAACGGTTCAACATTGCAAATGTTCCATAGTACAGGGTTACCAGTGGGAATTTCCCTTTTTTTTCTTACCATAATCCCTTAAAATAGGAAGTAAGAGGAAAGGATTTGGTACCGTTAAGGGATTAGGATAAAAAAAATATGTTGGTCTCATTTAATGAGAAAATGAGAGGAAGAAAAGTCAATGCCAGAAAACTGACTTTTTGTCCCGAAAATATTGAGGTGGTCTTATGTAACAAAGGGAAGTATTATGATTTGTCTTTTTGAACAAAACAGTTTTTATTAGGTCTTTTCCAACAAAATGATTATCTTAATAGGTCTTTCCCAATAAAAAATCCTAAAAATATAAGATACAATCCTTACCATTAGACTGGTACTTGTTACTCTAGACTAGGGCCATATGTTAAGACTTTAAGAGTACTAAATTTTTTGCCTTTCAAATGGACGTACATAAATCAATACGCACATTATATACTATGTACTCAAAAACTACCTCCTAGATACATTATGATACTCGTCTTAAGGGGGGGGGGGGGGAATCTCACCCGGCTTCATCTGTTATATCAGTTCTGATCCACTTAACAACTGCCTTAAATCAAAACTTCCCCTTTGCATTGACCTTCATAATTTCAACTAGAATAAATTAGAATGGATCAACGTCAACCAACTTCCATTGCAGCTATATAAGTATATATCATTGTACCTATCATCGAGGCTATATGAATCCAATACTGTTATAATATAACGATTCAATATCCCCTCTAAGAAAAAGGGAAGAAAAAAAATGGAGATGTTGAAGAAGTGGAAGAAGAATATACTAATAAGATGCAAGTCAACCAAGGAGAAAAATAGTAAGATACCAAACACATTACCAAAGTGCAAGTCATTTCCACCATGGTGTAGTCCGAGCCCATCATCATCATCCGATGGCGCGGCGAAGCAACAGGCGACACCGGGGGGATGCTTCTCGGTATACGTTGGATCCGAGAGGCAGAGGTTTGTGATGAAGGCCAAGTATGCTAACCACCCTTTGTTCAAGATGTTATTAGATGATGCTGAGCAGCAATATGGGTATAGCTGTGATGGCCCTATTTTGCTGCCTTGTGATGTTGATCTATTCTATAAAATCTTAGCTGAGATGGATAGTGATACTACAGATGTTATTCAACCTCATGGGTGCGGTGGATATGGCTCATATAGTCTCCTTAGTCCATCTAAATTTCTCAAAATTAACCAATTTTAAAGACAGTATATACAACTTGAAAAGCTCTTGTTTTGTTTTCCATTTTATTCTTTGATCTGGATTTTCATTTTTTTGCTTTGACTTTAGGAATGTATTTGTTTTTTGCATTTGTTGGTATCACATTTGGATTGGATGTATTATCTACAGTTCTTATTGTATAGACTTGTTTGCTGTATAATACATGTGCTAATGTATAATGTTGGTGAAAGAAATTCAACATTGTATGAAGATAGATAGCTTTGCATTGGACTCTTTATTCTTTAAGAACGGATCAAATTGATTAAAGCCAAATTAGGAACAGCTGATGCCAACTATTTGAATGGTGTTATCTTTCACAAAACATCACTATGTAAATTTTCCAACTTGACAACGACATGAAATGACATAATTTTATACTTGACTTCACAATTGCTTTATCATATTTACTTTTTCTGGACAGAAAAAGGATTTTGTGATTTTTACTACCTTCCTTATATCCCATTTTTGAAAAAACTACCTTTCTAAATTTTTCTCTAATTTAACAACCTTTAATTTTAAGTTTATTAATTGTTGGTTTTGCTACCCTTAAACAAATTCCGTCCCTAAATCTGTTATGTGGGATCCACTTATGACATTTTTCCATTTCCTTAGAAACTCCGCCGGTATATCTACTTATAACCTTGTTCTTCCTTCTTGAAACACTATTTCGCCAAATTTTCTTCAAATTATCTTCAAAAGCCTAAATTAATTAAGAGTTTGTTGCGCATTCTCGTTTCATTTTGAGGGTAGCTAATCATCCAATTCCAACCAAGTAAATTAAGATTATTGTTTTATTTTGTGGATTATGGTTCATACCATAGTGGGGATTATATTTAATTGGGGTCGTCTTTGAAAAAGTAGTGATTCTAATTGGTAATGAAATGTGCATAATTGAATGATTGTTGACCAAAATTAAAACTTTGATATGATTAATCTTATAGTACATATTTCAATTCGTATTGGAAGCTATAATATTGAAAAACTTCCAATATTAAATAAGTTAAGAACCCTAGTTTTGAAAAATTGGAACTTAAATTTTACTTTGAGTTGCTGAAATTGTCAAACTTTCTTCAAATTGTAATGAACAATAACCCTAAAACCCTAATTTAGATTTGTGAACATTGATTTGAAGAAAGATTGACAAATTGTGTTTGAAGTTGAACGATAGGGATGATATGTGAAAAAATCGAGGGAGAAATGTGAGGAAAATAGGGGAAAAATAAAGGTGAGCCTCACTTAACAGAAAAATGAACATATGTCGTTTAGAGGTACTGAACCCAATACATTGGGACAAGAAAGTTTATTATATTAGACAAAATTTAAGAATGGTAATTATTTAGAAAATATGATATAACAAAGATTGATAGATCCAAAATTTCCAAAGAAAAAATAAATTGAGCTATTAATCCTTGAACTCCTGACCTCTCAATCTATATTTACAGTTGAAAAATCTAATTGTTGAAATAATAATCTCTCATGCAAACTACAGATAAAGGACATAGTCATGACATCACTGCTATAACTAACTTGGCACTATATCCTCCCACTTTATTACATTATCTGAGTTTCCTCTCCAACAGAAAACATTATCCGACTTCAAGCTAATTTGACTATATCAAGGCAGGAAAACAACTTAGTCACTTTGTTCCAAACACTTGAGATTGGTAGGTAGTTTAATTACTTTAATATATATTAGAAAATTTGTCAATCTTTTATATGTCACTTCTTGCTGTTACCACCATTTTTAGATGTCAAGTTATATTTATTATGGTACATTGAATTAAACCTCATAAGGTTTAGTTTTGATTTAATGTAAAGGTCCAACACAATTATAAAGCCCATCGAACGAATTCAACAGAAGTCAAAGTCAACAGAAGAAGACCATCAGGAGATGAAAGTCAAGAATAGGAAAAGGACAGACGGTTAAAGAACAATCATGAGACGGATCCACATAGGGAACAACGTGCAAGGCTACAATTATTAAGCGCCAGAAGACGGTTGAGATTTCAATCAAATGTGATTCAAATGTTTTCCCTCCAAGCAGGCACGGAAGTTACATACCACAGTTCTCTATAAATAGAGGAATGATCATCAAACAAAAGACAACAAACAAACACACATCAAATTGCATTACTTCTTTTCTTAGCATAGCCTTAGCCTAGTCAACTCCCTTCTGGGGTTATAGTTTAGTTCCTTAGACGTGGAACATGTTCTGGCGACAAGGTCTCTAGTTCTCCGATTGAAGCAAGGAACCATGGAGGTAACAGCCTTCATGTCTTCCCTTTAGTTGTCCAGCCTGGCTTATCCTTCTATGTGTTGTAAAGTCTTTCTCGAAGTTTGTGGCATGTATGAGAATGTTGTGCTTTAATTAATAGATAAATTATTGTTTGCTCTATTTATTGCATTTCGCTTGAATTTATTAGGCGTTGTAGTTTAATCCTAAATTAAATTGCAACAAAGTATGTTAGCAAGGTTTTATCTAATTAAAACCGGTAACCCCCAGGGGCAAAGTCTCCCAAGACATTCAGTATCAAACTATTGGGTGTGCATCAACTTGTTTGCAAAGTCAACGAACTGATTTTGCACCAACAAGTTTTTTGGCGACCACAGTGGGAGGAGAAGATTCATAATCAAATTGTGAATTTTCTTCTTCGTACTTTCAAAAAACTAACTGTAAAAAATGGTTGTTTTTACTAAAATGCCGGACACGTTCTAAAAAGAATAAGGAAGTTGCTCAAGAGGAATCAAGTTTCTAGAACATGGAAACGAGTTCTTCAATCCCTCCAGAAACTCGGGCGCATGGTAACAATGGTGAACCAATTCAACATAGTCATCATGAAGAATCAAATGGAGACCCCTCACAAAGGGATGGCTTATCTCCAGGTAGTACTGGTCGTGGACTAATACATCAAATATATGGAAAAGTTCACAGAGACAGTAAAGAATTTATTGTTAGAAGATAGAGAGAGTAAGAGGCAACAATTTAACTCTAACTACAGGACTTTATCCCATGACTCTGCCAGAGTCTTCACAAACATCCTCCAACAGATAAGTGAAGAGAATAGAGAAATTAACTCTAGGCAAATTGAAAGGATACTTGCAGATATTAATGATACTATGAGTGCAACTTTCACGATAATGTCAAAATCTCTTGCCACTGAAGTAGTTACTCGTCTAGAACCACTTGTCGAAAAACACTATCAGTTAAATGAGAAACTAGTTAAGGCCTTAGAAGAGGCCTGTTGAATAGAACAAGGGGAAATTCTGGTGCAGAGCCAGATGTTCCTCCATTAGGTTATCCTCCAAGGGTACATTTCTCCCATCCTGAAACTAGAGATACAATTATCTCAGGTGATCCACAAACTTCCTCCCATGCGCATCACACAAGGGCAATCCCTATGAGCCATGGAGAGGGTAATCATGGAAATCTTAGGAGAAGTGATAGAATGGCAGCAGGCGTGGAACTAGGCTGGCACCAGGCGTCAGGACATCATCAACCTTCGCTTTCCATGGGTAGTGGACAAGTTAGTGACAACGCACACCAATCTGGGTCATCACAAGGAGGATAGAGGCAGGGTACCTTTGTTGCAAACAATAATAGTACACCGTATGCATATACGCCTCTTAACCAACCAACTATGGCTGGTATTCCTTCTACACCTTATGCTTTTATGCCTCCTAACCAATCAAATATGGCTGGTACGCCTCATTATGGAAATGTTCCAGGATTTGGTCAGCACCAAGCTCCATTTGCCCAAACAAATGGTGCTTACCATAAAGGGATACCCACAAATGGACATACATATCCACCACAAATGGCGCAAGGAGCAGCCAATCCTACCTTCATGCACAACCAGAAGATCCCTATGGGAGGTTATTAAAATCAACCTTTCAATCCTAATCCTAACCCTGCATATGATCATGTGGGAAACATAGGATTTGGGAACATGGAATATCCGGGAAGGCAGGATCCTTTGGCAACGCAGGTTGAGGCACTAGTTCAAAGATTAGTGGGTGATACCTCTAGGAGAAATCAGAGGCAAATAGGACAAAAGCCTTACCTTGAGTTGATTGATAGAGCAAATTCGTTTCCTAGAACGTTAAAGATACCTGACTTTACCTTGTTCTCCGGAAATGATAGAATTTTGCTGAAGAACATTTAGTTAGGTTCAATTATCAGTGTAGGGAAGCAGCTGACAATGACTTCTTAAAACTTAGAATGTTTTCCATGTCTCTTACTGAGACTGCCTTTTGGTGGTACACTAATTTACCACCAAATTCCATTCACTCCTGGTAAGACATGCAAGTGCAATTTACAAATCATTTTGCACGCACTGAACCAGGAGTGACCCTAAGTGATTTGGCCAGAATCCAACAGAAGTTAGGAGAGTTTGTTGAATACTGCCTATCTAGATTTAAGATGGCTAAGATTAGGTGTCATGTTAGCATTCCTGAAAGAGAATTTGTACAAATGGCTCAAGAGGGAATGTTAATTCAGTTTCGAAAAAGGTTTGATGGTCATGCCTTTCATGATTTTTTTGAATTAGCAGAATTATGAAATGAACCTACAAGCTGAAAGTGCAGCAAGACACCAGAGTTTCTTTGCTCAGAATGAAGTTCCCTTTCACTTTGAGACTGCACAAGAAGTGGAAGTGGCATAAATCATTCAAGGAGTACCTTATAAATGTTCTCCTTTAGAAAAGAAAGAATTTCTAGCGCCAAAGGATATGAAATCTGGACAAAAGAGGACATATGCTTTTGATGCTAAGAAATCTAACTCTATCTTTGACTGGTTATTATCTAACAAAAAGATAAAATTGGCAGGGAGACATAAAGTAAGAACTGCTGATGAAGTTAAGGGTAAAAAATACTGTAAATGGCATGATGCAGTAACCCATGATACTTCTGAATGTATTGTCTTTAGAAACAAAATCCAGGATGAAATTTATAAGAAAAATATCATGTTTCCTGATGATGAAGATGTTAATGTAGTTGGAATGGACGAACCATTTGAGCTATTCTGTGGTATGGTAGAGACTAATAATGTTTTTACTATTACCTTGCAGGCATCTCAAGCTACCAAAATAGGTAACCAACTCTTCAATAGATTGCTTGATGAAGGAATCTTGGTTATGCCAAAGATAGCCAATGAAGAAGGATTGGAAGATATGTGCACATGGCATATGAATGGGTCACATACAACAGACCAATGCCAAGTATTCAGAGGGTTCCTAACTAGACAATTAAGTCTCAAAAGACTAGTTGTCTCAGAAATGGAACAACATGCCATGGACCTAGAAGCATATAAGGCCAACTTAGCCAAAGCTAAGACGCTTGCTAAATCCAACCCAACTCCAAGCCAGGTGATGCATAAGCAAAGAGCCAAAACCTATAAGGAGGCTGCTCAAAAATTCCCATTGCACACTAGGGCGATAGAAGGGTTGAAGGCTCTGAGAAATTGTATGTGCTCACTATGGGCAGACAGGCTAACATTTGCAATGGTTAGAACTCAGATCATCCCAAATGATCCTGCCTGTGTGCCTGCTTACCAGCGTCCATTCCAGAAAAGGTCCAGAAGTCAAGGACCAAGAAAACATGACGGCCCCATGATGTGTCACTTTTAAATATAGTTTTTAGATGCATTTTGATTGCATTTAGAACTCCTTTTAGGGCATTTAGGTGCATAATGGCATGAATTACATAAATTGTGCTCTACTACTCCCCGTTTGCGTGTTTCGATGATTTTCAAGTTATTTTGATGCAAATTGATTATGATTATCTAATATCAAGTCTATTAATCATTGAGGATGAAGATAGCTTGCACAAGGATCACAATGCATCCGTTTGGGACAATCTCGAGTTAGAATGAAGCAAAGCGTTAGTGAAAGAAGTGCCAAAACTGACACCTGTTCACTATTTTGATCATAACTTTTATATAGAATTGACAATCAAGAAATTCCAGTTGGGTCGGAAACTAGACTTGAAGGGCTTTCCAACGATAGGTAATAAGGCCAAAATAGACTTATGCTTCAAGAGATACAGCCTCCGCAATTTGATGTAAAATCAGAGCACAAGACTTGTTCGCCCGGTCAACCGGGCGAAAGTGGCACCAAAACTGTTTACGCGCCCGACCGAGCGGAATCTCCCCTTGGCTCGTAAATTAAGAACACCGTCGCCCGATTACGTAAGGGCCAGCCTATCCAACTTTCGGGCATTAAAATACGTTTCAACGGGCGGTTATTCGGGAGTTTTAATTTTTTCCTTTTTTAGCTGGTTTTGTAAAAACTATAAATAGGTCTTCTCACTCTTTCCAGCGGGGACCTCTCCTTTTCACGTTATTTTAGTCTTAGGTTTTAGTTTAGTTTCTTCATCTTTTTCTCTCTTTAGTTTAAACCCTAATTTTTCATGTTCTTCATTAATTCATTAGTTTTGTTATATTATTCTCTCTTTTACTGATTTCTTTAATTATGCTTTCGTTTGTAGATTTATATTTTATTACTTATTTCATGAATGAATAGTATTATTTTCTAGGGTTTGGGAGTCCATGTTTATATGATATGATTATTGATTTATATTTATTCATGGTTTGATTAGTCTTGATATTTCTAATTGATTAGTGTTTATATTATTAATCTTGCAATCTGATCAATTGTTTGATTAAATATTGCACTACTACAGAATTCACGATTTGTGTCTGATTATTTTCGTCGCACGAGAGAGAAACTGACGCAAATGATGTATGTGCCTCGGATCTTACAGGACATCCGACGCAAATAGCCTAACAAAATGTATACATGCCTTTTCTGCGTCGCACGTATACCTGCAAACGACGCAAATGGTTACGCTATGTGCGTCGCATTAAGATCCCATGTGACGCAAATGGAAGTTCGCAAAATGTAAATCTTGATCTGCGTCGGAGCATAGACTCATCCGACGCAGATGCTAAGTCCTATGCCACAGCCATGTGCGTCGCATAAACTTTTGTGCGACGCAAATAGTCATCTGCGTCGGATACTACCTACCGTCCGATGCAGATGACTCTTAGTAATTTTTGTATCCTGCCCCTGGCCCAGTTAAATAGTCATCTGCGTCGGATGCCGCCTCCCGTCGAACGCAGATGACTCTTACTAATTTTTGTATCCTGCCCTGGGCCAGTATTTAAACGCTCTCTCATAGTCATCTGTGTCGGATCCAACCTCTCGTCCGACGCAGATGACTCTTATTTATTTTTTTCGTCTCCTGCCCAGTTGGGCCAATTCCCACAAACTCTCACTCGTACTTCTCTATCTCTCTCATGCGAATTCTAGTGCTCTAACTAACGACGCCTCTCCGGTACCTCCTCGCGCCGTCGACTTCTCGGGCATTACCTATCGCCGTCGACTTCTCCGGCATCTCCTCTCGCCGGCTCATCCATCTGGTGCCCTTTCATCTCGCGGGGGTAATAACGACAGCGACTCCCTGGGCTTTCTCACCACCGCTAGATTCTGGCTAATCCTTGCTGCCGCCAACTTCGCCGGCGACTCGTTGGGCTATCTCGCCGCTGCTACATTCTCGGTGCACTCCTCTTTCTCTCACTCATCTCTCTCTCTCTCTCTTGCACTCCTCTTTTTCTCCCACCGTTGTTGTACGTCGCGCCGCCGCTGCACTCCGTCTCGCCGCACCGCCGCTGTTTTCCTTCTCCCCGTCTCCGACAATGTAAGTCTTTTTTTTTTCAATTTTCTGTCTCAATTTCTGTCTATTTTTTTTTAGCAATTTCTGTCTTTCTTTTTTGAATTTTTGTCTTATTTTTTCTAGATCTTAATTAAGGAGTTTGTGATTGTATTAGTCGAGTGATTGTAGTTTGTAGTTTAAGATTGAATTTTAAGATTGAATTTAGGATGTTTGTAGTTTGTAGTTTAAGATTGAATTTTAAGATTATATTTAGGATGTTTGTAGTTTGTAGTGCTCTAAAATACTTCCTTTCTACTATATAATTATATTCACAAGTCATTCTTGTTTTTTACCATTGATCTTAACAATTCTACTTTAATCTTAATGTTGTTTCTTAATCTCTAATTTGTTAATGTCTTAATATTAGATAGTTGATGTTTATGAGTTATGACTTAATCACTATTTAATTTGTGGGTTGGTTGATGCCCTAATGCAGTTGCCACATTCCATCTTCTACTTGTCGGGTTGCCGGTGCTCCAAGCTCACCTCGTTGTGCTTGTCTTCGCTGCTCCTTGAGAGAATAGTATATATAGTTGATTCAATCAAGAGAGATAGATCCTAAGCTATCAAGATACCGTTGAATACGTAAGTTCATAGTTGTTATACATGTTAATAAGTTTACATGCATTTTATGATATTTTAAATAATTTATAAATGTTTATAGTAATTAATTGTTACAAAATCTCTATACTTAGTGCATATACAAAATACACACGCCTTGAAGGATCGAATAAAGGAACTAAATTATCTTGGACATATATGCGGGTAAAACTCTTATGGTTTTGTATTTGATACTTTATAATTCTATTTAGGATTTTTTTTTCGATTCTAATATATATCTTAAATTTGGTGTAGTTTGCTCAACAATCGGGAGGAGTGAAATGCGGCTATTTCGTGATGAGATACACGTTTCTAATCATCCGCTTCTACTATGATTCAGAGAATTTGTATGAGGTATATGTATGTTGTAAATTTATTATTTATACTTATAGAATTTTAAAGTATATTAACTAGTTGAATATATTTCTAGGCTTTTCTGTCAAGTCTTGAGCCATATTCCATATATAAGATCAACGACCTCAAAGAACTTTTTGTGGAATACTTTGTACGGGTCGTTAACGAAGCAAACTAAGCTTGATGGTTAGTGTATGTATCTGTAGGTTAGAATAATATTTTGTTGCTTGAACCTTGTTGGTTGATTGATTGCAACATTGGTTGCTTGATTGAGATGTACTGAAACAGGTTTTCGTTATATATATGCAAAATTTTCCCAACGATTTCTTGGATTGTCCAAATTACAAAGGAGACTCGCGAATTTTCTGCTCATAATTATTAAGATAATGTTTGTTTAGTTTTGGAAAAAAAAAAAACTGAAAAAAAACAAAAAAAACATATATCTGTGTCGCATGCAGTGCTATATGCGACGCAGATGACAAGCCATCTGCGTCGCATATAGCATTGCATGCGACACAGATGGTATGTGCGCAGCAGCCAAGTAGGAGCCCAACAAGCACCATTTGCGTTGCATGCAGTGCTATATGCGACGCAGATGGCTTGTCATCTGCATCTGCATCTGCATCTGCATCACGTATAGCACTGCATGCGATGCAGATGGTGCTTGCTGGACTACTGTGGGATGCATGATGGATGGGGCATGTGCGTCGCACGTTTGTTGGATCCGACGCAAATATCCAATTAACTGCATCGTGTCTTTTCCGACGTAGATAGCTGTCTACCCATCTGCGACGAGACTGGTGCCGTCGGACCAAGGTCCGACGCAAATGGGGGTCCCAGGTCCGACGTAAATTGTCATTTCTGTACTAGTGTTGCTAATATCAAGTCATAGATCGAAAGATAGTACGCTTTACAGGCTTACCTACAATTAGCAATCTGATTATGTTGAGCGACCGTACTAGCATATGTTGATTTGAGAGCGTTAAGGCCCGACCGTAGAATTAACATGTGCTCTAGATATCTGATTAATTGAACCATTGATAAATTTTAATAGATTATAGTTATGAACATGGTGAACCATTGCCCTAGATCCTTTTTAGCTTGATTTTCGTAGTTTGATTAGCTTAGAACTTTAATTCATTATTTCTGATCTTGTTTAGTTTCTCCATGCATTAGAAGCTAGATTAAAAGAACCATCTCTATGTGGATTCGACCTTACTTACCCTACTACATTGTTAGAAGGTTTTGCAGGAATTATTTTTGACAGCTATCAAATTTTGGCGACGTTGCCGGGGAGACGGTATTGTTTTATTTAGTTTTTATTGTTGGTGAAATTAATCTGTATATATATATTCTTTTTTCTTTCTTTTTGTGAATATTTATTTTTGTTGTCCTTGTCTGTTTTAGTGTGTTGTCATGGAGTCGTATAATTATAGTTCAGAGGTGGATGTTTTTTCTAATTATCAAGGGCAGTATGATTATTCTGGGTATTATAATGCGAATGATTATGTATATGATGCTTCATATGATTGTCAAAATTCAAAAAATCTGTGCATGAATGCCTATGAATATTCCCATTACCCTAATGAGTCTTATATGCCTGATTATACCCCATGTTTTAAACCTGAAGTGAATAATTATTTTCAACTCGAAACATCAAGCGTCAGGAACTTTTTAACATGATGAAAGAGTATATTGTTAAACAGCATGAAGATTTAAATGAATTAGCTCATGATTACCAAAACATGACGAAATCTATCGAATTACTTGTTGTGCAACAATATACTAACCAACAGGTGATACTTGATGATTCTAATATCGGTGTTGAGAATTATACTTCGGAGGAGAAAGGTGTTGATTTGACTCATGATAATTTGGTAGCAGGTAAGGGTGTAATTGGTGAAGTTGGTAGTGAGTGTCTCTATGTCAAAGCATCCATAGTTGAGAGTGAAGTGTCTCACACTTTTTCTATAAACTTTTCATCTGCATATGAGTCTAAAGTTGAGAGTGACATAATGCATGAGTCTTTGTCGGTTCCATCTGATACTGTTTTTGAGTCTCATGTTCCCTTCTCTAAAAAACTTGATCTTATTCCTTCTTCCCCTTTATTATATCCTCCATTGTTCCTACTTTCTCCCCTTTTTAATGACTCTAATGATAATGTAAATAATGTACAGTTAGTTTCTTTTCTTTCTTTTGAGTCATGTAAAAAAACTAACGATTTTTCTTTTGCTTCTTCTTGTAAATATAATTTTTCCTTTGATTTTTCTTTTTGTAGTTTTAGTAATTTTTTAGTACTAACATTTTACATTTTTCATTTTTCCTTTCCACTCTTATATAATACTCCCTCTGCTTTTTTTTATTTGCTACATTTGACTTACACGATTTTCAAAGCATTATTTAACTCTTAATATCTCTTATTTCGCTTAAGTAAAAATTATAAAAATTTGATATTATGAATCTACACGTCAAGACGAATCAAAATAATTGGTCAAAGTAGTGGCTTCATTCCCAAGGAAACAAATGTAGCAAATAAAAAAAAGCGGAGGGAGTATGCTATGAGATGTTTTAAGGAACATATGATAAGCTTCTTAGAGCATTAAACTATTATGAGTGATCTACTAGTCTTAAACGGTCATGCAAGACCTTAAATCAGCGCTTATCGGGAGGCAAACCGACTTTGTTGATTTTCTTTTTTTGGTTTGACTAACTTTGCTAATGTGTCATGAAGTCTTTTGCTAGGTACAAGTATAGCCAATTTTTTTGGCTAAGTTCACTGCCTCATTACAACTATCGATTGTGGTGGAGGTGTCGATACTTTTTGACACTCCCTTTGATTACCCACCCCTTTTGTAAGTTGTACCTATCCATCATATAATCCCTCTTTGTTCACATTGAGGACAATGTGTCATTCAGCTTGGGGGAGGATGTTTGTCATCATTACTTAGCGTATGTTAGTTGGATTTAGAGTAGTTTTTTTATTGCTTTCATAGGATGTTGCACGGTTTGTACCGCTCACTAGGAGTGGGATTTTACGAGTAACAAAAAAAATTGTACTGCTTTCTTAGTTGCACTAGTTTATTTCATCTCATATTAGACTTCATCTCATTTTAGTTGCATTTATAGGACTATTGCTGGCACTCTTTGAGAACTTTGATGATATATTACTACATTTCCTAAGCGTCATTCATTTTGAGCATGATATTTTATAGCACGATTGTTTCGCAATTGATTATTTGTGGTAAGATTGATTAATCTCTCTCTGGCTCGATTTAACTTTATTGTGCAGACACCTTAAACTAAGTGAGCTTCTGTGCCTATAAACTGACGTATCTGTGTCAGTTCTATTCTTTCATGTGTGATTAGTTCCTCGTTGTTGCATTGATCTTGATTTTGACTTAGTACTCCTTGATATTTGCTAGTGCATACATTTTGATATGATTGAGGCATTTCATTTCATAATCTAAGCCCCAGAGTTATTCTTGTTTTCATATTATCCTTCCTCTATCCCCGCTGAGCCTTTCTGACTATGTTTGATTGCTACCTACATTACAAGCCATTGGCCTCATTTAATATTAGTCCAAAGCCTAGCTTGGGGGAGCGAGTATTAGTTTTGGTTTGGCGTGTATTGAATTGAAGTGCTCGATTTGTGGTTTAGAAGGATGGAAAAGTATGTTTAGTGAGCTTTGAAATTGAATTGAAAGTTCGAAAAAAAAAAGAAAAAAAAAGTGAAAAATGAAATGAAAAAGAAGTGAAAAAAAAGTTGTGAATAAAGTGAAATAAAAAGGGTTATGATTGAATTTTTTGAGTGAAAAGTGTTGTTGATTATATTTGGAGATTGTTGGTTGTTGCACGGAGTTATTGTGACCTTTCTTGGTCATGTTTTCAGTTATATGATGCTCCCCCGTCTTGGTTTTTCCACCACAATTCCTAAATTATTTTCCATACCTTTAACCTCAACCCCATTACAACCCTTAAAAGTCCTATTGATTATTGTGTATTGTATTGTTGAGTATTAAGTGAGTCAAAAATTCAAAGTTAAGGAGTATATGTTTCATCTGAGTCGACTTGTTTTAGGTTGAGTGTCATCATTTATCCTTTAAACACATGAGAGATTTGAGCACACATGACTATAGTGAGGTCTGTCAGGTTTGGTTAAATCCAGGTTGAGAAAGATGGTACGCGGTATGATTGGAGAGTCGATTGCGATACATGACATGCTATGCGGCTTTGTTCGAGCTTGTTTTGATGCTTGGTTTTTGTAGTGATTATATCTCTCGTGTTATCAATTGAGTGTTTGACCCTATAGTCCTATATTGTAGGTTGTCTTTCTTTTCCAATGTCTATGTCTTCTTGCTTGAGGACAAGCAATGGTCTAGCTTGAAGGAGTTTGATGTGTCACTTTTATATATAGTTTTTAGATGCATTTTGATTGCATTTAGAACTCCTTTTGGAGCATTTAGGTGCATAATGGCATGAATTACATAAGTTGTGCTCTACTACTCCCCGTTTGCGTGTTTCGATGATTTTCAGGTTATTTTGATGCAAATTGATTATGATTATCTAATATCAAGCCTATTAATCATTGAGGATGAAGATAGCTTGCACAAGGATCACAATGCATCCGTTTGGGACAATCTCGACTTAGAATGAAGCAAAGAGTTAGTGAAAGAAGTGTCAAAACTGACACCGTGTTCACTAAATTGATCATAACGTTTGATAAAAAATTGATAATCAAGAAATTCTAGTTGGGTCGGAAACTAGACTTGAAGGGATTTCCAATGATAGGTCACACGCCCCAAATGGACTTCTGGTTCGAGAGATGCAGCCTTCGCAATTTGATGCAAAATCGCAGTTTTCCCGCCCGGTCAATCTTCATCAGAGCACAAGACTTGTTCGCCCGGTCAACCGGGCGAAAGAGGCACCAAAACTGTTTACACGCCCGACCGGGTGGCCTTGGCTGGTTGACCGGGCGGAATCTCCCCTTTGCTCGAAAATTCAGAACACCGTCACCCGACCGGGCGGTTTTTCGAGAGCTTTAATATTTGCCTTTTTTAGCCGGTATTGAAAAACTATAAATAGGTCTTCTCACTCTTTCCAGCGGGACCTCTCCTTTTCACGTTATTTTAGTCTTAGGTTTTAGTTTAGTTTCTTCATCTTTTTCTCTCATTAGTTTAAACCCTTGTTTTTCATGTTCTTCATTAATTCATTAGTTTTGTTATTTCATTCTCTCTCTTTTACTGATTTCTTAAATTATGCTTTTGTTTGTAGATTTATATTTTATTACTTATTTCGTGATTGAATAGTATCTTTTTCTAGGGTTTGAGAATCCATGTTTATATGATATGATTATTGATTTATATTTATTCATGGTTTGATTAGTCTTGATATTTCTAATTGATTAGTGTTTATATTATTAATCTTGCAATCTGATCAATTGTCTGATTAAATATTGCTAATATCGAGTCATAGATCGAGAGATAGTACTCTTTAGAGGCTTACCTACAATTAGCAAATCTGATTATGTTGAGCGACCGTACTAGCATATGTTGATTTGAGAGCGTTAAGGCCCGACCGTAGGATTAACATGTGCTCTAGATATCTGATTAATTGAACCATTGATGATATTCTGATAGATTATAATTATGAACATGGTGAACCATTGCCCTAGATCCTTTTTAGCTTGATTTTCGTAGTTTGATTAGTTTAGAACTTTAATTCATTATTCCTGATCTTGTTTATTTTCTCCATGCATTAGAAGCTAGATTAAAACAACCATCTCTCTCTAGATTCGACCCTACTTACTCTACTACATTGTTAGAAGGTTTTGCATGAATTATTTTTGACAGGTGTACGACAGCCTATCACCCCAGTTCAGGCCCCTCCTTAAAAAAAAAAAAGAAAGGGAGCCAAGTCAAACTCATGTGCCCAAAATTCTTAAAAGAAGGGTGAAGTCCCATAGGGGCTAAGGGAAGTCAAAAATCAAGCTGACAGCTAGGCCTTGGCCACTACAAGATGTCCAAAACTTACGTAAAAGTAGGACATTTATGGAGTTAAGTGCAAAACTGTTGTAGTAAAGGCTCAAATCAGCACTCAAAATGTGCAGGAGTGCCTTATAGCAAACATAAGAATTGATGAAGAGGCGCTACAAGCTGGTATTACTAAATTGTTACCTCTGGAAGAGGAACAATGTGGTATATCATCTACAAAGAATGATGGCCAGCAGCCTCAAGGAGGTGACTCTCTTATGAAAGAGAAACCATAAAATGGCTTTAATGAGGAGTATGATTCAGAGTTTGGATATGAGGATTTGGACTTATTGGTGTCAAACATTGACTTAATGTTGGATGGAGACCCAATGATGAGCGAGCCTCAAACAGAGATGGGAGAGGGCCAAAACGCGCAGTGTAATGTGGTCATGCTACCAACAGAGTTCAAGAAGTCAGAAGACCAATCAAAATTCCAGACCAATACCACATCATGGGCAGATGAAGTTGACGAGGAAGAATGGGCAGGTAAATTTAAAATTACTTCTTCTCAAAGCTTGTCATCTTATATAAATGCACCTCATAAGAAAGTGCCCAACAAGACATCTCTAAAAGCTAACCTAGAGAAATTAATCATAGATAAAATCTTTAGGTCAGTTGATGTTGATAATAAGCACACTAAAGCTTTATTTCTAACTGTTGATTTTGAGGGAGTTCGTTTAAGTAAAGTATTGGTAGACACTGGAGCTACTGTTAATATTATGCCACTCTATGTGTTTAATAAACTAGGAAAGACTAGAAAGGATTTGCATAACATACAAATCAACATAACTGATTTTTCTGGTTTATCAGAAAAAGTGGAGGGAATGGCTATTTTAAAGATAAGGGTAGGAACTAAAACTACTTATACTGGTTTCTTCATAGTCGAAAGTGGTACTCATTATATGCCATTATAGGAAGAGATTGGTTACATCATAATTATGCTATTCCATCATCACTCCACCAAGTCTTGATCTTGTGGAATGATGACACTTATGAGATGGTTCAAGCAGATGAGGAATAAGTTCGTCTAATTACATCTCCTGATTCTGTTTTTATTAGGGACTCTCTAAAGTCATTTCCTACTATCAAAATTGAGGTTGCTCTACAACTTGAGTCACAAACTCCCCAAGAGGTAGATGACTCGGGTGCAATTCTCATTGAGGAAGTCGATGACGTCCTTGAAGTTGAAGATATTCAATCAAAATATGAATATATTCAACAGGCGCCAGACTATGATCAACCCTTAGCTCTCATTAATTTGTAGAGTTAGGAAGTATTTTTCTTACAAAAGTTTATTATGTTTATAAACCAAGAAGAATGATGTAATGGGTTTACCCCTATTGTTGATCAAGTAATGAAAGATTTAGTTTTTAGAAAATACCAAGAGAATTTTCTTATAAACTCTAATGCATGTTGTTCAACTTTATATGAAACTGAATACTTCGACGAGGAGGATGATAAAGTATGGGCTAAAAGTGAGGATATTAAACAAGAAGTTCATTATCCACTAGAGGAAATAAATTTAGGGGATAATGAAAATCCACGTGTTACTTACATAAGTAAGCTCCTCACTAACCCAGAAAAACAGGAAATCATAAAAATTCTAAAAGAATTTAAAGACCGTTTTGCATGGGAACATCATGAAATGCCTGGCATTGATAGGCAAATAGTAGAGCATAAACTACCTATCAAGGAAGGATTTAAGCTTGTGGCACAAAGTCCTAGAAAACTAGCGCCTGAATTGAAAGAAACTATACAAGAGGAAATAAACAAACTCCTCAAGGCAGAGTTCATAAGGCCTTGCCAATATGCTGACAGGATCTCAAATATAGTTCCAGTAGTCAAGAAAAATGGCAAAATACGAATATGCATTGACTTTAGGGATTTGAATAAAGCTACACCTAAAGATCAATACCCCATGCCAGTGGCTGATCTCCTAATAGATGCAGCATCAAGATATGAATACATATCTTCTATGGATGGGTATGCAGGATATCACCAGTTAAGGATTGCACATGAAGACTGTAACAAAACAGCCTTCAGATGTCCAAAATTAGGCTTGTTTGAATACGTGGCCATGCCATTTGGATTGAAAAATGCTGGAGCCACATACTGATGTATCTATTTTATATAGATTATTTAGCTCTACTCCTTTAGCTTTGATAGTTGATTTGAGCTCATTAGAGCTCGATTCTTGAGCTATTTGATATGTTTGGACTTGTTTCCGTGTGTTAGATGTTTTTGTGCAGATTAAGCGTTTAGCACCCTCATTTGAGTTGCAGAACGGAAGTCCAACGGTCCACTTATAGCCCATAGAAGATCCATGAGATTGCACAAGTGATTCGGACAAGAATACACCAAAAAGAAAGCGAAAAAACACTCTCGCCCGGTCGACCGGGCGGTTTTGCCCGACCGGGCGAGCCACAAAAGTTTTGCTGCCCATGAGTTTTGTTCGCCCGGTCAACCGGGCGAGAAGAGACGATATTCTGCTTGCGCGCCCGATCGGGCGGATCTGCCCGGTTGACCGGGCGAAATTCCTTCTTTGTTGTAGATCATCGATTTTGGTTTTCATTGTTCTTGAATCATTCGGTATTTTTCTTTACTTTGTTTAATTTAATGAATTCTTTTACTTTGATTATGTTTATTGATTTTATTATTATCATGAGTGAGTAGTCTTTTTCTAGGGCATAGAGAGGGAAGCCATGTTTATACCTTTTTTATTGTGGTTTAAGGTTCTTCGTTATTTGGATTGAATTAGAATAATTCCTATTGATTTGTTATGCTTGTTTAATTCATGTAATTGCGCAATATCATGAGTTATGTTTAGCTAATAAGAATTAGAATCGAAAGATCGTATTCATTAGAGGCGTGTTACAATATGTAGATTTAATTATGTTGAGCGACCGTACTGGCATATGTTAATCTAAGAGTTGTTAATGCCTGACCAAGGATTAACGAAATACTTTATTTATTCGAACCTCAATCCAAGTATTGTCGATCTATATTGTAGTGATTAAATTGGTATAAGCATGGTGGACCGATCGATTGCCCTAGGTTTTTAATTATTTGATAAATTTCCATCTTTTTGTGTTATAGTTTATTCTAGTTTAGTTATTAATTCTTCAATCAATTTCCTCTCTTGAAGTAGTTAGATAATTAAGCATAAATCTGTAGAACTCCTCTCCCTGTGGATCGACCCGTATTTGCCAGTTTCTGCTAGACAGACACCGTGCACTTGCGGTATATTTTAAAACCCATCAAGTTTTTGGCGCCGTTGCCGGGGAGACGGCTAGTTTCTATAGCTTTCTGATTAAATATTTGAACTATTTCTGCTGTCTCATTGGAACTTCAAGTTCCAATTGAGGCCATCTCACTGCACATTTTTCTTTGTTTCTTTTATGCACAGGTCTAAGAGAACAGGTACACCAGTTCCAACTGATCCTGATCTTGAGAAAACCATCCGGCAACTCAAAAAGCAACAAAAGAAGAAGAAGCAGTCTGCTAACCAGGGAAAATCCACATAAGGTCCTTCAGAGCCAATCATGCCTCCTAAGTCATTGAAATCTTATGGGGTACCTTCTCCTGGTGGTATTTCCACAGGGCCTACTATGCTCGACATTCAAGCGGCCAATTTTGAGATCAAGCCTGCCCTCATCAATATGATCCAACAAAACCAGTTTGGAAGGCATCCATCTGAAGACCCTACAAATCATCTACAACGGTTTCAACAACTTTGCCGTACCGTTAAGCACCAAGGGGTCACTCCTGATCAGCTGAAGGTCATGGTCTTCGAATTCTCACTAAGGGACAAGGCACAGAAATGGCTGAACGATGTTAATGAAACCGAGTGGAGTGCTACTTCTGAAGCATTCCTGAAAGAGTACTACCCTCCTACCAAGACTGCAGAAATCAGACATAAACTTGCTACTTTCCAACAAGAACCCGATGAAACACTGAAGGAAGCATGGAATAGGTTCAAGGACCTGCAGAGGGAATGCCCACACCACAATCTAGACAAGTGGTTCATCACTCAGGCATTCTACAATGGTCTACAACCCCATATCAAGAGTATAATTGAATCATTTGCAGGGGGTGTTTTCCTAGACAAGGAGGTAGATGAAGGGTACATTTTTCTGGCCAACTTAGCAGCAAATGATCATAGTTCTTCCAGGACTGTTACAAAGAAAAAGTTGGATGCTGATGCATATTCCCTGTTGTCTGCACAAGTTGCCCAGTTGAGCATGAAGATGGATTCACTTAAATCTTCGCAGTCTAATACTCTCCCTATGAGTATTAATGCTATGTCTTCTATGGCTCCTATTACCTCTTCTTTCTGTGAGGTGTGTGGTGTTCAAGGGCACTTTGGCTATGATTGTTCCTATAATCAACCGGACTCGAATTAGATGGAGCATGCGAATGCTTTTCAGCAGAGGCCCCCACACAATCCGTATTCCAACACATACAACCCAAGTTGGAGGGATCATCCAAATTTTTCCTATAAAAACAATAATGTTCAGAACCCTCAACCAATGCCACAAACATCATACCAACCACCTCATCAAAACCCACCACAGCATGCTGCCAGACAACAATATTACCAAGGAGCTCCTCAGAATCCCCCTCCTGGTTTGAATAGGCCTTCACACCAAGGCTATCAGCAGCAAACTCCTCAGAGTGCCAGCTCTCAAGAGCCTACTATGTCTGATCTAATGAAAATGATTGTTTCTATGCAGAAAAATCACGAGGAGAGCATCAAAGAGTTGAAGAATACTACAAAGCATTTGGAGACTCGACTTGCTGAGGTGGCCGGAAATAATGTTCAGAGGCAACCAGGTCATTTGCCGGGGCAACCAATTCCCAAAGAGATCGCTAATCTTTGTCACTCTTCGACGGAACACAATATGATGCTCCACTTATGCCTACTGATGATTTGCCACCTCCAGACAACAATGATGTAGTGGATGAAAAGGAAGGTGAAGATAGCTCAAAAGCTGAAGTTGAGCAAGGGAAAGTAGATGATGCAAACCAGCAAAAGGAGAAGGTTACTGACTCTCCTACACCACCACTACCTTTCCCTCACAGGATGCGAAAGTCCAAGGTTGATCAACAGCTTGGTAAGTTCATGTCAATGGTCAAGAATCTTGAGGTAACAGTTCCTTTTACTGATTTAATCTCTCAAGTGCCTGTTTATGCTAAATTTTTGAAAGACATGATTACTAAGAAAAAGGATTTTGGTGGTCTAGATAGAGTTGCTCTAACTGAAGAGTGTATTGCTGTTCTGCAAAACAAAATCCCTCCAAAATTAAAGGATCCTGGTAGTTTTTCCATCCCATGTCATGTAGGTGCATTGTTTATAGATAAGGCTTTATGTGATCTAGGAGCTAGTGTATCTGTTATGCCTCTATCTATCTGTAATAAACTGAACTTGGGGGTTTTGAAGTGCACCCAGATTACTTTACAGATGGCAGATCGTTCTGTGAAATATCCTTTGGGTATTTTAGAGGATGTTCCTGTCAGGGTTGGAAATTTCTATATTCCTGTAGACTTTGTAGTGCTGGATATGGAGGAGGATAGTCAGATCCCCATTATTTTAGGTAGGCCTTTCTTGTGTACTTGTCGGTCTTTGTGATTGATGTTAAATCGCACTTTGACTTTAAGTGTTGGTGATGATACTATTACTTTCAAACTAACCAATGCTATTAAGTCTCCTATGCTTGAGCACACATCTTTGCTGGATTGATGTCTTGGAAGAGATTTCGGGAGGTGACTATCACCAATTTCTGCCAGATGATCCATTGGAGAAAATTCTTGAACTAGATGACCTTAATGTTGATGAGGCAGTCGAATGTGAGGTAATGGAGACTTTTTGCTCTACTTCTGAGCCACAGGTAAAGAAGTTAGAACATAAACCTTTACCTTCTCACCTCAAATATGCATTTCTTGATGATAATGAGGAATGCCCTGTGATTGTCGATACTAAACTCACGAGATAGCCGGCTTTCACAACTTCTTACGATTGCTTCGCGTGCACAAAAAGGCTATTGGGTATAGTATTGATGATCTAAAGGGTATTAGTCCTGATTTTTGTATGCATAGAATAAATTTGGAAGAAAATCACAGCCCTTGCATACAACCCCAAAGACGTTTGAATCCTAATATGCAAGAGGTAGTGAAGAAGGAAATAATGAAACTGCTTGACGCGGGCATCATCTATCCCATCTCAGATTCTAAGTGGTGAGCCCGGTTCAAGTTGTTCCTAAAAAGGGGGGACTACTGTTATTAAGAACGATATAGATGAACTAATTCCTACTGCATCTGTTACGAGGTTGGCGAATGTGTATTGACTATCGCAGATTAAACATAGCCACCTTGAAAGATCACTTCCCCTCCCTTTTATTGACCGGATGTTAGAAAGATTAGCAAAACATAGCTTTTTCGTTATTTGGATGGATATTCGGGTTTCTTTCGATTCCCATTCACCCATAAGATCAGGAGAAGACGACGTTCACATGTCCTTATGGCACCTTTGCTTACCGCCGAATGCCTTTTGGCTTGTGTAACGCCCCTGCCACATTTCAAAGATGTATGATGGCCATTTTTTCTGATTTCATTGAGAATATCATGGAGGTATTTATGAATGATTTCAGTGTCTATGGGTCTGACTTTGATGTGTGTTTGCATAATCTTTCCAGAGTACTGAGACGTTGTACCGATGTTAATTTGGTTTTAAAGCTGGGAAAAATGTCACTTCATGGTCCATGAGGGAGTGGTACTTGGTCATCTTGTTTCGAACGTGGCATCCAAGTTGATCGGGCAAAAATTGAGGTGATTGAGAAACTTCCTCCTCCCCGTGAATGTCAAGGGAGTGAGGAGTTTTCCGGGTCATGCGGGGTTTTATCGCAGGGTTCATAAAAGATTTTTCCAAAATTGCGAAACCCCTTACTCAATTGTTGCTCAAGGATGCCACCTTTGATTTTACGACGCTTGTGTGGAGTCTTTTGACAGGATTAAGGAAGCATTGATCACGCCCCTATCATACAACCTCCAGATTGGAGTCTTCCCTTCGAGATCATGTGTGATGCTAGTGATTATGCGGTTGTTGCTTTGTACTTGGCCAACGGAAGAACAAGACCCTCAATGCTATTTACTATGCCAAAGAAGACATTATATGAAGCTCGGGTCAACTATGCTACTACAGAGAAGGAGTTATTGGCCATTGTATATGCTCTTGACAAGTTTCGAACCTACCTCATAGGTTCGAAAGTTATTGTCCACACCGATCATGCGGCACTGAAGTATCTATTGGCTAAGAAGGAAGACAAGCCACGACTTATTCGCTGGATACTCTTATTACAAGAGTTTGATTTGGAGATCCGTGATAAGAAGGGTGCTGAGAATGTCGTTGCCGATCATCTCTCCAGATTGAGATTTGAGTCAAGTGCTTGATGGTCCCATAGATGATTCTTTTCCGATGATCATCTTTTTCTTGTATCTATTCAATCTCCATGGTATGCTGATTTTGCTAACTATTGTGTTGGTGGTTCTCCTCCTCCAGATTTGACGTACCAACAACGCAAGAAGTTTTATCATGATGCTAAGCATTACTATTGGGAAGACCCACTTCTATACAAGAACTGTTCATATGGCTTGTTCAGACGATGTGTTGCCGATTGGGAGATAGCTGGAATCCTACAACACTATCATAGTATGGCTTTTAGTGGGCATCTTGGCTCACATGCCACAGCTTATAGAGTTCTCCAGAGTGGGTTCTACTGGCCTACTATCTTCAAAGATGCCCGTGCTTTTTGCCTCTCTTGTAATGAGTGTCAAAGAACGGGCAACATTTCAAAGAGACAGGAGATGCCACAGATGGGAATTTTGGAGATTGAGCCCTTTGATGTGTGGGGAATTGATTTCATGGGACCTTTCCCTTCTTCTTGTGGGAACAGGTATATTTTGGTAGCTGTGGATTATGTGACTAAGTGGGTTGAAGATGTGGCTTCCCCTACTAATGATTCTAAGGTGGTAATGAAGCTCTTCAAGAAGATTATTTTTCTTCGTTTCGGAGTCCCGAGAGTCTTGATCAGTGATGGGGGGGGTCTCATTTTCATCAGAGAACCTTCCAAGCTTTACTGAAGAAATATGGAGTTACTCATAAGGTTGGCTTGGCATATCACCCTCAGACTAGTGGTCAAGTTGAAGTCTCCAATCGTCAGATAAAGCGCATCTTAGAGAAGGTAGTCAACAGGTCAAGGAAAGATTGGTCACAAAAGTTGGATGACACTTTGTGGGCACTGCGAACTGCTTTTAAGACACCTCTCGGCACCACCCCATATCGATTGGTCTATGGCAAAGCTTGTCATTTACCAGTTGAAATGGAGTATCTCTCAGCTTGGGCAGTCAAAGAAATTAACTTGGATTTAGAGGCTGCAGGTGAAACAAGACTTCTTCGATTGAATGAGTTAGATGAGCTTATTTGGAAGCATATGAGAACCACAAGCTTTACAAGGAGCAGACAAAGAGGTTTCATGACAAGATGATTGAGAAGCGCAAGTTTCATGATGGTGACAAGGTTTTATTATACAACTCTAGACTAAGGCTTTTTCCTGGAAAGCTTAAGTCAAAGTGGTCTGGACCTTTTGTTGTCACTGATGTAAAGCCACATGGAGTCGTTGAAGTGGCCAATGCAGAGGGGACGAAGTTTAAGGTGAATGGTCAACGTTTGAAACTGTATCATGAGGGTGCTTTCATAGGTCAAGTAGAGGTCATCTACCACGAGGATTCATTACTCCCCTTCTTTCTTCCTTCACTCCACTTCTTTTATTTTCTCTCACTCTTATTCATCCTCTCAACTCTTTCCCCTAAAAACCTCCGTAGCCAAACTCCACCCTACCTTTCACCATTCACAAATTCCACCTTCTTCTTCAATTTTCTTCATATCCCAACACTTTTCTTCATCTTTCTCCCATAAAACCTCCATCAAGTTTCTCCATCCTCCCACTTCAATTCTCTCACTCCCAAAAATATCCATTTTTCTTTTCTTTTCCACCATGTCAGGGCCAAGCAAGAGGAAACACAGCTCAAGAGGGGAATCAAACGCTCAAATTCCACCAGATTTGACATTCCCGCAGGTAATCTTCAAATCCCTAGAACAAAAACAAAGATTTGAAAAGTTGAAATATCGGAACATAATCCCTACTCGTTTTGTTGATGCTAATATTTTGCATGCTTTGGGTATTTACGGTGAAACTAAAACGCTATTTGAGAAATTGGGATTGGGAATAATGTTAGGCATGTTTTTCTGGACATATAGGCATCTTACACTTGAATTCTTGAGCTCATTAGAAGTAGGCAATAAAAATCAAGTTCTCCGTTTTCGCCTCATGAATGAGGATCGAGAACTCACATTAGGCCAATTAGCTGCTATTTTTGGCCTCCATGTTACTGATGATCACCGCCCCCCTCCCACTGTTCGAATTAATACCTTGTGGACCGCATTCACAGGTGATGGGGATGTTAACACCCAGCATATGACTGCAGACCACCTCCATTTTCCCAGCCTTCGCTACTTACAGCGATTTTTGGGATTCACACTGTTTGGGCGTGCTGAGCCCCACTCCTGTCAAAAACAGGAGATTTTTTTGATGGGTAGTTATTTATTTCCAGAGCTTGATTACTCTCTGTGCCTTCCTTATCTGTTTGTATCCCAGCTGAAGCGGACTGCCGCCAATTTACCTGCTTTGTTTGACGATGGTAGTGTTAGGGGGCATCCTATTGTTTTAGGTGGCCTCATTACCGCTATTGCTGCTCATTTTGGCTATACCCCTGACATTAGCAATGCTGTAGCTGGTCCCGCTGAGATTAGCATTGATTATGTGACAAATGCTAAATGGCTAACCGCCCAGTCTGCGAACAAATTTAGGTGGTTCATTGCTAAGAAGGAATCTATCCTTCTTCATGACCCTGCTCAGACCCGCTTAGAGCCTGGTGTGGGGTCGTACCTCCTTCCTATGCGGGGTCAAGAGCCCATTGTTAGGCGACCTCTGCGGACCTACCACAGGCAGCCCGTTGGGGAAGCCTCCTCCTCTGCCGCGCCTATGGATCCTATGATGGCGGTCCTTACCCGCCTTGAGCAGGGACAGCAGTCCCTTACCTCCCAGATGGGCCGCCTTGAGCTTGGTCAGGCTACCATCCAGACTCACCTGACTTCGTTGGACACACGGTTGACTACCGTGGAGTCTGACATGCGCCATGCCCTGTACCCTATCTACCATGACTATTTTCACCAAGGGCTTGTTGCCCATGATGCCACCCACCCTGCATGGTACACACCACAGGTCCCTGACCCTACTGACCATGCTCGGGATGTTCCTTCTGGCCATACTGCTTTTGGTGCTGCAGGTACTACCGGTGGCGGTTTTACTGCCGATATGTCTGATGACGACGCGTGAGTCCTCTCTTTCCCTCTAGCTGCACTGAGGCCATTGCCGAGTTTAGCTTGGGGGGAGGATTTTTGTAAGTACTTTCTCTCTCTTTACTGCTTTGTAGTGTAGTTAGTTTAGTTTCGATTTTGGTTTTCAAAAAAAAAAAAAAAAAAAAAAAAAAAAAAAAAAAAAAAAAAAAAAAAAAAATACGAGCTTGACATGAGTTATTATGAGTTGCATGGTTGTTTCCCTGAGCCCCCAAATTTTTGAATGAATTTTTGGACTCTGAATCTATGATAGTTAGCGTGAGTATTTGTTAGTCTTGAGTTGATTTTCAATCTTCCATGACCCTTGATTGCATGATACTTGCGGCACTTGCATTGATTGTAGAGCTAAGTTGGTTAGACTGTGAGGACTCATTCCTGCCAATGGATTTATTTCTATATCCATTCTGTTTCTTGTGTGTTAGTTCCTCATTAGTTGACTGATCTTGACTTTGACAACGTACTTATTGATATCTGATGACTTGTGGAAATTGCTATGATAGAGGCGTCCTTTTGTTTGATTCTTGAGCCTCAAAGTGATTTTTTATTGATATACTATTATCCTCCTTAGCCCCGCTGAGCCTAATGACTATTTCATGTTACTAAACCTCATTACATGCCCATGGCCCTTATTTTGATATTAATCCAAGCCTAGCTTGGGGGAGCATCTGTCGAAGTTAGTATCTGAAATAGTTGCTATGAGTTACTTTGGGTGGAGATGATTATATTTTGTAAGGTTCAAAATTCGAGAAAAAGAAGAGAATAAGCAAAGTGAAATAAATGTGATTGTTGGATCAAAAAGATGCAAAGAAAAAAAAGAAAAGAAAGATTGAAAAAAAAAATGAACAAAAGGGTAAAAATTCTTTCCTTCACAATCGCTTGCAAAGAAAAATTCATTACACTGCTTCAAGGATGGGTTTATTGAAAATTTTGTTGATTCGTAGAGTTGGGACATTGTTATTGGTTGTGTTTTAGTTGATGCTTCTAGTGACTTTTGCTCCCCCATTCTTGGGTTTTTCCACCACATTTCCTATACATATTCCCTACCCTTACCTAAGCCCCATTACGATCCTGAAAAAGTCATCTTGAGCTTGTGTTTACATTGTTTATTGGATTGATGTGTAGCCAGTTTGTCAAGGTTAAAGAGTACGTTTGCTACTTGAGTCGACATGATTAGGATGAGTAGCATTATTACCTTTCTAAACACATGAGAGTGTGAGTGGGAAGGGTTGTTATGGTTGGGATGGTGAGTGATCGGGCACATCTTTTGCCTGCCACAAAAATGAGAGAAGAGTGTTCCCCTTTGTGAGCACCATCTTAGTATTTGCATGATATGTGCAGTGACCTTGCTTGATTGTCTTTCTCGGTGATTGGTCAATGGCTTGATATAAAGGACTGATGATGATGCATGCTTTCTTGATTGATTTTTGAGTCTACTAATATTTTCGAACTGCATTTTCTATGGGGTGAAACAATTGTATCTTGTAACTCATTTGTGTGGTTTTGCTTAGGGACAAGCAAAAGGTTAGCTTGGGGGAATTTGATGTATCTATTTTATATAGATTATTTAGCTCTACTCCTTTAGCTTTGATAGTTGATTTGAGCTCATGGGAGCTCGATTCTTGAGCTATTTGATATGTTTGGACTTGTTTCCGTGTGTTAGATGTTTTTGTTCAGATTAAGCGTTTAGCACCCTCATTTGAGTTGCAGAACGGAAGTCCAACGGTCCACTTATAGCCCATAGAAGATCCATGAGATTGCACAAGTGACTCGGACAAGAATACACCAAAAAGAGAGCGAAAAACACTCTCGCCTGGTCGACCGGGCGGTTTTGCCCGACCGGGCGAGCCACAAAAGTTTTGCTGCCCATGAGTTTTGTTCGCCCGGTCAACCGGGTGAGAAGAGACGATATACTGCTTGCGCGCCCGACCGGGCGAAATTCCTTCTTTGTCGTAGTTCTCTTAATCAGCGTCGCCCGACCGGGCGGTTTTGCCCGGTCGACCGGGCGGTTTTCTCGGGACGGGTTTATTTGCTTTTTTAGCCGGTTTTGTAATTCCAATTAGACTATCTTATTATCTACGTTTTTAGGGCTAAACACTTAGTTTCTCTCTCTCTAGTTTGTATTAACTCTTGCCCTTTAAGATTATAAAGATCATCGATTTTGGTTTTCATTGTTCTTGAATCATTCGGTATTTTTCTTTACTTTGTTTAATTTAATGAATTCTTTTACTTTGATTATGTTTATTGATTTTATTATTATCATGAGTGAGTAGTCTTTTTCTAGGGCTTAGAGAGGGAAGCCATGTTTTTACCTTTTTTATTGTGGTTTAAGCTTCTTCGTTATTTGGATTGAATTAGAATAATTCCTATTGATTTGTTATGCTTGTTTAATTCATGTAATTGCGCAATATCATGAGTTATGTTTAGCTAATAAGAATTAGAATCGAAAGATCGTATTCATTAGAGGCGTGTTACAATAGGTAGATTTGATTATGTTGAGCGACCGTACTGGCATAGGTTAATCTAAGAGTTGTTAATGTCTGACCAAGGATTAACGAAATACTTTATTTATTCGAACCTCAATCCAAGTATTGTCGAACTATATTGTAGTGATTAAATTGGTATAAGCATGGTGGACCGATCGATTGCCCTAGGTTTTTAATTATTCGATAAATTTCCATCTTTTTGTGTTATAGTTTATTCTAGTTTAGTTATTAATTCTTCAATGAATTTCCTCTCTTGAAGTAGTTAGATAATTGAGCATAAATCTGTAGAACTCCTCTCCCTGTGGATCGACCCGTATTTGCCAGTTTCTGCTAGACAGACACCGTGCACTTGCGGTATATTTTAAAACCCATCACATACCAACGAGCAATGGACGCAATTTTTAAGGATATGATTGGTAAGATCATGGAAATTTATGTGGATGACATACTAGTAAAGTCAATTGACTTTTCAAGACATAAAGAGCATTTTATTAAATCATTCACCAGAATAAGAGAATATCACCTAAAAATGAATCCACTCAAATGTGCATTTGGAGTTAAAGCTAGTAACTTTTTAGGATACCTCATTCACAAAAATGAAATGAAAATTGACCAAAACAAGGCAAAATCAGTGTTGGCAGCCAAGCCACCTTTTAATAAGAAGGAATTGCAAAGATTCCTTGGACAAGTAAATTATATCAGAAGATTCATGGCTAATCTAGCTAAAAAACTAAAAGAATTTCACCACTACTAAGATTAAAACATGAATCATAATTCAAATGGGAAGAAGAACATCAAAAGGCCTTTGACCATATCAATCAGGATTTGGCAAATCCACCCGCGGTGATTCCCCCAAGGCAAAATGGAAAACCACTAAGATTGTATATGTCTGCTTGTGAAGATTCCATTGGAAGTCTCCTTACTCAAGAGAATGAAAAGGGGCATGATCAAATCATGTTATACCTAAGTAGAATCCTACATGATACAGAGAAAAGGTATACCATGGCAGAAAAATGGTGTTTGTGTTTATATGATGCATCAGTTAAACTCATACACTATTTCATGGCCTTCACAGTAGAAGTAGTATCTCCATCGTATGTCATACAATATATGATATTTCAACCTTTCATAAAAGGAAGGTTAAGCAAATGGAGTTTACATTTACTGCAGTTTGACCTCATATATGTGCCACAAAAGGCAGTCAAAGGTCAAGCATTAGCTGATTTCTTAGCAACTCATCCTTTCTGTGACTCAAGAATCATTGATGAAGACATCCTTCCATGGGTCCTATTCTTTGATGGGTCCAACACTAGAGAAACAACAGGAACTGAAATATATATTTTATCTCCTGGTGGGATCCCAACTAAGCTAGCAGTAACCCTAAAGGATCCATGTACCAATAATAGAGCTGAATATGAAGCTTTATTAATTGAATTGGAGATGCTGCTAGAATTGGAAGCTAAGAAAGCAAAGATATATGGGGATTCCCAGTTGGTCATTTGTCAAATAAATGAGGAATTCAAGAGTATATCACTAGTATCACAGGAGTGTGGTAAGAAAGCACAAAAGTTGTCTAAACAATTTGAGGAAATCACTTTCATACACATTTCCAGAGAAGAGAACAAAGTAGCAGATCAGCTATCCCAAATAGCTTCTGCTAGAGAAGAGATACCTTCACAAAATGAAGATATCATTCTCCAAGAAAAGATCCTAGAGCCTCTCAGTGAAACTGATCAAGAAAGATCACACAACGTATTGAAAATCTATAAAATTTCAATATTAAGAGAGGAGAAGGACTGGAGAGATGAAATTATTCAATATCTCCAGACTCCAACTGGGACAAATGTACCAAATAGAGTCAAAATGGCAGCCACCAAGTTCTATATACAGTTTGGTGAACTACACAGAAAGGATCCAGAAGGATTACTTTTAAGATGTGTGGATGCCGGAGAAGCTCTAACTCTCATGGTAGAAATTCACGAAGGACTATGTGGTGATCATCAAAATGGCCTAAAAATGAGATGGTTGTTGCACGAACATGGTTTCCATTGGCCCACTATGAGAAAGGATTGTATAGATTATGCTAAAGGTTGCAAAAGATGTCAAAAGTTTGGACCTATCAGCAGGGCACATCTTCAGAACTTAAGTACATTCTTAAACCTTGACCCTTCAGAGGATGGGCAGTGGATGCCATAGCAGAAATCATTCCTGCATCCTCTAAGAAGCATTTATACATCCTAGTGGTGACTGATTACTTTACCAAATGGGTGGAGGCTCAGGCTTTCAATAAGATCAATACTCAGGTTGTAATAAATTTCTTGGAAGAGAAAATCTTTACAAGGTTTGGAATTCCAGAAACTATAACCTTTGATTAAGCTACAGTCTTTAGAAATCCTGACTTACTGGATTATCTTAACCAGTTTAGGATTACTAAATTGCATTATTCAATGCCTTACTATGCTCAAGCAAATGGTCAAGCTGAAGCTACCAATAAGATCATAGTAAAAGGGATCTCACAACTTATAGACAATAACCCAAGAAAATGGGACGAGTTGTTGCTATATGCCCTATGGGCCTACAAGACCTCTAAAAGGAAAGCAACATGAGATACTCCTTTTAACTTAGTTTATGGGCATACTCCAGTGATCCCAGCTAAAGTGAATGTAAGATCATTAAGGGTAGCCCAACAAATGGGATTATCAGGACATGACTATTCACAAGCGATGAATATTGAAATTATGGATGTTCTAGAAGCTAAGGAAATAGCCAAAATGAGAATTCAAAAAGAAAAGGTAGCTAGGGCCTACAACAAAAAGGTAGTGCCTAAAGAATTCCTGGAGAATGATAAGGTTTGGAAAATGTTGCTGCCAGAAGTAGCTTACAAAGATCCGCAATTAGGGAAATGGTCACCTAAGTGGCAAGGTCCCTTTATCAATCATAAGAAAATGTCTGGAAACACATACATATTATAGAATATAGATGGCAACATAAAATAAAGAGCCCTGAATGGCAAATTTCTAAAGAAATATCATCCATCTATATGGGAACAACATGATCCTATGTTTCAACAAAAACATGCAGAATTGTTTCAAAAAGCAAGGGATCATTAAAATTACAACATTAATAATAATATTACATCTTAGACATTCCAACATTGTCTAGCAGCTAAACTAAGGTGTTTAATGGCTGACCAAGCATTACAAAGCTTTTCATTGTGAAGGATCAAACTTTGTTGTACAGCCATATGTTTGAACATCTCTTGCCTCAAATGAGCAAGTTTGGTTCGCCCTTGGTGTAGCTTATTCTCTTCAGTATCAATGGAGTTTTGGAGTGAAGACTTCTCATTGATGATATTGATCTCCTCTTTATTAATCTCAGCCAGGCGATTCTGTAAAGATTGCATTTCCTCAGAAAGAAGCTTCAGCTTCTGATCAAAAGAGCTCAAAGAATCTTAGATATGTGTACTAAAGTTTCCGAAGGATTTAGCTTGAGCTTCCAAAGAAGTCTCCTCTTCCCGAAGTTTTTGAGCTGAGAACTTTAGAGATTGGACTCTTGATTCAACATTACATTGCTGAAGAAGAAGAAGAGTCTCTTTGACATAATCAAGACAAGGTATCCAGTACTCAAAACCTTGAGAAATCAGGGATTCGAAAATCCGCTTTAGAGCCTGTGCAGAAGCCTGATCATAAGGGTTGTTTGTTAAGGTCAAGCAGAGATCCCATACTTTGTCTTCTTGTTTTATGTGCTCAGATGATCCATCACTGGAGGAAAGATCACTGTTAGCGGAGGTAGGTTGATCCATCACAATGATAGTTGTCTGCAAATTAACCTATTTCCCTCAATCAGACTCTTTCATCACACTTGCTTCTTGAGTGCTTCCCTCTGTATCATAAAGAAGAGAAGCCAAGTTAGTAAGAGAGTGAAATCTGGTATCATGAGGACATCGACTCATATAGAGGAAGTCTAAAATGAATTCATGAGGAAAGAAAGGCAGACTAGTCCTAAAATTAGATGCTAAAGTTGATGAAGAACCTTTGCACACAGAGGTAATCACAAGTTCAATACTGCTCCGTAAAGGTGTGACCTCTAAAGTAATAACATCTTTTGGAACTTCACTTCCAGCAATAGAAGGAATTGCTATAACAATAGTGGTAGCAGCATGAGAGCTTGGAACTTCAACATCTAAAGGACTTGATTCCAAGGGATCTTCGTTAAATTGATAAAACAAGTCCGCATCAGGAGATTCCACATGAAGATGCTCAGTCTCTTCCAACTGGGGGGCAGCACATCCTTTCAAAGAGGGAGTAACCATATTCTCCAACTGTGGGGCAGCATCACTTAAAGGAAAAGTGGGATGATTGATGACAAATTCATCAATAGAACCACCCTTTGAATTTAACACTGGATTAGCTATCTTGGGAGTCTCTCCTGAAGGATTGCTGGCAGAGCCAAGAGGTGATAACTTCTTAGAAGAAGGATCACTGATAGTCTTAGGCTCAGTGTCATCAGCACCAGAGGAACCTAGAATAAATTAATCAGTATTCCAAAAAGTGAAACTTCTTATAAAAAGAGTAAAGGTACTATTCATACTTGTTTTGACTTCTGGGAGTTTCCTTTTGAAAATTAAAGATATGGTCTTGTCATCATCTTCAACAGAGGAGATGATATACTGTGGTATCCCTGAAGGAGTCTCCAACTTAGGACGTTTCCTGCTGGAATACCTTAAAGGTTTGGAGGTAGAGAGACAGCCATAATCTTTCTTCTTTGTAGCCTTCATAAGAGGCTTAGGTTGCTCCACTGACCCCTTAGGTTAAGTGTCCTTGGAAACAGAGAGACAATTGTAGTCTCTTTTTCTTGCAGCTCTTTTGAAAGGGTCAATCTGCTCCAGTGGCCCCATGGTTTGGATGTCTTCCACAGTCTAGACATCTCCATAGGAAGCCCCTTGATTATAAGCAGCATCATCTTCATCCTCTGAAGAGGTATGAGTTGGAACCCTTTTGTCTATGGTATTCTAATAGAGCTTGTCATATCTAGAATTTGTTGTCATACCATCAGGCACTCTTAGTTTCTTCTTGCCATTCTTTGCTAAAAAGTCAAAAGGAAAGCACAAAGAAGATTCACTATTGGTCATTCCTATTGAAAGTTATAAAATAACTAAGGATGGAAATTACTTACAGCCTAAGAAGAGCTGATCCTCAAAGTTCGCCAAAGCATCAGAACATGTTGAGTTGTTTGGGAATACATGATCCCACCATAGATGGAAGCCTCGAACAACTTTAGTGATCCATTTCCAAAAAGAGATGGACATGGAAGTAAGGCTGAGAGTTTTACTCTGAAGGGCTCTACCTTCTTCAAAACGACCCCTTGAAGTCCAAGGATCATTGCGGGTCAAGAAATAAAGAGTAGCTAGCTGTTGGACCAATCCAAATTGTCTAGCTACCAGCTGTGGATTGTAGGCTTTAAAGCCAAAGTAATCAGGCTCAGCAGCTATTAAATCCCTATACCTAAGAACACTGTTCCAAAAGTCTGCACTCCCTAAGGAACTAGATTGGATGTTGAGGGATTGTAGCCAAGCAGGCACTGCTTGATGACGCCAAGTTTCATTATCAACAGAAACAACCATCTTACCCGGGAAAATATTCCAGACACCAGGATTGGACTTAAAAACCAAGAAGTAGAAGAGAATAAAGATTGGATGCCAAACCTCATCTGGAGATACAAGACTGAAGCTGACTTCACCATAACAGCTACAATACATCAAGACTAGAGAGGAACAAAAGGGGATCAAAAGAAAGATCTTCCGCCTCTGAACCCTTAGATGCTCTAAAAGCAGAAGAGGGATTGATAACCATCAGACAAATTAGATACATATGGCTCCAGCAAATAAAATAGAATCTAAGGCCTTCCAAATAGGGTGCAATTTAGATCCCGTAAAAGAATTGATATTTCCTAAACTTGAAAGGACTGATCAGGTTACATCTCTTCTGGTTTACAAATCATGGGGCAAAGTCATCACAGAAGAGGTATGGAGACCTAACGTGCCGTGGAGATATCTAAAAAAGATCTTTGTCAAGGGAACTACAAAGAAAGTAAAAGTTTACAGACTGGTGGATGGGTAATCATCAAGAGATATGGTGCAATACAAATGTGCATGTCAGATTTGGTACGATCTCATGGCCTATGATGTATGTCCTTGCTGGTTATCACCAAATAATCATGTAAGTACACATCTTGAGGAAAATCTCTTAATGGATTTCACAATGGCTAGAAAACAAGGTGAAGGAATACATGAAAGATTATTCTTTCAACGAAATTTAGCCATCCGAAGAGAATGTTCATTGACCACGTTAGAACAATGGAAGAAGTCACATTCAGAATATTACTGAATGATATTGGCTATAACCATTGAAAGTCCTTCTCTGTTCATAATTTGTGGGTGCTGAGTACATCACTCCACAAATCAGGGGTGGGGGGGAATTTATTAACACCATTTTTAGATGTCAAGTTACATTTATTATGGTACATTGAATTAAACCTCAAAAGGTTTAGTTTCGATTTAATGTAAAGGCCCAACACAAGTATAAAGCCCATTGGACGAAGTCAACATAGAAGTCAAAGTCAACAGAAGAAGACCATAAGGAGATGAAAGTCAAGAATAGTAAAAGGACAGGCGGTTAAAGAACAATCATGAGACGGATCCACATAGGGAAGAACATGCAAGGCTATAGTTGTTCAGCGCCAGAAGACGGTTGAGATTTGAATCAAATATGATTCAAATGTTTTCCCTCCAAGCAGGCACGGAAGTTACATACCACGTTTCTCTATAAATAGAGGAATGATCATCAAGCAAAAGACAACAAACAAACACATATCAAATTGCATTACTTCTTTTCTTAGCATAGCCTAGCCTTAGCCTTAGCCTAGCCAACCCCCTTCTGGGGTTATAGTTTAGTTCCTTAGACGTAGAACATGTTCTGGCGACAAGGACTCTGAGGTAACAACCTTCGTGTCTTCCCTTTAGTTGTTCAGCTTGGCTTATCCTTCTATGTGATGTAAAATCATTCTCGAAGTTTGTGGCATGTATGGGAATGTTGTGCTTTAATTAATAGATTAATTATTGTTTGCTCTATTTATTGCATTTCGCCTGAATTTATTAGGCGTTGTCGTTTAATCCTAAATTAAATTGCAACAAAGTACTTAAGCAAGGTTTTATCTAATTAAAACCGGTAACCCCTAGGGGCTAAGTCTCCCAAGACATTCAGTATCAAAGTATTGGGTGTGCATCAACTTGTTTGCAAAGTCAACGAACTGATTTTGCACCAACACTTGCAAAAAAAAAAAAAATCTGACAACTTAAGATATTTTAAAAAATTGTTTGCGAAAGAAAACTTTTGGCCTAATTTCAAGAGGGAAAATAGTGGGTATTTTATATGCTGAAATTGGAGTGAAAAAGGTGAAAATAGAGAAAATAATATCACACGTGTCTTATATATGGTAGTATTAAGTAAGTCAATGCCTGAAAATGTTTTATGAGTGCTTGAAAGTAGGCCAAGGTTGTCTCTCGCAAATAAATTATTTTTAAGGTCTTAAGGTGCCAGAAAAAATTTAAAGATTGTTTATCACAAAAAATGACATACTTCCTCCGTAACAAAATAGATGTTACACTTTGAAAATTGCATTATTCACCTACTATATTTGGCCATGTATTTTTTAGTATTAGATAAAATCAACCGTTACTATATGATATGTTGTTGGATTCGTCTCAATGTATATTTCCATAATATTAACTTCTTATAATTTTTACTAATACATAATTAAAGTTACTAATGGTCAAAGTACCGCGTCGACAAGCGTGAAAGTCAAAGTTTAACATATATTTTGTTACGGAGGAAGTATAAAAGGTTTGTTTTGACAAATTTTCCTATCTATTACTCAAATTATTCCTTAAAAGAAATTCAATTTTTGTTTTTCGTGGTCTTTAATTTATACATTTGATCTATAATATAAAGGTTGCTATTCCAAAAATTTATAATGAAACAAATTTAACAAGGTTCCATAATTCTTCATTCGATTTTGTAGTTATACTCAAAGAATCTGACATGTTTTTCAACTTTAATTTAATCATTAAAGAATTGACAGGAACAATCCGAACTATAGGCGTTTCCCCTTTTTCAGTCCAAACTTTTGATTAGTCCTCAGTGGTCCTAACTTAGGGGTATGTTTTACAAAAATGGTTTAGCTGGTAAATGATCTGCTAAAATAGGTAAAACGTACCAAACCACCGCCGTTTTCCTCCCCCACACCCGAAACTATCACAAGCAGGCAAGCCAACCCCTCCTCCCCTTGGCCTGTCACCTCGTCGCCCACCCTTGAAACCCCTTTCCTTTGTCACCCTTCCACCACCCTCGAAATCTCCACCCCTCCCCCACCCCAGAAAATCGGACACCAAAAAAACCACAAGACCACCGCAACACCAAGGAGGAAGAGGGAGAAACGAAGCATAGACTCAGCTAATTAAATAGTTAAATCGATAATCAACTAGGACCATTTTTGTAAAACATAACTTAAAGTCGGGACACTGAAGATTGATCGCAAGTTGGAACTGAAAATGGCAGAACACTTAATTGGGATTGTTCTCGTGAATTTTTCCTTCAATCATTGAGATTCGTTTTTAATATATGTACTCCCTCCTTCTACTAAAGAGCTTCCTGCTTACTATAGCAATGAAAACATTTCCTTATTTGTTAATTTCTTCTCTCTATCTCTCTTTTATCACATGGGTCAAACTTTTTTTGTATCTACATCTATCTCTATTTCTATCTCTATCTCTATTTATATCTCAATCTCTCTCTTCTTCACATGGGTTTCTTATATGTGCAAATGGGATTGCAATTATTATGGAACGGAGGAAAAAAAAAACCCTAAAAATATGTTGAAACTTATCTGTGTAACTTTTCTTGAGGGAATTTTCTTTGTAATTTTGAGAACATGAATAATTGAATACTCCATAATTGGGATGAAATTCGAGGCATGTAGCAGGAGTAAAATAAAAATGAAAAGTGGGGAACTGAGTAATTTTCATTCTCATTTTCACGAATTACCCTTCAACTTTTCCAAATTCGATCACCCACTAGTGGAAAAAAGCACATCCGATCTGGTCAAAAAGGGCTTATAGATCCGGTTTTGGTCTGGATTGGGTAGGCGCGCAGCGATTCAAAATGATTAACTAATCCGGTCCTAAACCGGATCATTTAGTGATTAACTGATCCGGTTTTACAAGAAAACTGCATCAGTTCACTGCATTTTTGTATTAAAAAAGACTGGCATGTTATGATTGGCGTGTTCAGTTGTTCATTGAACTATGTCAGATCTGGGTTAGACTTTTTGACCCCAAGTCCCCAACATTACAGACCCCAAAATGAATATATGATCCAAAAATCGCAATGAAAAAACACCAGTTTCAACTTTCAAATTGTATATTACCACAAGTCCACCAAAATACAATTGAGATCTTAAATATCAAAACAAAAAAACGAATTCACCACACCAGTTACAATTATTAGTTGACTAATTGATTTATCAAGAAAAAATGACTAATTACAAATTTACAAGAAATTAAAAACTACATGATAAATTACAAGAAATTAAAAACTTCAAGATAAATTACAAGAAATTCAATATTAAAAACTATACGAAATTACAAGATAAATTCCGAGAATAATCACGAAAATAAAACGAAAAAATCGAAGCCAAATTAGGAAGCAAATTAAAATCGAAAAATTTAAAAAAAAAATCACGAACCCTAAATCTGGGTTACAAGCGAAGGCGGCGATGTTATTTGGTGTTCAACGAAGCCGGGTTAGGTTGTTGGCGTCATTGGGGCTTCGCGAAGATCACTAGTCGCCGAAATTCTCGAGAAGTGATGTTGTCGATGATTTTTCTGGCTCGACGATGGTGGATCTGACGAGTGATGACACCGGAGACGGAGGGAATTATCCCCAAAATAGGCGGAGGAAACTAGGGACGCATAAAAGATTGATTTAAAGGAATCGCTAGGCATGGTGGTGTTGGTTTAGTGGAGGTAGGAGATGAGAGAGTGACGAGAATGAGGGAGATGAGGGAGTGAGCCAGCGAGGAGAGGGAGCAGCGCAGGGTTTAATAAACCCTAATGAGAGTGTGAGGAGAGGGAGATAGAGGCCCGATAACGCGTTTTAAAAAAATGGCCCAAGACCACGTTTTCAAAAAAAGGCCCAATGATTAGCTTAAGGGCACGGTTTTCGCCCAACTCATTTATTGTCAATGGCCCATTAGCTAATCCGGACCATGTCCAACCGGATCAGTTAATGTTACCTGATCCAGTTCACTTGGCCAACCGGATTAGTTGATATTAATTTATCCGGTTTGGTTTTTTTCATGTGACATTTAACCTTTTTTCCACTAGTGACTATATACCCTCTACTTACTTTAAAATTCTTCATATATACGTCCTTAATGACTAACTAGTATTAGCTTTTTTAGGCAATAATCTCTAACTCCATTACCAAAACTCTAGTTTTTTTTTTATAATTACCAAAACTCTAGTAAATCCTTAATTAGTCATTTACCCTAATAGACAACCATTGAAGCACCACCTTTGGCCAAAAAGAGGAAATATATTATATAGTTATGGACAAAGAGTGAGAATAAGGATAATAGAAGGTATAATATCCTAATAGTTGTCAATTAAGTTAAATGGATCATATAGAGGTTAATCAAGGTTTAGTAATGGAATTAAGGATTAATGACGTAAAAAAACTAACAGTCGTTAGTCATTAAGGGAATATAGTGAATTTTCAAGAAATTGAGAGATATATGGTGAATTTTGAAATATTGGAAGGTATTTGGTAAAAAAAATTTGCTCCAGAGTATTTGCTAAAAATTCCAAAAGAAAAAAAATTGTATATTACTTTCTAGGTACGTGCGCATAAGTATCTGCTGAACTAGTAGGGTCTCTTAATTATATAATATCAATATGTACATGAATGTGCTTTATTTCTTTTTACAACGTAAATTGAAGTCCCTTACAAGTAGGGGGAAATTTGGGGATCTCTCTTGCAAGGGGAGAGACTGGATCCCAGGACCTTTGGAATCGGTGGTACGTAATGTCAACACCACTAGACTATCACCTGCTACTCCACATGAATGAGTATTTTGGTCTTCTATTGTCTACGCATGCATCTCTATATATATGTGAAATAAGAATTAAGCAATACAAATTTTTATATATTATGACATAATATGACATTGTTGTTTGATCCTCCCTTGTTGTGATATACTCCATCCGATTTTTATAGTTTACCCACTTCTTTGGGCACCGAGTTTTAGAAGGAATAAGCATGTGGGTTATAGAAAGGAAGATAAAATTATTAATTTATTGCATATAGTATTGAAGTTAATGTTGTGGGCTAACAGAAGTAGAGTGAAAAGGATATTTTATTGTAAAGATAATTATATATAATTGATAGGACTATTCCAAAAATAGAAAAAAGAAGTGGATAAAGTAATAAATAACAACCAAAAAAAGGGTAAATTAATAAAAATAAGAGGGAGTAAAGAACAAGCAATTATTGCACTTGAATACCATGCAACAAGTAACCAAGGTCCACAAACATAAACTTCCTTGAACAATTGGATGCTCTTGGGATTTTATAATTTGATTTATCTTGAAAACCTTGTGTAATATTGTAGAAGTTGTCTTCTTTTGATATTTTTAAATTTACTCTTAGAGATAATTTCATTAATACAAACAAAACAAAATTTGAGTGGATTTCAGTTACTTTTATGTTATTTTATAAGTTTTGTGGTTTTAAGGGCCAATTCACTTTAGTGTTTTATAAGCCCGTTATTCACTTTAGTGTTTTATAAGCCCGTTATTACAAAGTTTGATGTTCTTTAGATACTTAGTTTCACATTATTGGTTTTGCTGGATCTATAAGCTCACTTTGGTGGCTATAAAGTACTTTGTTGCAAAAAAAATTAAGATAAAGTGTGGGAAAAGAGAGAGAAAATGATTGATGGGATAATTAGAGAAATGGGATAAGTAAAGAAGTGTGAAAAGGAAGTGTAGAGAAGATTTTCAAGCAATTAAAAATGGAAAGTGAGAAGAATAATTTGGAATAGAAGAGTTACTTCATTGAGTTAGTAGTCGATACCTAATAGCCCATCAATGTTAGGAAATTCTCGTTCCAATTTTTCACGAATATTGTAGTAGCTAGCTTATGAGCTCTGCTTTAGATTATACTTTTCGTGCTTTTTTTTTTTTAGTTGTTACATATAATTTTGACTCACAAATTTAGGAGAAGACACAGGAAGCAAAAGCAATTAGAAAATGTGTGGTTTCAGAACATTAACTCCATCAGTACAATAATTAACAGCCAAATACTTAATATACTTCCACTCTGCTATGGAGTATATCTCATTCACATTTATTTATTTAAGTGGTTGTAAATACATAATATAATCTATTATTTCACATATGGTACATAACATAAACATACATTTGATTAATTTTATGGTTTAACTTCAATCTTAAACACCCAAATTTAAATGAGAAACTAAAACCTGACAAAAGGATTTGGTCATCAGAAATTATATCTTCTGTATATATAACAATATACTTCCTCCGTTTTTTTAATATACACAATTTCCTTTTTGATATGTTCCTTTTTATTCTACACACTGTTGCTTCTTCTATACAATTTGTAATGGTAGCATGTCCCGTCTACTTTCTCCTCTTTTTCCACCCATGTCATCCACTATTTTTTATTTATTTAAACCTACCTTTTATTTTCTCTCATACTCTTGCACTTGAAGCGGATGGAGTATGAGCTTATGTATCATAATACAAACATATATATAAATAAATAAATATAATATATATATATATATATATATATATATATATATATATATATATATATATATATATATATATATATATATAGCTTAGGGTTTAGGGTTTAGGGTTTAGGGTTTAGGGTTGAGGGCCTTTCAACGAGTAGCAAGATCGGGCCAATAACTTTTTAGGCTCGTTAAATCTGCATGATTTCTTCCTCAAATACCTTCATAGCAGATGGCGGCATTCCAAGATGCACACTTATGCTCTTTCTATCCTCTCCACTAGGGAGAAACAACGCGACTATTTTTTCAGACAAGTTGACAGGCCCAGTGTAAATCGTCTTACCCCATCCAAAGTCAGGGGAATGAAATGCCAATCTAGACCAAGCTGTGATCAGTAGTGTACCATTCAGAGAAATCCGAGCCCTTGTTATCTCAAAGTAGTCTATCTGTGATCTTATGTAACTGTCGGTAACTAACTTAATTACTCCTTGAATTAACTCTATCATGTGTGACAAATGTTCTTCAAGAAGATCCCCTGCTTTGCTAAGCGCGCTTGTCAGAACAATTCCATTCCCAATGCAAAATAACCCTTAGGGAATTCAGGATTGAATCTAGAGCGCCCATCAACTGCAAGCAGAAGCTTTGTTTGTTGATCAGGATTCATCTTAGAGCTTTACATCGCGCTCGCCAGACAAAGGTTGTTAAGGACTCGAAAGTAGTACACTTAGTTAGAACTCCGTGTTCCAAGGCTTTCTTCTTTAATCGTACTAGCTTTTCGGGGTCGAAAAGGAAAGACTGATATAAATCTTTAGTGTGTTTTGCAGGTTTACCGGTGTTAAGGCCCATTGGAGCTTTCTTACCCTCTCAGCATTCAGTTGATATCCCCTTCTTCATTACTTAAAGTTTCTTGACAGAAACATGGGTGTTTGATATGTCTTTGATATCAAGAAATTCGTTATGAGGGAATTTGATCATAGGTGGGTTTCGTGCACTGAGGATCGTCCTATCTAGAGCTGGTGGGAGGCTTATATTGAGCCCAGGCCCAATGTTTCTATTATGCTTTCTTAATTCTAGGCCTTAAGTCCTTCAGCGACATTAGCTTTACTGCTTTCCTAGGACCAACAAATCATCCTTGGGATTGATGAGGTGTAAGTTTTTTCTTATTCTGAGAAAGTAAGTAGGAAGTTTCCTAGGATCTCTAGGTTTAATGCTTAGTATAAAAAGTGTAATCTTTGCCTTGGAGAGCAGGACACAGAAAATGAAATGAAAGCTGCGTAAGATTAACTTGCTACTGTGAGAATGAAATTCATGACTGAAAAGTCATCATGGTATCACAACCACAGCTTCCAGGTTCATATCAATTGATTTCTTTCTTTCTTCATACTGCTGATTGTGTTTATGTTAGTTCAACTGTAATTTCTTTTCCCTAAAAATCAATTCTTTCTTACTATTTTATTCCTGTGAGAACTGGAAGTTACTTGTTCATTCTCAGTAGTAAGAGTGTATTAAAGTTTAAGTCTTGGCTATGACCACCATAGAAATGACAAGTCCATTGTACTTACACCCATCTGATGGGAGTAATTCTGTGGTAATTGAAAAACTTCATGGGCCTAGTAACTTCAGGTCATGGAAAAGATCTCTGGAGATTAGTTTAGCTTCTAAAAGAAAAATAGGATTTGTCACTGGTGCTGTAAAGAGACACACTATTGATGTTGTTAAGCAAGAAGCTTGGGATACTTGCAACAACATGGTTATCTCATGGATAATCAACAATGTGACTGAACCTACTAAAAGATCAGTCATGTTTGTAGAAAATGCTCATGAAATCTGGAAAATGCTTGAGCAGAGATTCATGGTGTCAAATGGGTCCAGGAAATATAGGATAAACAAACAAATCTATGAAACAAAACAAGAAGGCAGGAGCATTACTGATTACTACACAGAAATGAAGGTGTTATGGGAGGAACTTGTCTCCTTGAACCATCTACCTCCCATATCTACTGTAACTGAAGAGATAAACACTTTCATTGGCACTCTGAACAGACAACAAGAAGAGGTGAAACTATTTCAATTTCTGAATGGGTTGGAAGAAATATATGGACCACAAAGCAGCAATCTGCTTATGATGGCAGTTCTTCCAACTGTAGAAGTGGCATGTAGCATTCTCCAACAAGAAGAATCACAAAGAGAGATCCTCAAGCCAGTGAAAGAAGAGCCTGAGAGTGCTGCAATGTACAACAAAGGGAATGAAGGAGCTTGTGGAGTATGTGGTAAAGCAGGACATTCTAGAGAGAAATGTTGGTTTGTGATAGGTTTCCCAGAAAGAAACAATAGAACTGGGAAGGAATTTAGTGGAAATAGAGGTCAGAAGTGGAATAGAGGAGGTAGAAATGGAAGAAGTGGGTTCAAAGCTGCTGCAAATGCTAGTGCTCCTGGTGAGTACAACTCACAGTCAAGCACACCTAGCATGATCACACCACAACAGTTAGAACAGTTGATGAAACTGTTACCAACTCCTTCTAAGGTAGGAGGTTCTGAAACTGAAGATGAGATGGACTACTCATATGCTGGAATGGTGAGTTGTTACCTTGCCGAGTCTGTCACCAGTGAGTGGACAATTGACTCTGGTGCTTCCCACCATATGACAGGATGTTTGACTCTTCTTGAAGATGCTGTGAAGAGCAAAGAAGTGTCAAACATCAATCTTTCCACTGGTGATACATCCCTGATCAGTCACTTTGGAAGGGTAAAGCTGAAGAATAATGTGAAACTTGAAAATGTTCTATTTGTGCCAGGCTTTAAGCACAACCTTCTATCTGTGCAAAAACTTGCAAAAGATGAAAATTGCAAAGTGAATTTTCAGTCAGGGTTTCGTATTATTCAAGACATTGAGATATCTCAGGTGAGAGGTGTAGGAAGAGTTGTTAATGGTCTGTATTATCTAATCAATGAAGATATGAAGAAACTCATTGATAAACTGTACAAAGGGGTAATGTGTGCAACAAGAAAAAGAAGAAGGGGTTAGCTATGAATGTTGCATCCAAGATTAACCTTCCTGCAGTAATAAGTAACCCACCTATGATGAAACCAAGCATATTGTGGCATCAAAGGCTGGGGCATGCTCCTCTTGCCAACATCAGCAAGATTGAAGGTTTGAAAGGCTTTGAAAAAGGATGCACTGATTGTGTGCTTAACTTGTCCTACTGCCAAATTTACAAAGCTACCCTACCAGCATAGTGATTCAAGAGCTACAAATCTGTTTGACCTTGTGCACATTGACATCTGGGGACCCTACAAAGTCCCAGCAAGAAGACATCAGAGATACTTTCTGACCATGGTGGATGATCATTCTAGAGTGGTGTGGGTTCACCTCTTGAAGCTCAAATCTGATGCTTATGAAGCAATATCTAGCTTTGTGAACCTTGCAAGAACTCAGTTTGACAAGTATGTGAAGATAATTAGGTCAGATAATGCTCATGAATTTGATGACTTGTAAACCATTCTTTGACAAGCTTGGCATAATTCACCAAACTTCTTGTGTTGACAGGCCACAACAAAATGGAAGGGTGGAGAGAAAGCACAGAAACTTGCTAGAAATGGGAAGAGCATTGGGATTTCAAGCAGAGTTACCTCTTCATTTCTAGGGAGAGTGTGTAATGACAGCTGCTCACATAATAAATAGGCTGCCAAATGTTGTTTTGAAGCACAAAACACCTTTTGAGGTACTATACTCTGCCAAGCCTATTTATAATCATTTAAAAAGCTTTGGTTGTCTTGCTATGGCTTCTAATCCAAGTAGGGTGAATGATAAGTTCCAAGCTAGAGGTGTACCATGTATATTGCTTGGGTATCCTCAACACCAAAAGGGCTATAAACTGTTAAATCTCACTAACAACATTGTGTTTGTTAGTAGAGATGTTAAGTTCTATGAAACAATTTTTCCCTACAAAATCTTCTCATCTCAACCAAGCCTAACTCCACAAATGACCAAGCCTCACAAAATGGCCCTGTAACCTACCATGACCATCCTGAAACACAACCACAAACACCACCACAATTTCCTGAACCTGCTGAAAACACATAACTTGAACTTAGACATGAACCTGATGATGTGAAATAGAAGTTTAGTTATGTAGAGTTCTTATTCTGTTAGAATTCTATGTAATTTAGGTGTTTTACTCCTAGCTTCTTTAGAGTTTGTTTGACATTAGGACTTTAGGTTGTTTAGAGTTTCATTTGCATTAGGATTTTAATGTGTTAGGCATGTGATGATAAATTAGTTTGTTATGTTTTTGTTTAACTTTTATGCTTTACTAGTTCTACTAGGTTTAGGTTACTTTGCTTTAATAGTTCTAATCAGTTTAGGATTATTTGTGCACTATAAATAGCCCATTCGGTCATACTAATAAAGGTAGAGTATGTTTAAGTTAATTCTTGTGAATTACAGATTTAGGAGAGAATCCAAAATGAATCCGGAGAGAAACCAAAAACCCCCTAGTTGAACTTTGAGACGAAATACGCCTAAGTTCTCCATATCCTGGTTACCAAACGAGTTATTGAGACGAAATACGCCAATATACTTGATCTTTGCTACTGATTTCATTAAAGTTTCAATCTTTTATCTACAAAAGCCACTAAACTACATCAAAGAGCCTAAATTTCGTGAATCTTGTTTTAAGATCCACATCAAGTGGTGTGGCTGCTGATTCCACCCCCCGAATTGTTGCCCATAATCTGCTGCTTTGCGTCAATTCTGCAGTCAGTCCGGTAAAACTGTTCGTCTGGACACGTTTCAAGTCGGAATTCAGATTTTCTTGGTTCGTTGGAAATCTAACAAAGAGATCTATCTTGTGTTAAAATTTGAGCGCATTTGAAACCAGTAACGAAGTCGCAGTCATCATATACATCTGCGTCAAATATCTGTAGCCCAGTTTGACACTGCTAGCTTGAAACAGCGTGTGACAGTGCGTGACATATCGGAATTCTACGATTTTTCATTCGTCGGACTTCTAACATCTTGAGGTTTGTTGTGTAAAAATTTCATAACGTTCTAATAAGTATCAAGTTCTGTGCAGCGTTAAACTTCAATGACATCGTAGCTGCTTGCTGTTTCATAAACGCGACCTTGTTTCATGGATGACTACTATGACTCCATGGATGAGATCAAAGAAAACTTTGAAGGAATGCTTGTTACATTTAATGAGCTGTGCAAATCACATCAAGATCTATACAATGCAATGCACTTTAAATCTGCACAACAGTCAAAAGCACCGCAAAAGGCCTCTATTACGACCGTGCACCCAAAGACATGGATTCAATGTTTGAAGTGTCAAGGTCTTGGACACGAAGAACATCAATGCCCCAATGAAGAGTACGTTTCCAAGGAAGAAATTGTCTTGTTCTTAAAACAAGATGTGATAGAACCGAAAGCAACAATCCCTTCGTTGGATCAAGCGACTTTGCCTAATGACTCTATGCATGGTACAACTCCCCAAGATCCAATCTTGGACATACAAGAGGACTTCAAGATTAAATCTTTGGCTTGTAGACGTTCCAAAGTTTCGATATTTGCTGCCCCATGTACGCCTAAAGCTTCCAAGAAGTGTTGGAAACCAAAATCTCCAGCATCTACTACTGATTTTTGCTATACGCCTATTGTTCTTCGCACTCCACGTCCCTATGTCTCATGGAGACCACTTCTGATTTTCATCCGTGAACTAATGCTAATGGATCATGGATTTCGCGCATGGATGATCGCTTGGCTCCATCAAAACTTGAGGACAAGTTTTTTTTCAAGAAGGGGAGTATGATGTGAAATAGAAGTGTTAGTTATGTAGAGTTCTTATTCTGTTAGAATTCTATGTAATTTAGGTGTTTTACTCCTAGCTTCTTTAGAGTTTGTTTGACATTAGGACTTTAGTTTGTTTAGAGTTTCATTTGCATTAGGATTTTAATGTGTTAGGCGTGTGATGATAAATTAGTTTGTTATGTTTTTGTTTATCTTTTATGCTTTACTAGTTCTACTAGGTTTAGGTTACTTTGCTTTAATAGTTCTAATCAGTTTAGGATTATTTGTGCACTATAAATAGGCCATTCGGTCATACTAATAAAGGTAGAGTATGTTTAAGTTAATTCTTGTGAATTACAGATTTAGGAGAGAATCCAAAACAAATCCGGAGAGAATCCAAAAACCCCCTAGTTGAACTTTGAGACGAAATACGCCTAAGTTCTCCATATCCTGGTTACCAAACGAGTTATTGAGACGAAATACTCCAATATACTTGATTTTTGCTACTGATTTCATTAAAGTTTCAATCTTTTATCTACAAAAGCCACTAAACTACATCAAAGAACCTAACTTTTCGTGAATCTCGTCTCACTATCCACATCACCTGACCCATTGCTCAACTTGAGATCATAAAATCTAGCAGGATCACTAAACAACCACAGTGGATGAATGACTATCACACTGGCAATATGAGTGTTCATTATGAGCCCAAAAACATTGAGAAAGTCATTGAAACCTCCTCCAGTACTACTTTTTCTTGCTTCATGTCTCAAGTTACAAAACACAGAGAACCTAAACACTTTAAAGAAGCTGTTCAAAGAGAAGAGTGGGTAAAGGCCATGAATGAAGAGCTTGATGCTCTTGAACTCAATGAGACATGGAAAATAACTCAATTGCCACCTGGTAAAACAACCATAGGGTGTAAATGGCTCTACAAAATTAAATATAGCCCTGATGGAAGCATAGAAAGATATAAATCAAGACTTGTAGTCTTGGGCAATAGATAGAAGTATGGTGTGGATTATAAGCAGACTTTTGCTCCTGTAGCTAAAATGGCCACAACGAGATCACTTCTTGCTGTTGCATCCTTCAAAGGATGGCATGTCCATCAAATGGATGTTAAAAATACTTTTTTGCATGGTGATTTGCAGGAAAATGTGTACATGTAACTCCCTCCAGGATACACACAAGAAGGAGGAAGAATTCAGACTGCTTTTGAGGGGGAGAAAAATCAAAATGACAACACTTTACAACCTGTGAAAGTGTGTAAACTTCTCAAATCACTGTATGGGCTTAAACAAGCACCAAGACAGTGGTTCTCTAAGCTGAGTTTTGAGGGGGAGAAAAATTAAAATGACAACACTTTACAACCTGTGAAAGTGTGTAAACTTCTCAAATCACTATATGGGCTTAAACAAGCACCAAGACAGTGGTTCTCTAAGCTGAGTTCTGTCTTAAAAAGCTTTGACTTCTCTCAATCAAGATCTGACTACTCTCTCTTCACTAAGCAAGAAGGGAAGTCTTTCACTACTATACTTGTGTATGTGGATGACCTGGTGATTACAGGAAATGATATGAAGAGCATTCAAAGAGCAAAAGCTTTCCTATCTTCTAAGTTCAACATGAAAGACATGGGAGAACTGAGATAATTTTTAGGGATTGAAGTTGATAAGAAACTAAATGGCATCTTCTTATCCCAAAAGAAGTATACACTTGATCTCCTAGCAGACTACAACATGAAGAATTGTAAACCCCTTGAAGCTTCCTATGGATAGCCACTTAAAGCTTACTGCTGAAGCAGGTGATCCTCTACAGAATCCCACTGAGTATCAGAAACTAGTAGGTAAACTCATCTACTTGACTCTCACATGTCCTGATATAGCATACACAATCCACATTTTGAGCAAGTTCATGCATAAGCCCTCTACTGTGCACCTTCAAGCTGCCAAAAGGGTTTTGAGGTATCTGTGCAAAGATCCTGGTCAAGGTATCTTGCTTGCAAATCACTTTAAGGCTCATCTTACTGCCTATTGTGATAGTGATTGGGGTGGATGTCCCTCTACCAGAAGATCAACCTCAGGATTCTGCATTTTACTTGGTTCCTCTCCCATATCTTGGAAGTCCAAGAGACAGTCTGTGGTGGCTAGAAGCACTGCTGAAGCAGAGTATAGGTCAATGGCTCTTACTATATGTGAGGTCATGTGGCTTAAGCAGCTCATGAAGGATCTACGACTCAAAAACCTAGGTTCTACTCCTATTCACTGTGATAATCAAGCTGCCCTTGCCATTGCAGCCAACCCTGTCATCATGAGAAGACAAAACATTTGGACATTGATTGCCACTTTATTCGAGATAAAACCTCAAAAGGCATCATCACTCCTGCATACATACCTTCATCTCAGCAAGTAGCTGACATCTTTACCAAGCAGCTTCCTACTAAGCAGCATCAGAGGCTTCTTTCCAAGCTTGGAGTTCAGTTCTCACCTCAGTCTCAGCTTGAGGGGGAGTAGTGAGCCCAGACCCAATGTTTCTATTATGCTTTCTTAATTCTAGGCCTTAAGTCATTCAGTGACATTAGCTTTACTGCTTTCCTAGGACCAGCAAATCATCCTTGGGATTGATGAGCTGTAAGTTTTGTCTTATTCTGAGCAAGTAAGTAAGAAGTTTCCTAGGATCTCTAGGTTTAATGCTTAGTATAAAAAGTGTAATATTTGCCTTGGAGAGCAGGACACAGAAAATGAAATGAAAGCTGCATAAGATTAACTTGCTATTGTGAGAATGAAATTCATGACTGGAAAGTCATCAGCTTAGGGGTAATCCTTGCGCTATTTCACCCCATGAATTGATGAACTCAACTACAGAAATTCCATCAACCATGCAATGGTTCATGGCCACGCCTACTGAAAAGGCTCCACACTTGACCTTTGTGACCTGAATTTTATCAAAAAGATGGAATGGACATAATTAATCTCCGAGTTATCTAATTTCATAAAATACTATCAAATCCATACATGACGAATAGAGGAGAAACTCCTAGATTATATCCAATATATACAAAGAGTGCATATGTCCGTGACAATTTTGGTAATTTTGTTTGAAAATAACTTCTCAAATTTACTCATTCTATTTTTGTGGTAAATACTCGTTAGCTTCACCAAAATTACAAAAAATGCTACTACAAATTAAAACATCATCAACATGACAAGTGGAGGAAGGACGTCATAAAATAGCAGTAACATAAACTTATCATATTATCAAGTAGATAAATGTACTTCATCTTTATTTCAGTTGCAACCATTTCATTTTTACGATTGACCATTGAAAACTTTAATTATCTTCAAGTAGAAGTTATAAAAGAAAGTTTATATCTTATAAAAAACATATTGAGATGAGTAACAAGAACCACATGTACACATTTTTCCTTACATATGAGGATACCATCTAGCTTAGTTGGTAGAGTATTGCGGGGGTGGTACCAAAGTCCTAAGATTGAATCTCGTCTACATCACTGCGCTTTGTTGCTAAATGGTGCAAAAACAATCTGTTGCATCTAAAAAAAGGGGAAAAAGTACTGCAACCTATGATTTACCTGAACTGATAAAATAGGAGTCTCAATGATGTTTTTGGCATCAGGAACTTCATACACAAGGTTCTTCAGTACCATATGATCAGCACTAGCTATGCCTAACATCTCCATCACAGAGCAATTCGCCTCTTCCTCGATGAAAAGTGGCCTTTCCCCCGTGCAATCAACAATCAGCTTTCCTTCCGGACTGATGGTTAACCGCCCTGCAAGAGGGTAGAAATGCACAAGAACCTTAGACAATGATTCTCTGATAACTTTAGCAACATCTGTAGTTTCCATCTCTTCTGACTTGTACAGGTGGATCGTCCTCATAATAACAGCTAAATTTTGGTCCAAGTTGGATAGCAAGTAATGCCCATTTTCAGTTTTTTTCCATTGGTGGGACTCTCTTAGGCTCATCTTGCTTTATTTTAAGCTCCAAGTTATCATTACAAGCATTCCCCATTATACAGAAAAACCTGCCCCATAATTTCCATGAAAAATATTAACTTCTCTGCTTTTACAGGATAAAAGATGAAAATTAGCTAAGAAACACAAAAGGCACACACGTATCATATATATACTCCCTCTATTTTTTTAGTTTTATCATCGTAACTTTTGACATTATATAGATATTCCACTTTGAAAAATCTTGTATTATTAATAGGTAAAGAAAAAATGTAGTCATGTGAAATCCTGTTAGATTTGTCTTAATATATATATATATATATATATATATATATATATATATATATATATATATATATATATATATATTCAAAATATCTACATTTTATAATTTTTACTCATAGAACATAGTTAAACATAGGGTTTTTTGTCAGATAGAACCTAATAGAATACAAGTTTCGTAAGGATGGACCTAATAAAATTACCATGTTTTGTTTTTGGGTGCCTTAGGTTTGAAAAAACCAAGTTGTAACAACAACTCATTTTGTAATCTGTATGTAATGAATGGAATTATAACCCCTTCTATTGCAATCTATGAAATATATTTGAGCCAAAAACTATACGCATGAATACTTTTTTTGTTGTCCAAATGTATTATCAATGAGCATCAACAAGTGGAATTGTCATTCATATACGTAAGTTTCGCCATTGCTAATCCAAAAGAAGTTGAAACAACAACTGTGGTGCCACTAAGCTGCCACTTACAACAACTACACTAAACACCTGCATCTTGACTACACTAAACACCAACTACACTTAAGTGGCAGTTACAACAACAAACTAAGGCACCCAAAAACAAAACATGGTAATTTTGGCCTGAAATTCATAAACTGGTTCCCTTTAACAATCGGAAGTATTTTAATAGATCTTTTTAGACAAAAAAAATTTTATTAGGTCCTTCCCTACAAAACTTGTATTTTATTAGGTCCTTTCTGACGAAAAAATCCTTAAAGATGTTATTCCTTGAGACCTTGACTGACGTAGGCTATGTTTAGTTCACCTGAAATTTTCTGATCTGAACTTATCTGATCTGATCTGAACTTATTTTTTCTGATCTGATCTAATCTGATCTGATCTGAACTTATCTTTTATAAAATATTATATATTACTAATATTATTATTACTATGTATTTCATTACTAGTATTACTATTACTATCATTTTATTACTATGCACAACTTTCAATAATAATAATAATAATAATAATAATAATAATAATAATAATAATAATATAGATAACATAATATAATACTAATACTAATAATAATAATAATAATAATAATAATAATAATAATAATAATAATTACTATTATTATTATTATAGCATAATTAGTTTTTTTTTTTTTTTTGAAAAAGAGCACATTAGTATATGAACATACAATTAAAAATAAAAGATTAAGGACTCTTTGGTCCAATGGTATGGCTTCTTACCTCCCACATGAGAGACCAATGTTCAAATCTTAGTGGAAGCATATATTTCAATATTGTTGTGGGTGGGGGAGGGGGGTTGGGGCTTGTTGGGTCTTTAGGTGAGTGACCTTGTGCGAGGGCAGCTCAGAGAAAATTCATCTTACCACGAGATTCCCGAAAGGGGCCCAAAAAAATTAAAAATAAAGGAACACTCATGTTCATGGTCGGTTAATGAAAAGAACATATACTGAAAGAGCATACAAGATTTATTGAAAGAACACATTTTAAATATAAAAGATAGATGTTATTTTTATATTGATGACATGTTTTGATTTAACTAACAACATGTTCTTTGTTATATCAATAAATTGTTCTTTTTTTATTATAAATAAACCTATAAATATATATAATCATATGATCTTGAATAAAATGGTTAAATATTCTTCTTATATCGTTGTCTTGTTCTATATAAACTTTGTTTTTAAAGATAAGTTGAAATCTGTAGGGAAAACTTTGAACGTGATGACAACACCATTAAGTTATCCCATGCTACTTATGTTTTATATAAACTAGTAATATATAATTTATACTATTCTACCAAAATTGTTTTAAAAAATAAACATCATATACTATTGTCATGTTCGTTACATGTACAACATCAAAAAGAACATCACATATCAAAATTACTAATTAGAATAAATATAAAAAAGAACACTTACAAATGGCAAAAGAACATTCTTCTTCTTGAACATAGATAGCTTCAAATAGTGATATCAATGACATTTATAATAATAACAACGACATTAATAATAATTACCAATATTAATAATTAATAAGTACAACAACGACAATAATAATAATCTATATGAACAAATGTACTAGTAAATAGTAATATTAATAGTAATAGTAATTGTATAAAGTAATATTAATAATAATAATAATAATAATAATAATAATAATAATAATAAAAATAATAATAATAATAATAATAATAATAATAATAATAATAATAATAATAATAATTACAATAGCAATAATAGCATTAGTAATATTAATAATCATAATAATCATGATGATAATAATAATAATAAGTTTATAAATATAAGCATAATCTGAACTTATCTGATCTGATTTGATCTGATCTGAACTTATCTGATCTGATCTGATTTGATCTGAACTTATTTTTTCTGATCTGATCTGATCTAATCTGATCTAGTCTGATCTAATATGATCTGATCTGAAATAAGCAAAAATAAGGTGAACTGAATATAGCCGTACAAGAGAGAAAGGGTAGAACTAGAACGGAAGGTGTGTTCAAGTAAAAGCTTGGATCACATAAACGTAACGAGAAGTATCAAATAAAGACAATGGGTTATTAAAGAAATTATTGAATATGCATGGAAAGGAAAGTATACCTTGATTTTATCAAGTGATTCTGATTTCAGAAACTAAACAGGGGTGTTAAGTAGCAGTAGCTTAGATTTGCATAAGAAAGTGAAGTTTAAGATGACTCTTAGGTGAATTACGTTGCAATTATCTATATAGAACAGACCAGGTGATGAAGCAACACTTTAACAATTTGTTGAAGTATTGTACTTTGGCGATAGGTAGTAGCTGAACGGGAACAGTACGCGCTACGTAATTGCATTCAACTTCCAAGTACGGACATCAGTGGGTAACGGACCCTACCCGGATCAGTGGATCTATATCCGTTTTTAGCCGATCTGGATCATCAAATTTTGGACCCAATAGATCCGGGTAGGATCTGGATCCTAGTTTTAAAAAACGGATTTGGACCCAGTGCTAAATTATTACCCAAACCCGGATTTGTTTAGCCGTTTTTTAAAAGTTATTTTAAAATATGTAATTAAAAGGGTAAAACTTAATGCTAAACTTTTAATGTTATTTATTCTTGGATTTGTTATATTAAGGTTGAATGCTTGTTTATTTCAACATCGACAAATGAAATACTAAATGGCGTTGTTTTGTTCTTTAAAATTTTTAAATATTACGAAAATTAGGGTTATGAAGAAAAACAGGATACGATCCGTTTTGGACCCGAGTCTGTAAGATCCATTGGATTTGGATCCTCAATTTTATTACCCAATGGATCCGGATCGAATCTGGATCCATGCATGAAAAACGGATTTGCATCTGGATCCTAGAGGATCCGGTTCAAGATCCTACCATTGACGTCCCTACTTCCAAGTAACCTCCTATTGAGAAAATCATATCATATCATATATAACTATTATATAAAGTATAGTCCAAAAGCCAGCTCACGAGGTCGTGATTATTAACTGCCATGTCCTTTTTTTAAAATAAATAGAGTTACAAAGTAATAAAAATACATGTATAGAGTTAAGGATAAGTAGAAATAGATTTGGCTTCTCAAGGAAAAACTTAAGTATTGTAAATCGATTATAACTTTTAATATATAGTTCGGAAAATTATAATTTTTGTACCATTGAAAAGTGTTCAAAAACTACTTTAAAATAAGATCAATTTATACTATGTTTAAAATTTTATACTTCCTCCGTTCTGTTTTAAATGAAACATTGGGTGAAATGACACTATTCATTGATCAATTTTGACTCCAATGTATCGCTATTGTATAAGGAAAAAACATAGTCAAATCGGATCTTGTTAGATTCGTCTCGATGCATATTATCAAATTATAACTTTTTTATATTTTTTACGTGTGCACAACTGAAGATATTAGTGATTAAAGAAGTGCGTTGGATTGCGTGAAAAAGCAAACGTTTCATTTTAAACAGAACGGAGGAAGTATTAAATTATTGTTTAAAAATAAATATTGACTATACTAACGTATTAAAGTAACAAACTGCAATTAGAATTAGGGTTTTTCTACAAAACCTATTTATGTTAGAATTAGAATATTCAAAGTTATTATATTATAACTTTTGTTGTTATATGTCAGACAAAAATACATTCATATAGGACATGTAAAAATTTCAAAAGTCTACCTCTTCTCCATGAAGAGAACAAACATTTGACCGGGTCCCAAAAACTAGTTTATAGTAAATCTGGGTACTATGAGCATGATACTCCCATCCTAATTAGAAGTTGATGGGAACAACATAATGTAGCCCAAGCTTAAACGAAAAAAATCCGACTGATTTTCTCTCTCCTATTTTTCATTTCTTTTCTCTCTCCTTTACCGCTTCTATCTCTCAATTAATCTTTGATTCAGTAATCTCCTTCATTTTTGGATTATATTCTTCCATGTCTGAAGATTATAATGAAGGCATTATCTATGGTCTAACTTTCTATATTGTGTTCACTACTTTTTTAAAATTGTAAGATTTTCCTAATTGAGCAAAGTCTTTTTCTAATTTTTGCACTTCAAATATTGAACAAACCTTTTTTTGCTCATTTTGTTAAATGAACCAACTTTTCTGCACATTTCTTTTTATCTAATGTGCTAAGTTTCTTTCTCATTTGAGATAATGAGTAAATACCTTTTTAATTATTTTCCCAAATGTGCAAACAATTGTACTAATTTTCACAAATGAGCAAAATTATATTTGCTCATGCTAAATTAAATAATTAATTCATATAATGCTCAAATGAGCAACACACTTCTGCTTATTTTCCCAAATGAGCAAACACTTTTGCTCATTATGAAATGATGAGTAACAACCTTGTGCTCATTTTAATTGCATATTCTAAATCTAGTCAATATAATTTTTAATGAGCAAATAATTTTCCTTATTTTTCCAAATAAGCAACGAAATATGCTCATTTTATTTATATATATGAGCAAATGAGTAGGATGAACATATGTTTGCACATTCTCTTTCCTCTTTCTTTCTCCTCTTGACGATGATGAAGATGATGCATTTCATGGCAGCTTCATCATTGCTAATGGCGCTAATTCTTTGCTCGATTTTCAACGTTGAAGCGTCAGTGCAAGAGTATAAAAGTTAGAAATTCATCGCTAAGGGGAATTCTTTCATCGTTCATGGCGGAATTAAGGGAATTAATTTGTCGGTTTTAGGTTTTGCTTGAGTTGATTGATGAGAGTTTGGTGCTTTAATTACTTGTGAAGAGAGTTTGATCTGATGATATACAAAATGTGCAAGTCGAAATGTTAAATCTGCAATAAAAAAGGATTTGAATTGCAATTGGGGAAAATTTTGATGTAAGTTTGAGAAAGATGAGGGAAAAGGAGAAAGAATTGACGGAAACAAGCAAAAGTGATTCTTCTTTTTGTCCTTTATCGTTACCTAATTACTAATATGCCCCTAATCTTCTAATTTATTACAAAAATGCTTTTGGTTTACCATGAGTATGGTACACGCGGGTGTAACTCCTTATCTTTTTTTTAGGGGAAAAACGAAGCTAATATTAATTCAAAGACAGAGTGTCAGTGAGTATATACGGAGCCACTTCCATCGGATAATGGTTCTCCTAAACTTGCTCAACCCAAAAGGGGTTAGCTTAGCTATGGTGGGCAACAAAATTGCCATCTCTTTTAACATGAGACCACGAAAAAGATTGAAAAGAGCTACAGACAGAAAGAATATTATGTAAAATAAAATCCAGATCCGAGAGAAAGAGTACATGCTTTGACAGCCGATTGATGACAATTTGACATTCCGATTCCAGGATAACATCAGTTAGACCATAGCGTTTCCCAAGCCTCACTGCAAGAGCTAGAGCCTTGGCTTCAACAACTTCGGGAGCCCAAAAAGCTTTCAAACATCTCGTGGCTGTAAATATCACTTCCTCAGCCGAGTTGTGCGCAAAACACCTAAACCAACCCATCCTTGAACAGCCAAAGATGCATCGACATTAAGCTTTATCAAACCAATATGGGGGTTAACCATGTCTTGGCGCTCCTGGTTGGTTGACCTGGCAGCGTACACTTGTAGATGCGTTTGGTGTAGTGACCTTGCTCCTCTACGAATCTTGCTACTTGATCAATCAGGACACGATGAGGCGTGGTTTGGCCCCTAAAAACCAACTTCTTCCTTTTGCCCCACAACACCCAAGCTAGGAATAATTCTTTTTCTCTCACACTTGATTCAAGACTTTGCCAACTAACAATCAGCTCACAAATTGGGGAAGAAAAAGCTTAGCGGCAAACAACCACATGCCTCCCAAATATCCATCACCCGAGGGCACCCAAAAATGGCATGGGGTGAACTTTCCACCTCACCACACCCCCACAGACAAGAGTCGTTCTTTACGAAGTGACGATACCGCAGCAAAGCTCGAACAGGGAGAGAGTTCGTACACAATCTCCATAGGACATGCCGAACTTTTGGGGTGGTCTCCAAGTTCCAAATGTCAACCCATGCTCGATGAAATGTATCAATAGTTCACCCTTCCCAAGCATGTAAGTCGTTTTGACCGAGTATTCACCATTCTTTGTAAGCGCCCAAGTCGACTCATCATTAGGGGTGTTCAAAATATCCGATCCGGGCGATCCGATCCGTGATCCGGTCGATCCGATCCGATTTTTCGGATATCCGATCCGCTTTTTTAGTTTTCGGATATTTCGGATCGGATATCCGAAAATTTTCGGATCGGGTACGGATCGGGGTTTTAAAGTTTCGGATATCCGAAATATGGTATCCGATCCGAAATATCCGTTTTCAAGGCCAGATATCCAAAATATCCGATGATCCGATCCGGAACATATTTTAAGAACTTTTCCTTTGAAAATTTCAGTTTTTTTAGTTTTCGGATATCCGATGATCCGATCCGATCCGATCCGAAATTTTCCGGATCGGATTCGGATCGCACTTTTCCCGATCCGAAATTTTCGGATATCCGAAATTCGGATCGGATCGTATATCCGAAATGAACACCCCTACTCATCATGGTCAAACATAGTGCTCAAAGAATAGCTAAAATTCTTCTTGCATCAGTTTCATAAAAATTCTCCTCAATCAAAGAAGAATTCCATTCCACTGCATTAAAATCAATTAAATCACTAAGCTGATGAAGCCCATCTTTTTTCTCACTTGTAATGAATCTTCCTTCTTCCCCCGTAACCCAATGGTCATCCCATATGTTGATTGATGTGGCACTCCCCACTTTCCATACACACCCTTCTTTTATTAAAGCTTTTGCACTCCAAATAATTTTCCAAGAAAAGCTGCAAAAAAAAGCCAAGAGGGGCATCCAAAAAAATAACAACTTGGAAAATATTTCGCCTTCATAACCCGCCCAAAAATAAATTAGGAGCACGGGCCAACCGCCAAGCTTGCGTCCCGAGTAAAGCATCATTAAACACTCCGTCCTTTTATAAACATATTATAAACAAAATAGAACATTTTATTAAAGAAATGGCGATAGCGGAAATATTGCCTGACGGAAATATCACTCTAATCAAAGGTTAAATAAAAATAAAACCTAATTAAAATAATCCAAAATATCCATAAGAGGCAAAACAACCTCATAAACCCAATGTGGTAAATTTTATTAAAAATAAAATGTCTCAAAAATCATAAATGGCCTTTCTCTCAATGCCCATAACACGAAATAATCACCTGCAAAATATATCAAAAAAACATCCACAATCAGTGGGGAGTAACTAACAACTCTCCCAGCCCAATTAGGATCCATATAAAAGTTATAAAAGTTTTAACAATCAAGTCATATACAATATCTCAAAAAAATAAACTTCAAATAAACAAATAGATATAATTAAATACAAGAGAGACAATACAACATGTTGACTACAAATAGGGTAAAGTTAACAGAATAATTAGACAATTAAATATACACATGAACTCAAGGATAGACAAAATAAGCTTTCATTCTAGTTGAAATTATAATATGAACAACACAAAGGATTATGACGTTTCTAAAATAATCTTCTTAACACGTTTGAGGAGGAATCGAATGTAAGTGGATCGCAACCCACTGTTCCTATTTGGTTACAGTATTAGGACCCTGCTCGCCTATGTCTAGTATGGCCACACCCTGATGCGAGATAGTTACCTGCTCAGTACTTCTCGATCTCTCAGACGACAACTAATAACCAAGATGGAACTACATACCCTGCTCATTACGTAAGTATAAACTATGTACCCTGCTCAGTTAATAGTGGCTGTCCATTCCTATGAGACCATGCCGCCTCATGAGTCATCATCCTCAAACAAAAACAAATGATAAGTAATATATTTTCATCGTCTGCAGAATGCCATTCAAGGTCTTACATCAAAATGTAATAATCTAGGGTCTTAACCCATCAATTCCAAACTGTGAGAATTTTAGGGACTCAACCCAATAATTCCATGTACATCAAACTGCAAGAATTTTAGGGACTAAACCCATCAATTCCAATTCAAAACAACTTCACAATTTCTCAAAAACAATAATCATAAGATCAACAATATTATCTCCGAAAATATAATTTAACTCAACAAGAAACTAGGAAATAATAGAAATACTTATGATAGCTTGGAAACAATTTAAAGAGCTAAGAATAAATTAATTTCATCCAAAACAACCAACCAAATTTCATACTCAATACCACCATTCATATTTATAAAACAATTCACAATAACATAGCCATAGCAATAACTTGTCAAATATGCCAAATACACTAAACATAACTATGAAACTAGAACATGACATGATCATAAATATATATGCATAAACTTGTAATCAGGAAAGATAAATCACAAGGCTTTCAAAGTAATAGTCTGCATAACTCATGAAACCAACCACTAGTAAAGCTACTTCACACAACAAATGATTCATGAAACAAATTATAAACTAAAGTAGAATAATTGAATATGTACAACTCATAGCACCTCATCATAAATATATATTTTAGGGACTCAACCATCAGCATTACTTATACAACAATACTCTATTACAAACATGCTTGAATATAAATATAAATAACAAAGAATAGGGGTTCTCACCATAAACAAATAACTAAGAGTAACATGAGAATTCTTAGTTCACAAGGGAGACAAGATAAGACTATCAAACCCATAACTAAACCATTCTTCATTAACCGTACAACTAAGAATCGTGGAAACATACAACCATAATAAGTAACACCATACAATCAAACAATTTACCCACCCAAAACTTAACATGATTCTAACCCCTAACTTATCATGATTCTAATACCAAACTTAACTATCAAAAACAAATATAATTTCTATACTAATCCTAATTGTTCAAGGAACACCATTAGTTACCTTTGAAGACCTTCAATTGCTTGCAGTCTTCTTCTTGAACATTGTAAAATGCTATTACGTTCTGTTCTGTTCCAACCCATATTTCCTGAAAAATGAAAGTTCTAATTTAAAATCACTCTGGTCAAAGTGAAGGCCAAGATGTCCACAATGTTCTGTCAAAATTTGAGAATGATCCAACTGTTAGATCTCCGGAGATAGCCATATTCGTGAAGGTGTGGCAGGGAAATCTGGGATGAACTTTTCTATTCTTTTTCTCTTCTCTTCCTCTCTTGAAATGGCCGAATGAAATGGGAGTTAGAGTGTGGTTCTTACTGTCCATAAAACAGCATTAAGAGAATATAAAAAAGGTGTAAATAGGGGGTTACAATAGCTAAAAAGATGGGAATTGAATAGCTAAGGTGGGGGTTACAAAGAGGTTACAAGGTGCCCAAAAGCCTCTCTCATGCTTCCAATATTTCGATTTTGTGAACAACTTTTAGGAGCTTAAATCTTCACATTAAAAAGTTGTGCGACTGTCCAAACGCGCTCAAAACGAATAAATAAAAATACTAGCTCAAACGCGTATTTCTAAATACTAGAAAATAGGAGTATATAATTTCAAATCAAATAAATTTTATAAATATAACATTTTAAAAGTTGAAAAACAAATAATATAAGATATAATATTTTTAAGAAGTAAAATATTCTAATTGTAACGAAAAATAATAATCAAGGGAAAACAACTCGAATAATTTATGAGCGAAAATCCGTGGTGTTACAAAAACAACCAGATCTTTCAATCCCATACCTCTTAGACATTTTATAGTACACATTGTTTCCCAACTCTTCCAGTGAACTTTTCGATGAGCTTTTGAGTTTCCCCACCAAAAGCGGGCCATAACAAAGTGAATTTTTTGACTGATGGAAGAAGGCACTTTATACACCCCCATGATATAAGTAGAAATCGCTTGAATCACCGACTTCAAAAGTACTTCTTTCCCAGCTCTAGATATAAAATTTTCTTTCCAACCTTGGAGTTTCTTCCAAATTCTGTCAAGAAGAGAATTGAACATAGAAGTCTTTGATCTTCCTGTGATAGAAGGGATAACAAGATACTTGTCATGTTTTTCAACCTGGCGCATGTTCAGAACTTCCAGCAGAGCTTCTTTTTTATCAAAACTGACTCCTTTACTGAAAGAGACTTCCGACTTTTCATAATTAATTTTTAACCGGAGGCTAATTCATATTTGTTGAGAATATCAACTACTTTTGCGCATTCTTGTCGGACAGCTCTGGTAAAAAGTGATTGTTATATGCAAAAAGAAAAGGTGAGTTATTTCTGGACCATTGTGACTAGCTTTAGCTCCATGAGTCAACCGCTCCTGAACTTTACTCTGTATCATTATTGATAAAGCATCAGCAATCAAGATAAATAAATACGGAGATAGAAGGTCTCCCTGACGAAGGCCTCTGGCAAGAGTAACTGAACCACAGACACCTCCATTGATAATGAAGGAATATGAGACAGAAGAAACGCATTTCATGATCAAATTCACCCAACGCCCATCAAAACCCATAGTCAGCAAATGTTTCCTCAGAAAGCCCCACTCAACTCTATCATAGGCTTTACTCATATCAAGCTTCATTGCAACAGTGCCCTTTCTACCCCGATGCCGGTGCTTCATAGAATGGAAAACTTCCATAGCAATAAGAGCATTATCAGTAATAAGATGACCAGGCACAAAAGCACTTTGATTTTCAGTGATAATAGTAGGGGAGGAAATCCTTCAATCTGACAACAATAGTGACACAAGTTTATAGAGCACATTACACAAAGCAATGGGGTGAAATTCAGCAGCCTTAGTGGGGTCTTTGACCATAGGAATCAAAGCAATATATGTTCTATTAACACAAGCATGGGACTTGAAGCCATCAAGAATATTACTAACATAAATAGTAACATCATCACCAACAATATGCCAAAATCTCTGATAAAAAATAGCATGCATATCATCAGGCCCCGGGGCTTGCAAGGGTGCATCTGTTGGAAGGCGCCATGAATCTCATCCTTTCTAAAAGACCGAAGCAGCTCACGGTTGCAAGCATCAGAAACAATGGGTGTGATATGTTTAAGCACCTCACTAAAGCTTTGCTCGGAAGTAGACGACAAAGTGAAAATTGTACTAAAATTGTTCGTGAAGATGCTCTCAACATCTTCCTTCTTATCACACCAAATTACGCTTTCTTCTTTGGGAGGCTTTATGGTGAAAATATGACGTGTTTCTATCACCATCTCTAACTTCCGCAACTCTAGACCGCAAGTACCAATAAGCTTCATGTTTTTCATGTAGATCATCAAGCTTCTTCTCAAGCTCCGCACAAATATTGCAACTATCATCCGAAGTTGGGTTCATTTGAGAAGCATGTATATCCAGGCCTGGCCCTGTGCCGGTACAAAGTGGGACTCAGCACAGGGCCTCATAATTAGAGGGCCTCAAATTTGGAAAAAAAAAAAATTGTTTAAACTGATGGGCCTGTTTTATTTGCACAGTAGTATAGTATGATAGTCTGATATTTTCTCTCTCTCCTTACTTTATGAAAGCCCCATATTTCTCTCTCTCCTTACTTTATCTCTCTCTCTCCTTACTTTTCTCCTCAACAAGTGGACTTCCTCCTCCTTTTCTCAACCAGAAATGAGAATTCCATATTACCAGGCGGTAGCAATGAACAACTCAACTCTCACACGCTATAAATTTACATCATCTAAAAATTCAGAAATTCAGGTAATTGTATTTTACTTAGTTTAATTTTTATTTATTAAATTCGTTGGGAATTATGACATTTGCTTGTTGATGTTGGTTTTTGTTAATTTCTGATTTATCGGTATCACTTTATTTCTGTATTATTTTGGGGAAAAAATATTGGTTACTGATTTCAACTTTGGTATTTGAGAAGAGCAGTAGCAATAAAAAGTGAGAAGTTAATTGAGTTTGGAAGTGCAGAAATGAATGTTATGAAACAATTTGAGAAGAGCAGTCATTAACAATATGAAACAATTGGTTAGGATGAGGATTAGCTAGGTGTTACCTCAAAGATTTATGTGCAGGATAAGAACTGGTTTTGGGGTTTCGGACCAACAGGTAGGTAAATGTATCATGTATGTAGTAGTAAGTAGAGGAGAGAGAAAAAATAGGGGGTGACAAACTTAGAAATTCTTACTATTTTCATTGTTTGGTTTTGTTAATAGATAAACATATAGTGATTGACTTTTTTTTTTCATAACATCAACTAATTTTTATCGAAAAATATTGTAGTAAGAATAGAAGCAGCAATGAAAACATGTGCTACAAGGAAGACAACTGGGTCTACTCTTGACAATCCTTCACAACCGATCGATTAAAAATTGGCTAGAGAGAGGAGGAAATCTTGCTTGGCTTGAGTTAGCTTGGTTGTAATTGGTTTCATGGTGAAATAATAATTATCTCTTGCTTAGCAAAAAAAAAAAAAAAAAAAAAAAATTAACTGAGTCCAGATTCGACAAGAGGGAGTCGAAGCATTTTTTAGTTATTTTAATTATGCCTTCTCGATTTACAAAATATGATTTCGGGCATGAAAAACGTAAAAAGAAAATCAGAGTTGAAAAACAATTTGCTTTTGAATTTTTATACATAGGGGCCTCTTTTTCCATTTCAGCACAGGGCCTCTATATCGTTCGGGCCGGGGCTGTGTATATCTTTTTCCACCTTCTTAATCTGATCACCTATTTTGTTAAACTTCCCTCCACTCTAAACCACTAACTTGCGAGCCAGCAACTCAGGTCTCGTGGTTATATCATCACTAACTGAATCAGCCCACGCCTCTCCCACAGTAGCTTCGCAGTTGTCATTTAAGAGCCAGAAAGTCTCAAAATTAAAAGCCATGCTTTTTTTTTTGCATTTGCTGCCGGTGATTCACTACTCTCGTAAGGATAGCTGTATGGTCTGACTTGTACCATAGAAGGTGCTCGACATTTGTATTTGGGAAAAGGTCAAGCCACAAGACGAGCAAATAAACCGATCTAGCCGTTCACGAATTCGGGTTGCAACTGATAGCCCCCGTTCCCAAGTGTACAAAGTACCATTGTAGCCTAAATCACGGAGAGCACAATCCTTAATAGCAGCTCGGAACCCCACCATCTCATGCCTAACACGATTCGTCCCACCCTCTTTCTCATCGTAGCTCAAAATTTTATTGAAATCTCCTCCAAAAATAATGAGAAGGGAAGAATCAGCACATACAAATAGAATAAGATTCCAAGTCTTGTATTTCTCCTGTTCTTTTGCCCATCCATACATGCCAACAAAACGCCCATAACTCTCACCATCCTCAACATCCTCGCAAATGTGATTTTTAGAAAACGAGACCAAATTAAAATTGACATTTTCGTTCCAATACAAGCACAAACCACCTGCCTTCCCTCTACTTGCCACACAAAAAGCATTATTGTACCCCAAATTCACCTTCAAACTCTCAGCTTCAATCTTGTTTATCATAGTTTCACACAAGAAAACAATGTCGGGCTTGTAAAAGGAACTCCATCACCGGAGTTAACAAACTGACCGAGGATTGCCCATTCCTCGGCAATTCCGGCATAGCAGACTCATAATATCTGGTGGGGTTGGAACTCGCCAACCTCTGTCGGGGAGATGAAATCAAGCTCATGAGTGGTGCTCAAATTAGTACGCTTCTTCACACTCTCACTTCCTTTAGATTCCATATCAATAACATCCTCCTGTACACGCTTTAGAGAAGAGTCACAAATATCCGTCTCCATATTTTGAGCCATTCCTTTGTCCTCCATACCTCCTCGGGCAACTCTTTTCCAAGAGCGTGCCTTAGCACCCGCAGCATCCTTCACACTCGAAAAAACAAAAACATCTTGGGCAGGGTTTAAAAGAGCCGTGGTATTAGTGATAGTTTGGGGTAAGGGGAGAATAGTTTGTGGTTGTATTTTATGAGGGCCAGTTGGGTGGTATTGGTTAATGTGGGGGAGGTATCATTAATGATATGTGGCATGGAATTTGGTGTGGGGGGTCATGGTTTGAGGGTTTAGGCAGTAAGTTGGAGTAGGAGATTTGAGGTAGTAAATGAGGGGTCGTACAGGTGGATTTTGAACATCATTGTCATTGGTTTGAGGGTTTAGGCAGTAAGTTGGAGTAAGAGATTTGAGGTAGTAAATGAGGGGTCGTACAGGTGGATTTTGAACATCATTGTCATTATTATTGTTTGAGTCCAGGTGGATGTGACTGGGAGGTGGAGTAGGCTTTTCCCAGATTCATAAAATTTTTGCTTCCATAGATTTCAGTGCATCATTAGGGACAAAAAGAACCTTTTTACTGGTTTTGTATTTTTCTTCCTCCACCATTTCCTTTGATCAACCTTTCCTCGGAGTTGCCTTGAAAGCTATACTGCATCCTAAGGCCTCCCTCCTATCTTCCTCTAACACCCCATCACAGTCTTTTTCAGAATGACCCATAATACCACATGCAAAACAGAACGACCGAGTCTCCCGAGGTACATATGGTCGGCCCTTCAGGTGTCTCGATGGGGGTTGAGACATGTTTTGAAACTAAGATAAGAAGTATGTATTATGGCTAGGCAAAATTAATTTGTAGTTCCCTTCCCTTATTGTCTTTTTTTTTCTGAAACCTTTGCAAGGATTTAGTAACATCTAACAACACTTTAATTCGCCTTTATCTCCCAATCCCTAAGACATCATCTTCAACCTCCATAATTTCACCCAAATTACCAATTAATGCTCGAATTATATCATCCGATCTATAATTAAAAGGTAGGTTTTTTAGTTGAACCCAAAAAGGGGAATGAGTAATGGATACCTGGTCTGGTTGTTCATCGCCATCCGCTTCCTTCAGCAATACCAACATGTTGTCAAAACACCATGGACGACCATCGAGGACCTTCGCCATATCTCTCCAATGAAAGAATTGGAAAGCATAGAGGTTTGTACTTATCACACGTATACCTAATCCATGAACAGGAGCCCACATCATTATTATTGTGCATTTAAAGGCATCTAGGTTATAAGATCGTTCCGTCAAGAGTTTTCCAAACAGAACCAACAACGGTTTTGAAATTCCAGTGCTAGGGTTTAGGGATTTTATGTCCAATACAACCTCTTCTTCATCATCGGTACAAAGCTTGGAACAATAATCAGCAATCTCCTCAGCCATGGCCAAGGAGTAATCACTGCCGCGACGGAGAGCAGCCGAGCACCGGAGGGGCCTTTATCGGGGATAGATAGAGATGTCCTTTTTTTCAAGGGAGTTTTTTTCCAGCCTTTCTATAATACAAATATATCATGTGATTATATAATAACATAGGCAGATCTGCATAATGAATTCCGTATCTAGTGGAAGCAGCCAAGCAGGTCAAATATTTTCTCTTCTTCTTAACATTCTCTTTTTAGGCTCGCTTCTTTCTTGAATTACATGCATATAAAGAAAAATTAATTTTAATAATCTAACCTTTGGTGGTTTTGCTAAATTTAGTCCGACGTTTTGATTATTTTAGAATAATCCCAACTTTGGGGGATAGCTTCTCAAAATAATCCGAACAGATTGGTGATGGCAAAAAAAAAAAAAAGAATCCAGATTATTTTGGGAAGCTACTCGCAAAAGTTGGTATTATTAAATAATTATTAATAGGTGAGATTAGAGTCAGCGAACCGACCAAAGGTTGGAGTATTAGAATCAAATTTTCCTGGTAAGATAGGGGTAACTTTTCATCTAATAAGTGACCCATTTAACACAAAAAGTTACCTGTCAGACGGTGTAACTTTCTACACTATATTGGTCACTTTTACTTATATAGAAGTGACTTATTTAAGGTTAAAGATTACTATTTGTTTAACGGTGTTGACAAGAAAGTTGACCCTCGATAAATGTCCTAAAAAATCAAGGCAAAATACATTACTTAATTGCATGCCTTCTGATTCTAGTGAACACCCAATTCTTATTTCGTTCGTGCTGTGTGATGGTTCACCTGGTACTCAAGAAGAGAAGGGGGGATTAAATTGAGTATGAAAAGAAACAATGTGCTTTACAACTTTTTCGATCTAGGGAACCAGTTGAGCTGGTTCTTTGCAGTTGAAACACTTAAGTAGAGATAAAGCAATCGATAAAGTATGCACACAGAATTAAAGAGGTATGACTCAACTCAGAGTCTATGTCCTCCACCACTTAGTCACTTTTATTAATCTACTCCAAAGAATAAAAGTAACAAAGCTCAAACTAATTCGCTTTACTCCAGACGAACATCTCACCCCACACCTAACTCTAGATGTGTCAATTTCGCACTTGATTAAAAACTATTGCACTTAAACTCATAAACACTCCCCAACCACTAGGAACGACAACATGTCGGATTTAGGTCGAGATATGTAGTGTTGGAAGTAGTAAAAAAAGCTCATAAAACATATGTAAAAATCGAGACGTCGTGATACAATCACTACCCTAAGTCGATAGACCTTCACAACAGGTGTGATTGGATAGTAGGCATGGACTCCAGGGTTAACATCTCCTCCACGAACCGGCGCACTCCGGTAAATGGAGTGGGAACTGAACTCGAACAAAACAGTTTTTATGGAATAGTATTCTGGTGAGTAGAGGGAGAAAGAATTGTGTTGTGTGTCTTTGTTGAACAAAAGACAGGCTATATATAGGAACAAAAATGGGGAAATGAACCTGGTGGATTGATGAGAAGATCTCCAACAACCATAAGAAATAATCCAACAAATAATGACAATTAATAAAAAGTTACAAAAATTATAACAACCAAGATAAGTTAAACGGATAGAATATTATACCAAGTGGTCGGGCCCAAAAAACAACAACGTCTCACATGCACGCGTGCCATGCCGAGTCGGCCGGCGCTTGTGCGACGACTGAATGACGGACGGCGACGGCGGCGGCGCGCGGGTGATTTCCACTATTCCCTCCATAACATGTTTAACATATTATAGAACACTTCTCTATATAAATTGGAGTACAACTTAATTCACCACCAATGTGGGACAACAAAAAAAATTAACTAACGTCTAAGTTTGGACCAACATAAGCCAAACTATTAACAATCCCCTACTTGGTTCAAACTCGTACCGGTTTCAAGGAAAAGCAAAACTTGAATAACGTTGCTAGGTCAACAAAGTCTTGAACCTCCAACTAAGTTCAATCGAGTATCAGTTCCAGCATAAACAACATTCGGCCATAACAATCATGTCACATGATTGCTTTAGAGAATATCCCGCGTCTATGCTCATAGGAGGTGGCCAGCCCCCACAATCACGTAGGTGAGTCCATCAAGTGTGTACAACACAAACACCACCCCAAAAAGGGCTATCGATCCCATCCTCAACAATGCAATATAAACATGATAAAGGGTACAACATACAACTATACTTGAGCATCCGCAAGGATGCTTTAGGGTGGCCCAATTCTTGGGAGCCACTCTAGTTGTTTCTTTCCTTTCTAAAAAAAATACAACGATACTTGAGTAATACCTTTAGATTTTTTATTATCAACATGATTACAAGCAATAACTCCACAACTTCCTTTCATCACACTGAATCTGGTTAACCAGATTGGGTATCCATCATGGGATACTACATACACGAGTTTAATACAATTCCTTTAACAGTTTCTGAAACTAGTTTCCTGTTTAGATCTTTAGTCAATGGATCGGATCCGCTAAATTTCTCTCTAACCTCACATAGTCAAGAAAGATTACACCAAATTTGATCAAATTACGAACAACATGATGTCTTAGGCATATATGCATACTCTTGCCATTATATGCCTTATTCTTGGCAATATAAATGGCCGCTTGTGCTTCACAATGAAATAAAATAGGTGGCACTGGCTTTTCCCACAAAGGAACATCAGCCACAAGATTTCTCAACCACTCTACTTCCCGACTAGCCATCTCCAAAGCAATAAACTCATATTCCATTGTAGATTTTGCAATGCATGTATGCTTGCAGGATTTCCATGACACTACTGCTCCTACTAAAGTAAACACAATACCACTGGTAGACTGTATGTCATCACTCTCTGAAATCCAATTAGCATCACAACATCCCTATAAAATAGGAGGATGACCACTATAACATAATCCAAGATCCATAGACCCTTTAAGATACTTGAGCAAACGAATTAATGCATTCCAATGATCATGACCGGGGTTATGAGTATACATGCTCAATTGGATGACTGCATAAGCTATATCAGGACGAGAATAATTCATCAAAAACATAAGACTCCCAATAATCTTAGCATATTCAACCTGTTTGACACTATCAGAAGTATATACTAGCATCATAGGGAGTTCAAATGGGTTCACATCAAAATAACCAAACTTTTTTAAGAACCTTCTCAATATAATGAGCTTGACTAAGTTTGAAATCAGAAGTAGTCTTCTCAACCTTAAGTCCCAAAATCTCATCCACCTCACCCATATCTTTCATGTCAAAGGAAGACTTGAGCAAGGACTTGGTTGAGTTAACAATGAACATACTAGTACCAAAAATGAGCATATCATCAACATAAAGCGCAATAATCACATACCTAGAAGAATCAGCTTTCACATAAATGCATGAGTCGGCATCACAAGTTCTAAAACCAAAAGATAAACAAACAATATCAAACTTCTCATGCCATTGCTTAGGAGCTTGTTTCAGACCTTATTCTCTTGATCATAGGAATCCTAAAACCAGCAGGTTGCTCCGTATAAATTTCCTCATCAAGATCACCATTCATAAAATGCAGTTTTCACATCCATTTGATGGACATAAAGGCCATAAATAGAGGCAATAGAAAACAACACTCTAACAGAAGCAATCCTAGTAACCAGGCAATAGGTATCAAAGTAATCAAAATCTTTCTTATGAGTAAACCCATTAGCAACAAGTCTTGCCTTAAACTTATCAATAGATCCATCAGACTTGAGTTTCTTACTGATAATCCACTTACAACTTATAGATTTACATCCACGAGGTAAGTCCACAACCTCCCAAGTATGGTTAGACATAATGGACTAAATCTCAGTATCAATGGCTTCCTTCTATAACACAGCATCAACAGATCTCATGACCTCATCATAGGTATTAGGATCATCTGCAACAATAAAAGCATATACAAAAGATTCATCCAAATCATCACCATACTCTAAAACAAAAGTAGTAATAAAATCAGGTCCAAAATTGGTCTCAACTCTAGATCTCTTGCTTCTCCTAGGTTCAAATGACGCTTCAACAAATTTTTCAGGGTCATCAAGCACATCAATAGGTGGAGAAGATGAAGAAGGTAAAGACTCCAAAGAAACATCAACAACTCTAGAAGACTTCAAAGGAAATATATCCTAAAAAACTCATCTTCCCTTGACAGAAAAAATGACCATCAAAACCAGATTTGGCATCCTTAGCCATAAACCTATAAGTTGCACTATTCGGGGCATTACAAAAAAAAATAGTATCAACAGTCTTAGGTCCAATCTTATCACTCTTGCATTTAGGTACAGGAAACTTAGCTGAGCACCCCCACAGTTTCACGAAATTCAGGTTAGGAGGGTAACCTTTCCACAACTCATAAGGGATTTTGTCTACTTTCTTGTGAGGTACTCTACTTAAAACATAACAAGTAGATAAAATGGCTTCCTCCCACATAAAGTCAGATAAATTCGAGGAAATCAACATATGTTGAGGAGTATAAGGGTCAGATAACTCATGAACAATACCATTTTTCTGACAAAAATCAGCAAGAAAGTCAAAACCATATTCGAGATGACATTAGCTTAAATTCTTAACAAATTAATCTAAACATAAAACAATGAAAATTAGAACACTAACTGTGGTGAAGTAAGTAGGGTGCGGTCCACATACATCTCGAGCCAATGGATTTGCATGAGTCTTGTTGATTAATCTACAACCACCAATAAAATAGACGAAATTTTAATCAGAATTAATAACCAATGACCATTATGAACTTAATAATCAATAAACAAATGAGAAAACAAAATTGACGACATATGACTTGAGAGGAAAAAGGAAAACCAAAAACGGAGATCACAAAAAATGAGAGAGAAATAGGAGATGAGAAAGAGATACAAAATAGAAAAATAAAATTTCAAACTGATACTTAAAGGAAACAATAATTTGAAAGATTGAATATAGAAAACACTGTCTGTTATTTACAAAAGTTATGAGTTACTCCACTAATTTAGGGATTTTTTTTATAAAAAAAAAAGTATAATTGATAATTTGGATTTGAAAATTATACGGTTATATGGTTTTGTTTTGCCTTTTTTATTTTGTATTTAATACTGTAGTTAGTTTCTTTATTATATATATTTTTATTTTTGATTTTTTTTCCTTTTTCAAATTTTACACGTTTGTTTTTGGATTGTTTTTTTTTTGTGATATTAAGGAGTCAGTTATGTTTGCTGTTTTTTCTTTTTCTTTTTCTTTTTTTCTTTTTTCCTTGACTTTTCTTTTTCTTCATTTCCTTTTTTCTAGAATAGAGATTAGCTATAATTTTCTTAATTTAGTGAGGGCAAAATAGGAGTTTTTATATTTTGGTGTCCCCCCTAGTTGCCTTATAGAATAGAGATTCTTCTCATTTACAATCCTAGCATGGCAATGGGCAGAAATGTGTCCTTTCTTGTGGCAGCAGAAGCACTCTCCATCAAACATCTTGCGCTTGTTGTTCTAGTCACCACTCTTGTATGTACTTGCATTCTTATATTCAACAACAACAACAGAGTTAGAAGTATTAGTCTGAACATGTTCCTGGCTCCTGTTGGCATCCTCAATCTTGATATGAGCAACCAATTCTTGCAGCTCCATATCCTTTTTCTTGTGCCACATATTCTTCTTGTACTCTCCCCAAGAAGAAGGTAACTTATCGATGAGTGCATTGGCTTTAAAGTATCCGCAGATTGACATGCCTTTAGCAATGATCAAAGAAACCAGATTATCATATGCATATATTTGGTCCATAATAGGCTTGCCATATATGACCTCATACTTAAGCCACTTAGCAATATCATACTTCTTAGTACTAGTGTCATTTGAACCATATTTAGCATCAAGGGCATTCCATATTTTTTTAGCACTCTTACATTGAAAGTAAATATCAAACAAAGAGTTGTTCTTGTAATGCAACATAATTCCCCTAATAATACGATTGTCCTTAGCTTTCTTTGCATCATATCTGATGACAGAATCATCAAGAAAAATTTCTTCATGTAACACATAATCAATATCATATTGTTTGAAATAGAAGGATATTTTTTCAGACCAACGTTTGAAGTTCTTTCCATTCAATGGTTCAGATTTGGACAAATCAGGGACAATCGTTTGGAACATAGTAATAAGAGTATTATTAGGTTGAGCAACAGGGACATTTTCAGCAGCCATGTCGAAGAAAAGTACTAGAACTGGACATAATATCGACTTAGATTGTTGGAACTAGTAAAGAAAACTTGTAAAACTTATATGAAAATCAAGATGTCATGCTACGAGCACTGCCTTAAATCGATTGACCTCCACAACAGGTGCAATTGGATAGCAGACACCGACTCCAGGGTTAACGTCTCCTCCATGAACCGGTTCGCTCCGTTAGATGGAGTGGGAACTGAACTCGAATAGAACGGTTTTTATGGCATAGTATTTTGGTGAGTAGAGGGAGAAAGAATTGTGTTGTGTGTCTTTCTTGAACAAAAGAGAGGCTATTTATAGGAACAAAAATGGGCAAATGGAAACTGATGGATTAATGAGAAAATCTCCAACAGCCATAAGAAATAATGCAGCAAATAACAACAATTAATAAAAAGTTACAAAAACTATAACAGCCAAGATAATTTAAACAGACAAAGAAAATAAACCAAATGGGCCCCACGGCGCGCGTGCGACGATAGACGGACAGCGGCGGCGGGCATGAGATTGTCCACTATCTCCTCCATAACATGTTTAGGACATTATAAAATACTTCTCTATATAAATTAGGTACAACTTTATTCACCACCAATGTGGGACTGCAACAAAAGAAGTTTCACTAACTTCCACAAGTTTAGACCACATAAGCCAAACTATTTCACTAACTTCCACAAGTTTAGACCAACATAAGCCAAACTATTCTAACATGTAGGATCCAAATCCGACCCGCATGATAGTCTGTAACAGCCCATGTAACAGCCCGCACTTCCGAGCTGCTTGCCAATCACACTTAACATTCACAAATTATGATTATCATTAATTAAACCTTAATTAGGAAATCATTTATAACAAAGTATAACTCATGTATCGATCCTGGCTTCTGGAATACGACCTATAATACAACTACTCAAAATAGATTATACAACCTCATGAATTTAACTAATAAATCTCCAAATAAGTACAATAATATATCATAAGATTCTCAACAAAAATATGATTTCCATCATGGGTTGAACTAGACGTCTCTCTTATCACAACTTACGATCATTAATTCCCTCTGGAGCGAATTATCCTGCAAAATTATTAACAATGAACTCTGCCCCCACCAGGACAGGTTCCAAGAACAAAATTAGCGAAACTGAGTACACACTGTCCAACCAGAAAATATTTTGGTGGCTTAAAACGTATGTATAGAATTGAGCTTATCTTATGAGACATTTGAATTCAAGGTACAGAAAATTCATAATGAAAGAATCATATAACAAATACTTTACACAAATTACAATGATACTTATTTTCATAATAATAAGAATATCTTTCGAGAAAAATAGTATTTACTTTCAATTAGAGGAACCATAACAATTCCATAGAATAATACGATTTCCAAAATAACCTCTAATTATATTCTAAGACATAGTAATATATATCTCTCTTCTCTATTTCAAATTCAATACCCTTTGGCGGGCTCTTGTCGTGAGAGTCATCAAATATTAATTTCTCCTACTCTCTTTTACAAATAAATGTAGATAGGAAGTAGGGTTCGTGTCCATAGGGAAATGGGGGAAGCGAGTGTATTTAATTAAACTGATCACCTAGATTTCTCTACGTGATAAACAATCGAGGCAATGGGGGATTATTTTAATTAAATCAAAATCTAGGCGAGCAAACAAGATGAAAATTAATTAGTGAAGGTCAATAATAACGAATTTAGGGTCCAGCTGATATCCACTTCTACGGATCTATTTATCGATTCACTACAAGTCTACTCAATTCTTGGTTGATTATCGTTAAGGATCGAATCCTCCGTTCTCTCAAGTTTTAGTTAAGTAAGTACGATCTACGCATTACAAAATCCTAATTCTCAATCAACCTCTCCTAGCGTCGAGATTCAAACTAAGAATCGCATTAAGAATAGAGAACCGATAATATTACCGATATTTAAACAAGCGCTAAGCATTCAATAACTTGTCTAGCTTAACTAGATCCACTCAATAATGTTCAGCATAAATCAAGAGAACCTAGCTTACTACAACATGGTTGAGCATATAACATCAGATTATATCCAAAACCTAGCATTAAGTCAACAACAACAAACATCAACTAGTAGTACTCCTAGCTAATCCAAGTCATGACCATAAATATTAACATATAAAGCTAGACAATAACCAAGATATAGAGTAAGAGAAAGAGTAAACCTTACAATAAACCTTTAAAAGCTTCAATCAACCATTCCCAAGAGAGTTTAAGCTACAAGTTACATGCTTCTTGTCCAAAATACAAAACTGAAATACATAGAGCTCAATGAAAGATGAAACTAGAAACTAAAACAAAAGGGAGTTCTTTCTAAGAGTAGCCAACCCCTTAGAGTAGCCAACCCCTTAGGGTTACGAGTTGTCTAAGTCGGCAACTTAGCTGACATTGCCCAGCGTCAGGGGTCGCGAGGTGCGACATAGCCATGTCGCGGGGTACGAGCAGGGTCGCACCCCGTTTTCTGCGACTGATACCAGTGGACCACAAAAATGCCCAGGTCGCGAGGTGAGGCAGTGTTCGCGGGGTGCGACCTGGGTCTTGAACTTGCCTGCTGCTTGGCTGGCGAGAATGGTGATGGTTCCGATGCTGTCCAATGATGTTCATGTGCTGCTTGCGTTGATGCCCAAAGTGACTATAGCCCAAAGCTCCCAACAACTCCAAACACTCACATCCAACATCAATACGACGACTCCAAAGGCTCAAAATGTCGTACTTTAACACTCTCTTACAACTTCAACCTTAAACTTCCGCTAAAGTCTAAAAGTGTGCTAATGCCCATGACTACGACCAAACCTTCCATCCAAAAACGTCTAAAACAACGTAAAAACCCCGATAAACTTGAACACATCAAATACCCCCACACTTAGTCTTTACTCGACCTCGAGTAAACTTGATGAAGAGAATAAATAAATAAAAACAATACCCAAGTGAATCAACACCAAACTTCGCCTTAACTCTCCAACCAATCCAACTATCCTAACCTAAGCAAGCCATGGAGTGCTGCAAAAAGGAATAAACTCCATGCTTACTTCAAACCACAAAAGTAACCTAAAATCTACTACAACTAATTTACACCAAGTAAGCCATGGAACAATGACAAAAAGGGGTAAATTCCATACTTACTTCAAAAAAATAATCAACTAAATATAAAGCTTAAATTCCAAGTTGCAAAAGGAATTCAAACTTTAAACAATAAGCACAACTTCACAAATCACCATATGAACAAGGATATCAACATATTTCCACAACCTACCCGAAAACTCCGAAAACGCCTCCATCCTTATGCCACCAAACTCCGCAAATGAGCAATAAAAATTTCCTCTCTTTTCTTTTTTGTCTCATTTTGCCTAGGAGCCCTTCGGGCTTTTGACGCGTGTCGTTTCCGCAACAAAATTAAATTTATAAATCACTCACTAACTCTAACAGATAGATAGGGAAAGTAAGGGTCGAACCCACAGAGACTGCGTTATTATCTTAAAATAATTATTTAATTATATATATAACTACTATTTTATAAATTGGGGGGGGTTTCAAATATCAAAACTATATTAAAACAATTAAACTAAAATAATGAAAATATAAATTGCTGGAAATAATTTTGTTTTTAAAAATATAATAAAGAAGCTAATAGGAGACATGTAATTTCCTCTTGAGATAAGGTTTAATCATTGAATCATTTAACTAGTCGATAGATAGATTGGTTAACAAATAATCCCTTGAACGCAAGAAAATTAGTTGTTTTATCATTCATACTAACTAAACTCCGTGAACGCACGCAAGTTCAGTCCTAATCAAATACATCAATTTAACAATGAAAGCATGTATTAAATTAACAAACTTGACCGCTTTAAAAACACCAATCAGTTAACTTTAATCAAGCCAGAAAGCTGCAACTAAATTAAAATTAACATCACACAAAATTCCAGCAATAATATCAGATAAGAAAGCTTCAACCTAATAATATTACTGTTAATCCAAGCAAATAACCATGAATAAAACCTAGATGATCAGTCTAAAATTAACATTCATAAATTATAAACTCAGATAATAAATTATGTCTGAATACCCAATCAAACTAATCAATTGAACAAACAGAAATCATAATCTCATAAACCCATGACAAGATTCAATTACATGTTCCTACTAGTTTAAACTACTCTAAATTCGACATGAAAACAAGTAAAATAGATAGAAGAGAGTAGAGAAAACTCATTAGGGACGAATTTCTGGACTGAAATCTCGTCTTCCTACTGCTGTGCGCTCTACTGCCTTCCTTCGTTTTCTTCCTTATTCATCTCCCTCCTATTTCGCTGCTCTCCGTAGTCCGTACTGCGGCTCTCCTCTTGTTTCGTCGCTGCCCATTGTTATGTGCTGTTGTGAGGGAGTTATGCCTCCAGCCAAACCCTCGTTTCATTTCTCAATACCCACGTGGGTTTTTACTTCCTTGATGATGCCTATTCTTCAGCCCAACAAAACAATAGGACTTTATACTCTTTTCTTTTTATTCCTTATTTTACCTTCTTTATTGCTCTTTGCTGCGTGGATTATTGGCACAATTGGGCTTTAGTCCAATTTCTAAGTGGCGTGTCTTCATCAAAAGAAATTCGAGTTTCCTTTTCTTCTTTGGTTGACATTGAGTTAAATGGCTTGACTCGTTAATTTTCGAAGGCTCATTTCCATTTCTAAAACTCCAAAATTGTTATGCACCTGTCAACATTAGATATATAATTAATGGTATAGAATTATAATATGGGTCAAACTAATAAATAATCATATAAACACAGCTACTATTAGGGAATAAGTAAGTTATAATATATAATAATTCAAACTTGTTATTTAACCGAAATAACCTAAAAGTATAATATTGAACCCATATAACTCAATAGACGACACTAAACGTATTATATTAGAGGGTAAAAATATGTATTAATATGCACTTATCAAATTCCCCCACACTTAGCTTTTGGTCGTCCTCGATCAAACTAGGACTATAACTAGCATCTATCTGCCATTATAAATTTTAACTTCCCATCTGATTGACTTTTCAGGCAACTCCTATTTTAAGTAGCCCTAACTCAACTGAAAGTTTTCACAAAGACCAAAAATATGATTTATGGAAATAATTTTAGTTCGAAAACGGTGTTCATACGTCGCAAGCAAGCAAGCAAAAGATTAACTGACTCTTCAAATCACATAGTACTTCATGTATTAGCGTTTTCAACACATCTTACCACAACCATATTCAAGATTTGAGTAATGTAAGTAATTAACTTGATGAACCCTCGCTTTAGTTGTGCAAATAAAAATAAACATAAATTCATACTCTCCCATGTGTTTGGGGTCATAATAATTATCACTCAAATTCTATAATGTCGACTCGAAATGAAATATTTCTTCTTTAAATTTGCATATCGTTCAATCCTTCACTACTTAGTAAGACATAGAACATACAAAAATCAAAAGGACTTAATAAGGTTGTAATGTAAGGATACGGTAAGGGTATGGATTATTTCGGATTTGATGCTTAAAAGCTTAGGAGCTAGTGGAGTATAAGAACAATAACCCCATGGCCAAATAAAAGAAAAGCCAACAAATAAACTTCAACTCTATTTAAATGTTACTAAATAATCCAATTCCATGAATTTACAACCCATATATCTCTTTGTGCACCATTTGCTCTGAATGATAACATTTGACTTATTATTACTTTTTTTTCATAATCTTATTTTTCTCGTATCACATAATATTTTTTTTTCAGCATTCTTCTTGAAATTTGTTTTTTTTCTTCTTCACAATCTCGTAATAACCATTGATATAAGATAGAGAACACCACCTCCATAATAATAATTTTATACATACCCTTCACAAATAATACTCTAAACACCAAATTATATTCCACTAGCTCAAAGCTTTGGTTAGGACATGTGTTTAGGATTATAAGCTTGTAATGTGGTTTAAACAAAAGAAATAGGCTTAATGCTCAGAGGGTTTTTTCAAAAAGGAGTACAATAATGTAGGTGGCTTAGGCTAATGGTTCAAGAAAAACAAATGCCTTTATCATTTTTATGTATGCTCATGTTTCAATGTAGTCTCGAAGAAACCAATGCAAATTCAAGAGTCTATACTTCACCAGGAACTAACACACACTCTCATGAAAAACTAGAGACTAACATAGATGTTTTAGTCTATTAAAAGGCTCAAAAGTCTCACAATGGTTATAGATGTTCACCAAGTCAATTACAATCAAATCATAAATAACCATTCTTACCACTTGCCAAACACTTGTACAATGATGCTATGCAATTTTCTGAATCAATCAACATAAAAACCCATTAACTTGCAACAAAACTAGAAAAACTTTTTTTTTTTTAAATTCAATTTTAAGAACTGATTTTTTTTTTTCCAGTCAAATTAAGCTAACGGAATTTGCCTTCAAATTAATATCAGACATGAAAATTATAAATTTCTACGTAAATTTTGGCAGCACCTCCCCTAAAATGTGACAATCCAAAAAACTTTTTTTTTTTCAAGTACAACACCTGTATTCCAGCAAATATCAATCCAGCACAACTTCATCATTCAGCTCAAAATAACTCAAAATTCCCCCACACTTAAAATCAACATTGTCCTCACTGTTTATAAAATCAAACTAACAATAGAAGTGGGGAGAAGAAAAGAAACAGGGGAAACAAGGAGGGAAACAACCTGGTGTATGTAGATTGCAGAAATATTCTCCATATAATAGTTGGTGTCCTGAAAATTGCAATTGAGCGGGGAATGACATGAGTAGCGGTGTGCACAAGCAATGTGTAGTAGCTAACAGCATCAACAACATCAGCAGATGGGCAGAAGGCAGAACAACATCCTGGGTCAGCAGCACACAGAGTAGTTAGAGTAGTTTAGTATACCGAAGAAAAATATAAAATAAAATAGAAAAAAAATAGAAAACAATAAATCCATGGGTTGCCTCCCAAGCAGCGCCTTTGTTTCTTGTCGTTGGCTTGACATGGCTCTTGAGCTTTAGTCATAGTAGACGGGATCTTCCAAATGAATAACTTCTAGCCAATTGGCGTCAAACCCTTCATAGAAAGCTTTAAGTCGATGTCCATTCACTTTAAATATCTGTCCAGAATCATAACTCTTAATTTCAACTGCGCCATGCTCAAAAACCTTAATAACCTCAAAAGGTCCAGTCCATTTGGACTTCAATTTACCAGGAAAAAGTCTTAACCTTGAGTTGTAAAGCAAAACTTTATCACCAACACAAAAAATTTTCCTAGATAACATTTTATCATGATATTTCTTTGTTTTCTCCTTATATATTTGAGAATTTTCATAAGCATCGTTTCTTATTTCCTCTAACTCTTGAATTTCTAATTTTCTATGGGCAGTCGCCTTGTCATAGTCTAAATAACACTTTTTAATAGCCCAAAATGCTCTATGTTCCAACTCTACGGGTAAATGACAAGCTTTTCCATACACTAAGCGATAAGGAGACATTCTTATTGGAGTTTTGTAAGCAGTTCTATAAGCCCATAAAGCGTCACCTAAGCGATTACTCCAATCTTTTCTATTAGGATTTACAACTTTCTCTAAAATAGATTTTATTTCCCTATTAGAAACTTCAACTTGTCCATTAGTTTGGGGGTGATAAGCAGTTGAAATCTTATGAGTGACATGGTATTTCTTAAGCAAAGCCTCAACTATACGATTACAAAAGTGAGTCCCTCTATCACTCATAATAGCCCTTGGGACGCCGTATCTATTAAAAATCTGATCTCTAACAAATTCAGTCACCACTTTCGAATCATTAGTTTTGGTAGCTTTTGCCTCTACCCATTTAGAAACATAATCAACTGCTAAAAGAATATAAAGATTACCAGAAGAAGCGAGAAATGGTCCCATAAAATCAATGCCCCACACGTCAAGGATGTCAAACACAAAAACAGAATTAAGAGGCATTTGGTCTTTCTTAGAAATATTTCCAGTTCTTTGACATCGATCACAAGATTTCACAAATAAATAAGCATCTTTATGTAAAGAAGGCCAAAAGAATCCACATTCTGAAACTTTATAAGCAGTTCTTTTGGGACCAAAATGACCACCACATTCAAATGTATGACAAAATTCAAGAATAGATTTAATTTCACGATCAGGCACACATTTCCGAATGATATCGTCAGAACAGACTTTATATAAATAAGGCTCATCCCAAACATAGAATTTTGAATCATGTTTAATTTTATCTTTCTGGGCTCTAGACAAATCATTAGGCAACTCCTTTGACACTAAATAATTAACAATATCAGCATACATTGTACCATGCAAAGCATATAAACGCTCGTCAGGGAATAAATCAGATAAAGAAATTACTACTTCCTTGTCATGGGTGATTCTACTTAAATGGTCAGCAACAAGGTTTTCTGCTTCTTTTTTATCCCTAATTTCTAGGTCAAATTCTTGTAGTAGAAGCATCCATCTCAGCAATCTAGGTTTAGACTCTTTCTTTTTTAGAAGATATTTCAAAGCAGAATGATCAGTATACACAATCACGTGAGTCCCCAACAAATAAGGTCTAAACTTTACAAGAGCAAAAATAACTGCATACATTTCTTTTTCAGTAACGGTGTAATTACATTGGGCCGGATCAAGAGATTTAGAAGCATAATAAATGACATATGGTTCCTTATCTACCTTTTGTCCGAGTACTGCACCTACCGCCTTATCACTAGCATCACACATTATCTAGAAAGGTAAAGACCAATTAGGTGGTCTAATAATAGGAGCACAAGTGAGCTTCTCTTTCAAAGTATCAAAAGCAATTTTGCACTTATCAGTAAAAACAAAAGGTGCATCTTTAGCAAGTAAAGCACATAATGGAGATGCAATAGTAGAAAAGTTCCGAATGAAACGCCTATAAAAGCCAGCATGCCCTAAAAATGATCTAATTTCACGCACACAAGTGGGGTAAGGAAGTGAACTTATGACATCAATTTTAGCTTTATCGACTTCGAGTCCTTTAGAACTAACAATATGACCTAAGACTACTCCTTTTTCCACCATAAAATGACATTTTTCAAAATTTAACACAAGATTGGTCTCGACACATCTTTTCAAAGCAAGAGATAAATTATGAAGGCACAAGTCAAAATTATCACCAAAAACCGTAAAATCATCCATAAAGACTTCCATAGAATTATCAAGCAAATCAGAAAATGTGCTCATCATACAATGTTGAAATGTACCTGGTGCATTACAAAGTCCAAAAGGCATTTTTCTAAAAGCAAATGTGCCAAAAGGGCAAGTAAAGGTAGTCTTTTCTTGGTCCTCAAGGGCTATGGGAACTTGAATGTATCCTGAATATCCATCGAGAAAACAAAAAAAAGAACGTCCTGCAAGCTTTTCTAACATTTGGTCAATATATGGCAAGGGGAAGTGGTCTTTTCTAGTGGCTTGATTAAGCTTCCTATAATCTATACACACTCTCCACCCATTGGACACTCTAGTAGGAACAAGTTCTCCTTTATTATTCTCAACAACCGTTATTCCTGTTTTCTTAGGCACGACATGAATGGGACTTACCCACTTTGAATATGAAATCGGAAAAATAACACCTGCATCTCGCCACTTAAGAATTTCCTTTTTTACTACATCCATCATTGAAGGATTAAGTCTCCTTTAGGCTTCTCTAACAGGTTTGGCATCATTTTCTAAAAATATTTTATGCATACACAAAGTAGGACTAATCCCTTTAATGTCAGCGATGGTCCATCCTATTGCCTCTTTGTATTTCTTAAGAACATTTAACAATTTTTCCTCTTGTGACTCAAAAAGTGAACTAGAACTGATGACTGGCAAAGTGTCATTTTCACCCAAATAAGCATATTTAAGGTTACTAGGCAGGGGTTTTAATTCAAGTTTAGGTGGTGATAGAATAGATGGGATTAACTTAGGGGTATTGACAGGCAATTCACAACTTGAAACAGATTGCATATTATTAGCACATGTATTTTCCGACTCATAATTAACACTTCCAGATGCAAAATCAATATATGCAGCAACAGGATTTTCTGAATGTGCAGTGAGAGGAGATTTAACAACATATTCAACATGGAATGAGTTAAAATTTTCTTGTGTAATGCAATCAATCTCATCTATACAATCCACAGAGTTCACATCCTGCATGTTAGAAGGGTAGTTCATCGCATCATAAATGTTAAGTTTAATCATTTCACCATCAAATTCAAAAGAAAGAGTACCCTCCGACACGTCAATTTTTGCTTTAGCAGTTTTGAGAAAGGGCCCCCCTAACAACAATGGCACATCAATAGATTCAAGCGTATCACCCATATCAAGAATATAGAAGTCAACAGGAAACACAAACTCATTTACTTGAACTAAAACGTCCTCTAAGACTCCTAAGGGATATGCTTGTGATCTATCGGCTAACTGAATCACTACGTTCGTTTTAGAGAGGGGGCCCAAATTCAAAGATTTATAGATTGATCTAGGCATTACGCTAATAGAGGCTCCTAAGTCAAGCATACACCTATTAAGCTCATGGTTTTCGATCTTGCAAGGTATAGAAAACATCCCAGGATCCTTACATTTAGGAGGTATTTTCTTTTGAATAACGGCAGAGACGTTCTCCCCCACACATATTTTTTCACCACTCTGAATTTTCCTTTTGTTAGTGCATAAGTCTTTTAAGAATTTAGCGTATTTAGGCATTTGCTTGATTGCATCTAAGAGAGGTATGTTTATTTCAACCTTCCTAAATGTCCCTAAGATCTCATTGTCTAAATTTTCTTTCCTAGAGTTAGCAAAACGTGAGGGAAATGGCACTATCTTCCTATTATTAGGTTTATTTGAAAAAGGATTCACGATAGGTTTTTCTTTTTCTTTTCTTACCTTCACTACTTCGTTTTCCACAGTTTGGACTTCTATCTCATCACTAATATCACTAATCTGCCTAATTTTGTCACCCTGTAATTTTTCACTATCTTTTTCTATGGTTTCATGACTCACCTCGACTTCTTTTTCCACTTTACCTCGATTTTCAAGTTCTTTACCACTTCTCAAAGTTATGGCTTTAGTTTCATCTATCAAGTGAGGTATAGGCTTTTCAAAAACTTGTCCATCTAATTTACTTTCTATGTTGCCTAGAGTAGTACATATTAGTTTTATTTGGTTATCTAGATGGTGAAGGTGAGTTTCAGTTTGTTGCTGACTATTGAATTCATGAGAGTGAACTTTTCCTATTTGGAGAGCTAGTTGTTTTACTAAATTTTCCAAAGACTCATGTTGAGTACTAAAACTGGAAACTTGGTTACTAATATTAGCAACTACAACTTTAAATTCAGCAATTTGTTCAGTTTGCTCCTTCAGTTGCCTTCGAATTTTCACTTCAGAATCAATTTTCGTCCCATATTGTTCACTGTTAAGGGCCATAGTAGTTATTAACTCTCTTGCTTCACCAGGAGTTTTATTCACCAAAGTTCCACCACTAGCGATATCTATTAAACGTTTCTGATCATCTAACAAACCATAATAAAAACATATAATTAGGAATTGCTCACTAAGTTGATGTTGTGGGCATGAAATGCAAAGTTTATTAAATCTTTTCCAATACTCATGCAATTGTTCATCTTTATCTTGCTCAATACTACATATTTGTTTCCTTATTAATCTAGTTACGTTAGCAGGTTGGTATTTTTCAAGAAAAGCTCTCCGAAGGCCATCCCAAGAAGTAATAGATCCAACGGGAAGATAAAGTAACCAATCTCTAGCTAGATCATGTAAAGTAAAAAGGAAAACACGAATTTTAATACCATCATCATCTTTACCATTTAACAATAAAGTAGAGCAAGCAAGAGTAAATTCTTGTAAATGTCTATGAGCATCTTCCTTATCATGACCATAAAATTTAGGAAGAATTTCGATAAAACCTAGATCAAGTTTGAATGGTTTCTCTAGTGCGGGAATAAAAACGCTCATGTGTGTCTCATATGCATTGAACATATACTCTTTCAAGCTCTTTTCACCTTTTCCTGCCATTTCACTAACTAATAGTCACACAAAAAAAAAATGTAAATATTAGATCAATAAACAAGAACCTAGAATTAAACAAATAACTAGATAAATAATAATACTTAAACAATAGTCTAAAATAATAAATTATACAGTCCCCGGCAACGGCGCCAAAATTTGATGCGTGTCGTTTCCGCAACAAAATTAAATTTATAAATCACTCACTAACTCTAACAGATAGATAGGGAAAGTAAGGGTCGAACCCACAGAGATTGCGTTATTATCTTAAACTAATTATTTAATTATATATATAACTACTATTTTATAAATTGGGGGGGGTTTCAAATATCAAAACTATATTAAAACTATTAAACTAAAATAATGAAAATATAAATTGCTGGAAATAATTTTGGTTTTAAAAATATAATAAAGAAGCTAATAGGAGACATGTAATTTCCTCTTAAGATAAGGTTTAATCATTGAATCATTTAACTAGTCGATAGATAGATTGGTTAACAAATAATCCCTTGAACGCAAGAAAATTAGTTGTTTTATCATTCATACTAACTAAACTCCGTGAACGCACGCAAGTTCAGTCCTAATCAAATACATCAATTTAACAATGAAAGCATGTATTAAATTAACAAACTTGACCGCTTTAAAAACACCAATCAGTTAACTTTAATCAAGCCAGAAAGCTGCAACTAAATTAAAATTAACATCACACAAAATTCCAGCAATAATATCAGATAAGAAAGCTTCAACCTAATAATATTACTGTTAATCCAAGCAAATAACCATGAATAAAACCTAGATGATCAGTCTAAAATTAACATTCATAAATTATAAACTCAGATAATAAATTATGTCTGAATACCCAATTAAACTAATCAATGAACAAACATAAATCATAATCTCATAAACCCATGACAAGATTCAATTACATGTTCCTACTAGTTTAAACTACACTAAATTAGACATGAAAACAAGTAAAATAGATAGAAGAGAGTAGAGAAAACTCATTAGGGACGAATTTCTGGACTGAAATCTCGTCTTCCTACTGCTGTGCGCTCTACTGCCTTCCTTCGTTTTCTTCCTTATTCATCTCCCTCCTATTTCGCTGCTCTCCGTAGTCCGTACTGCGGCTCTCCTCTTGTTTCGTCGCTGCCCACTGTTATGTGCTGTTGTGAGGGAGTTATGCCTCCAGCCAAACCCTCGTTTCATTTCTCAATACCCACGTGGGTTTTTACTTCCTTGATGATGCCTATTCTTCAGCCCAACAAAACAATAGGACTTTATACTCTTTTCTTTTTATTCCTTATTTTACCTTCTTTATTGCTCTTTGCTGCGTGGATTATTGGCACAATTGGGCTTTAGTCCAATTTCTAAGTGGCGTGTCTTCATCAAAGGAAATTCGAGTTTCCTTTTCTTCTTTGGTTGACATTGAGTTAAATGGCTTGACTCGTTAATTTTCGAAGGCTCATTTCCATTTCTAAAACTCCAAAATTGTTATGCACCTGTCAACATTAGATATATAATTAATGGTATAGAATTATAATATGGGTCAAACTAATAAATAATCATATAAACACAGCTACTATTAGGGAATAAGTAAGTTATAATATATAATAATTCAAACTTGTTATTTAACCGAAATAACCTAAAAGTATAATATTGAACCCATATAACTCAACAGACGACACTAAACGTATTATATTAGAGGGTAAAAATATGTATTAATATGCACTTATCAGCTTTCATCCTAGTCTCTCAAATTTTTTTTTAGAAGCTCACAATTCATCGCTCATTAAGCCTTTTGTTTTGCATAGGTTGCCCTTTCGGGTTTTCAACCTATCAAGGCCCCCAAATTTTGCCTAAGTCCCCCGCCCTTGCGGGTTTTCAACTTAGCGGGTTTCATTTTATCATCATTCTTTTTTCTTTTTCTTTTTCTTTTTTTTTTTTCAATTTCATGAAAATACGACATAAAACATAAAACATATAAAACATAAAACATAAATATTTACAATCCGAACTTCATTCCTCGCCCCACACTTAAAATACACATTGTCCTCAATGTGAGAAGAAGGAAATAAAACTAACCATTTAAGAACTGGAAGTCCCACCAGGATCGCGATCTCCCGCTCCCCAAGAGTCACGCTCCGTTTTCCTTCATCGGCGGTGCATCTCGATGTTAGCAGTGGGGTCAGGGTAACCAGGGTTAGAGGCCACAAAGAAAGAATTCATGGCAGAAACCATGGAAGACACGGAGTACATTGTGTCCTCAAACCCATCCAATTGCCGCTGCATATCATTTAATTGTATCCCGAACATATTTTGACTCTCCTCAATAGCATCAAATCTTGTCTCGAATATGGTGTGAAATATTGAAGGGGGCTCGGGGGTTTCGGCTTCAGGCTGCGGCTGGGCACGCGCCCTACCAAACTCTTCTTCAACTGCGTCTCGGTAAGTATCATATGGAGAGAGATAGAGCTGACAATGAGATGTAGTAGCGGTGATGGTTGTTTTCTGAGGCTGAGTTAAAACCATATATTTCACACTATTGGCCCCGGAAAGCCATACATAATGGTTGCCTCTTGGGGAAACCCACAACATTGATGCCTTCTTCAATTGATCCTTATTGTACACATTGGAGGCTGTTGAAAAACGAGCATCAATAGTACCCAATGCCTGGAGAATCTGTTTGCCGTTATTGTCCGTCGGAATCTCCTCCTCCAAGTAACTGGCCAAAAGGGAAACCATTCCACCCATACTTATTTTCCTGCTTTCTTTTCTCGCGATCTCCAAACAATTGTTAACAAATATTCCAACCCAATCCGGGCAACCACATCCCTCAGGTGTCATGGCCCACAAACATTTTAAATCAAACTTTGGAAGGTTCGTAGGCTTACCGTGGCAAAAGATAGTCATGGTAAGGAATCGGTGGGAAAATTGGAGTGCCGGATGTGGGAGGGAGCTATTCTTGCATCTCCCATGCCATGTCAAACCATTGGTGATGTTACCATAGAACATAGAATCATTGAATACGCCCGGAGCTTCAAAATCCCTATCCTCCACATAAGTCCACCCAAAAGCTTCCATGATTTCATTGTAGTGCATTGTGTGTTCATTATCATTTAGGTGAAATGTAATGAACTTTCCATCCTCATCGCTACCCTTCTCTAATGTGGAAAGGAATTCTAAAGTGTAGTGTTCATAAGTACGGGCTTGAAATGCAGTAAAATCGTGTAAGCCGACTTTACCCAATAATTGCTCTACGGGCTCACGTAACCCTAAGGTTCCCAATGTATCCAAACAAACAAACTTGGTTTCTTGTAGAGTTCTTCCGGGTTTAGTGAGGCGAAGCCATTTCCTTTTATGGTCGGAAGTGAGGTTGTTCAAACCCATGGTGTCAACACGAGGGGCATGGCTCGAGCTAGCATTAGTAGTCTTTCTCTTTTGTGAGGCCATTTCTAAGCAACAACTCCCTCCACACAATGCAACACAACCACCAATTCCCAAGTGAAACAACAACCACCAATTCTCAAACAACACAACAATTCTCAACCTTCAACAATCAATCACCAATTAAGCATACAACAATAACAACCAACAACAATCCAAGACTAACAATGAACAATGAAGTAAAATTTCTCAAACAAAACAAAGTGTTTGTTAGAGATGGAAATTGCGTACCAAGTGAAGCCTTCAAATGCTCTTAAGAATGTAATGTAGTTGTTGTTGTGGTGATTAAACTCCTTCCTTTGCTTGTATCTTCAACTTATATCCTCCAATTTCCCCAAATTCGTCACCAAAAGAAAACCCCCAAATTCTAGGGTTTGATTATTTTTTTGAAAATAAATTCTGAAAATTGAGTGTGAGGTGATGAATTAAAGAATGAGATGAAGGTGGGTGGTTTTAGGGAGGGATGGGCCGACGGTTTTTGGCGGTGGAGTGGCGACAAGGTGGTGAAAAGGCGGTGGGAGAGTATGAGAGAGAGGGACGTGCTGCTGTGAGGGAGTGGAAGAGTGACATAGTTGAGTGGGTAGAATGAGAGGGAGAGGAGAATCGTGTTTAAAGAAGAGGGAGAAGTCGGGATTTACCCAGGTCGCGAGGTGCGAGAGAGACTGCGAGGTGCGGCACCAAGGTGTCGCGAGGAGCGACTCTGCTCGCACCGAGCGATTCTATTCTGCAACTTTTACTTCAAAAACCCACCTGCTTCGCGGGTCGCGGTACAGGTCGCGAGGTGCGACCTGGGCTGAAATCCTTCGCTCAAAAAGTCTCTCTTATTCAATTTTTCTTCTTTTTGAAATGACTCTCTAACATTCATTCAAACTTGTTGTAACTCACAAATTACTCATACACACAACACACTTCTCATTCTTCAAATTTCTCGGATTTCCTGCAAAAATCATAACCAAACAAGCATAATATCCTACAACGAAAAAAAAATGCAAATAAAAGATTTGAAACAAATATATACATCCAAGTTCGTTTAAGTATTCTAAAGAACCTTATCCATACTCCGGGTCGCCGAGAGGAACATCCTCGACCCCTACTTGCTCGAATCCATCAAAGTATGGTTTAAGTCTTTGCCCATTTACCTTTAAAATCTTCGATGTAGCTTCGCTCATGATTTCCACGGCACCATGGGGGAATACTCTCACAATAATGAATGGCCCAATCCATCGAGAACGGAGTTTACCTGGAAATAGGTGAAGGCGGGACTGAAATAGGAGAACTTTTTGACCAACCTTAAGTTCTTTACGAATAATCAGCTTATCGTGCCACACCTTAGTCTTAGCTTTATAAATCGCTGCATTCTCGTAGGACTCATTCCGGATTTCTTCTAATTCTTGGAGCTGTAGCTTTCGGTGCAAACCGGCTTCATCAATAGCCATGTTGAAGCTTTTCACTGCCCAGTAGGCTTTATGCTCGAGCTCAACTGGAAGATGACACGGCTTCCCAAACACCAACTGATATGGAGACATACCGATAGGCGTTTTATATGCTGTTCTATACGCCCACAAGGCATCCTCCAACCGTAAACTCCAATCCTTTCGACTCGGATTCACCGTCTTCTTGAGGATCGATTTGATTTCACGGTTGGACACCTCCGCTTGACCATTTGTGTGTGGATGATATGCAGTGGAGGTCTTGTGAGTAACATGATACTATTTCAGCAACGCTCCTATGGTACGATGCAAAAGTGCGTCCCTTTATCACTAATCAAAGCTCTTGGGATCCCGAACCTGCAAAAGATATTAGACTTCACAAAATCTGCAACCACTTTAGCATCGTCAATCCTAGTGGGTTTAGCTTCCACCCACTTCGAAACATAATCCACAGCTAATAAAATATAAGTGAAACCAAAAGAGTTTGGAAATGGCCCCATAAAATCAATGCCCCAAACATCGAATATTTCACAATACAAGATCGAGTTTTGTGGCATTTCATTTCATTGGGAAATATTCCCGACTCGTTGACAATTATCGCACGACTTACAGAAATGGAATGCATCTCTATTCAAACTAGGCCAATAAAAGCCACAATCTAATATCTTCCGAGCAGTTCTCCTTGCTCCAAAATGACGCCCACATGCATGAGAATGACAAAAGGTGAGAATCGATATTACCTCATTATCGAAAATGTACCTTCTAATCATTTGATCTGCACAATGTTTCCACAAATATGGATCGTCCCATACATAATGCTATGCATCACTTCGTATCTCTTTGTGCTTTTGAAAAATGAGGAGGAAATTTGTTAGAGACAAGGAAATTCACAATGTTAGCATACCATGGACTAAACTCCTTAAGGGCGAACAAATGTTCATCCAGGAATTCTTCTCGAATTGGTTCTTTACATGGTTTTTCAACATTCTTCTCTAAATCATAGGAAGACACCAATCTACTCAAATGATCCGCTACTAAATTCTCGGTCCCCTTTTTGTCTTTCACCTCCAAATCAAACTCGCTCAAAAGTAGAATCCACCTGATCAATCTTGGCTTGGCTTCTTTTTTCGTCATTAAATGACGAAGAGCTGCATGGTCAGTATATACAATAACGTTTGTTCCTAGCAAATAAGATCTAAATTTTTCCAAAGAAAATACTACAGCTAACAATTCTTTTTCAGTAGTAGAATAGTTTCGCTGATCATCATTTAGTGTCATGGAAGCATAATAGATAGCATGAGGTGCTCTCCCCACCCTTTGACCTAACACCGCTCCGACGGCGTAATCACTTGCATCGCACATGATCTCAAAGGGCAGAGACCAATCAGGTGGTTTTATAATTGGAGCTGAGACGAGTCTTTCTTTCAAGGTATCAAAGGCACTCTTGCAGTGTTTGTCAAAAGAAAAATCCACATCCTTTTGCAACAGCTTACATAAAAGAGATGAAATCTTCGAAAAGTCCTTGATGAACCTGCGATAAAAACCTGCATGGCCAAGAAAATAACGTATTTCTCGAACATTAGTAGGATAAGGCAAAGATTGAATAGTATCTACCTTAGCTTTATCTACCTCGAGTCCTTTTTCGGAAACCACATGGCCTAAAACAATCCCTTGTCGCACCATAAAATGGCACTTCTCGGAATTCAACACAAGGTTAGAATCTATACATCTTTTAAGCACATAGACTAAATGTTGCAAACAGTTGTCAAAAGAATCTCCATGTATAGTGAAATCATCCATAAAAACTTCAACAAACCTCTCGACATATTCAGAGAATACACTCATCATACATCTCTGAAAGGTGGCGGGGGCATTGCATAACCCAAAAGGCATGCGCTTATATGCAAACATGCCAAAGGGGCACGTAAATGTGGTTTTTTTCTTGATCTTCTGGCGCAATAGCCACCTGAAAATACCCTGAATAACCATCTAAAAAGCAATAGAAAGCATGACTAGCAAGTCTTTCAAGCATCTGATCAATAAACGGCAAAGGAAAATGGTCTTTCCTAGTCACAACATTCAATTTACGATAATCAATGCAAACACGACATCCATTTTGGATACATGTAGGAATCAACTCACCATTTTGGTTCTCCACAACAGTTACACCTGTTTTCTTCGGCACAACTTGGGTAGGACTAACCCATTTACAGTCAGAAATAGGATAAATCATAACTGCTTGGAGTAATTTCAGAATTTCTGTTTTCACTACCTCCATCATAGGTGGGTTTAACCGGCGTTGTGGTTGCCTCACTAGTTCTGCGTCATCTTTAATAAAGATCCGATGCATGCATGTGGTAGGACTTATGCCTTTGATGTCGGCAACCGTCCATCCAATTGCTTCTCTATGCTCCTTAAGAACCTCAATAAGTCTTCTTTGTTGCTCCTGGGTGAGGTGACTTGAGATGATCACTGGTAATGTTTCTCCTTCTCCATGGAATACATACTTCAAATTATCGGGAAGTGGCTTCAATTCCACTTTTGGGGCCTGCAAAACAGATGGTAACAACTTCTCTCTAGGAATGGTTAGTGGGACGGGTCCAAAATGAAAAGGGACCTTCGGAAGCTTGTCTTGATCTTCCAAAACCTGCACTATTTCCTGCAAATTAGCGCTTAAAACATACTCAATTTCATTATCTTTCAAACTACGCTCAAGAACCACCTGCAATTCATCTTTACCAGCAATTTCAAACACGTGCTGCGAAAAAGAGTCAATCACATCTATAGAATAACACGAATGATCGTCACTCGGGAATCTCATGGAAGCATAAATGTTGAACTCTACTGTATCTCCATCAAACTCTATAGTAAGAGATCCACTATGCACATCAATTTTAGTCCTAGCAGATTTTAAAAATGGTCGTCCTAACAAAATAGGGGTCGCATGTTTATCGTGCTCCATATCTAGGACATAAAAATCGGCAGGAAAAATCAGCTTATCGACCTTAACTAACACGTCTTCCACTATTCCCTTAGGATAAGCATTAGAACGGTCAGCTAACTGAATCACAACACTTGTTTCGTGTAAGGCACCTAGCTTTAAGGACTCGTACAAAGAATAAGGAATTACATTTATAGAAGCCCCTAAGTCTAGCATAGCCTTTGGAAAAGTGGTGTTCCCAATCACACAAGGTATAGAAAACATGCATGGATCACTGCATTTTGGAGGAAGTTTCTTTTGGAACATCGTAGACACATGTTCGCTAACCTTAACCTTTTGAGCTCCCCTTAATCTTTGTTTTCTTTTGGTAGTGCACATTTCTTTAAGAAAATTTGCATACCTAGGAATTTGTTTTAAAGCATCTAAAAGGGGAATGTTTACCTCACATTTAAGAAAAGTTTCATAAAAATGTCCTTGTCGCACTCCTTTCTTCGAGTGTCTTTTAGTGCCTCTGGAAATGGTGGAACAGGCTCATAAGGTGGTTGAGGTGGTGGTCGCTTGGATTGCTCACCTGATGTAGATGACATTGGCTCGGCATCGGGCACCGGTTCATAAACAACGACCTCTTCCTCTACCTCTTTGTCTTTAGCGGTCGCTTTGTCATTGCTCTTTAGTTCTCTTCCACTTCTTAGTGTTATGGCACTTGCATTTTGTCTCGGATTAAGCTCCGTTTGGGACGGTAACTTACCCGAATCACGAGCCTCTAGTCGGCTCACTGCACCCGAGACTTGACTCATTTGCTTTTCTAAATTCTTTATGCTCGAACGGGTCTCCTCCTGAAACTGAACCATATTTCCCTGCATGTTCGTAACATTTTTAGTTAAAGCATTAATCATATCCTCTGTAGACATGCTGGTACTCGATCCCTGTGATTGGCCTTGCGGCCAGAAATGTGAAGTTCCTTGCTCCGGTGGCCTTGAATAAGGAAGTGGTGGGCGGTTATACTGCTGTGGTGGTTGCTGGTTCCCTGATGTGTTCCCGTACCTCAAATTAGGATGATCCCGCCATCCTGGATTGTAGGTGCTCGAATATGGATCATATCTTTTTTGGAAACCCTGACCCTGAAAACTCATAGCTTTTACTTCTTCACTTGATTCTTCTTGTAAATGTGGACAAAATCAGTAGGGTGATCAGAAGAACAAATCCCACATGCTTTCACTTGTTGAACTTTGTTTTTAACCATGAATTCACGCATCATCGATGTGAGAGCTTGCACCTGATCCTCAAGTTTTGAAGTTGAACTTGCACTTTCTACATTTGTTCTTCGATGGTTGGACCTTCTGTGAAATTGTGTAGAGCCTTCAGATAACTCTTCAATAAATGCTCTTGCGTCAGTGGGAGTTTCATTGATGATAGAACCTCCACTAGCAGCATTCACCATTCGTACATCTTCATCAGAAAGGCCATAAGGTCTTCATCAGAATAGCCATGATATGCACAACTAGCACAAAGTCTCTTGAACCTCTCCCAATATTCATTGAAAGATTCATCATGTTTTTGCTCAATGTTGCTAATCTCTTTCTTTAGTGTTGATGATTTAGAAGCTGGAAAGAACTTCTCAAGAAACCATCTTTTCATTTCAATCCATCTAGAGATGCATCCTGGAGGTAAGTAGTATAACCAGTCTTTGGCTGAATCCTTTAGAGAGAAAGCAAATGCCTTTAGCTTGATTTGCTCCTCCGTTGCTCCACTTGGTTTCATACTAGTACAAACCACATGGAATTCCAAAAGAAACTTATTTAGATCCTCTCCATTCAACCCATGGAAAGTGGGAAGCAAATGAATCAACCCTGACTTGAGTTCGAATGTAGCACTCTCCTCGGCTTCAGGATACACGATACATTAAGTTTGCTGATCAAGATTAGGAGCTGTAAGCTCCCTCAATGTACGAGCTTCCGCTCTAGGAGGCATCTCTTCCTCCTTCTCCACTTCAATAGCAAAAGGTAACTCTAGAAAACTTTCTCGCAATTCCTTCCTGAACCTGAAAAGAGTTAGCTCCAATTCGGGGTCGTACTGCAAATTTTCTCTGTTAGTGGCACGAGTATTAACCATAAATAAAAACCATAGCAATACAATCCAAAAACATACACTAAATACAAACAAGTAACACCGTTTCCCCGGCAACGGCGCCAAAATTTGGCGTGCTCTTGTCGTGAGAGTCACCAAATATAAATTTCTCCTACTCTCTTTTACAAATAAATGTAGATAGGAAGTAGGGTTCGTGTCCACAGAGAAAAGGGGGAAGCGAGTGTATTTAATTAAACTGATCACCTAGATTTCTCTATGTGATAAACAATCGAGGCAATGGGGGATTTTTTTAATTAAATCAAAATCTAGACGAGCAAACAAGATGAAAATTAATTAGTGAAGGTCAATAATAACGAATTTAGGGTCCGGTTGATATCCACTTCTACGGATCTATCGATTCACTACAAGTCTACTCAATTCTTGGTTGATTATCGTTAAGGATCGAATCCTCCGTTCTCTCAAGTTTTAGTTAAGTAAGTACGATTTGCGCATTACAAAATCCTAATTCTCAATCAACCTCTCCTAGCGTCGAGATTCAAACAAAGAATCGCATTAAGAATAGAGAACCGATAATATTGCCGATATTTAAACAAGCGTTAAGCATTCAACAACTTGTCTAGCTTAACTAGATCCACTCAATAATGTTCAGCATAAATCAAGAGAACCTAACTTACTACAACATGGTTGAGCATATAACATCAGATTATATCCAAAACCTAGCATTAAGTCAACAACAACAAACATCAACTAGTAGTACTCCTAGCTAATCCAAGTCATGACCATAAATATTACTCCCTCCGTCCCAGAAAGATCTGAACACTTGTTGGGACACGTAGTTTAAGGTGATAAGTTGTGGTGTGGTTATCAAATGTTATTTTTTTTAAAAAGTAGATGTGATAGGAGTTGGTGGGGTATTTTTTATTAGAGGAGAGAGAAAGTTGGGTAACTTTTTATTGATAAAAGGTAGAGTGTGGGCCAAAGATGTGTAAAAGAAATAATATATTAATGGTGGGACCATGCCAAGAATGGAAGTGTTCAAACTAATTTGGTACAAACATAAAATGAAAGTGTTCATACTATTCTGGGACGGAGGTAGTAATATTTAAAGCTAGACAATAACCAAGATATAGAGTAAGAGAAAGAGTAAACCTTACAATAAACCTTCAAAAGCTTCAATCAACCATTCCCAAGAGAGTTTAAGCTACAAGTTCCATGCTTCTTGTCCAAAATACAAAAGTGAAATACATAGAGCTCAATGGAAGATCAAACTAGAAACTAAAACAAAAGGGAGATGTTTCTAAGAGTGGCCAACCCCTTAGGTTATGAATACTATCCTATTTATATTCCCGTAAGAAAATAAAACGAAAAAAAGAAGAAAGTTACGAGTTGTCTAAGTCGGCAACTTAGCCGACATTGCCCAGCATTAGGGGTCGCGAGGTGCGACAGGCTTCGCGAGGTGCGACATAGCCATGTCGCGGGGTGCGAGCAGGGTCGAACCCCGTATTCTGCGACTGATACCAGTGGACCACAAAAATGCCCAGGTCGCGAGGTACGGCACTGTTCGCGGGGTGCGACTGGGGTCTTGAACTTGCCTGCTGCTTGGTGATGTGATGGTTTAATATAGTGTTTTTCCCCCTGTATTTGAGCTAAAATGTGTATCAATGGTGCTCTTAGGAGCCATTTTATGCTAACTCTCTCCATCTAGTTGTGGTTTTCTGTTCTGTGTCTGATTGCAGGTTTTAGGGAGTTATCTCTCTATTCTCTACTACTATCTGACTATTTCACTGGACTGGAGAGGTTCGAAGACATATTTGATGAGTTCCAAAGTCCTGAGGATACTTTTCGGGATCTCTGAGCGAAGAAGCATTGAAACCTTGGCGTTTGAAGCCAAGGAATGAGTATCGGACCTGAGCCCGATCGGATCGGGCGCCACACGCCCGATCGGGCGGTCATCGTCATCAGAAGCAAGAGATAAGATTCGTTGCGGGCCCGATCGGGCGACGTTGCCCGATCGTTATTTTGGTGAGGAGCCCGATCGGGCGGTTCGGCCCGATCTCATCGGGCGTCCTTGGCTATGTTCTGCGCCTGTCCCTGGAACCGTTGGTGTGCGGCCCGACTCCATCGGGCGGGTCGGCCCGATGTCATCGGGCGAGGTCCTGTTTTGATCTCAGCTGCTGCGTTTGAGCCCGATCTCGTCGGGCTTAGTTGGCCCGATCAGGCGACTGACTCCGCGCACTCATTTAATGATTTTCGGGCACTAAGTATAAATAGAAAAGTTAGAACATTTATTATGGATCTTTGTTTTAGCTCTTATTTTCTCATAGTTTCTCTCAAGAACCCTAGCTTTTTACTACTCTTCATTGTGATTCAAGATTGAACCTTTGGATTATTCGCAAGTTTAATATAGTTCATTAATTTGGTAATCTTCTTCTTTATTCTCTTCATATTTATTTGCTTTCTCTATTATTTATTAGATTAGTTTCTTAGTTATTTGCAATAGTTCAAAGTATGGATTTTTATATGAAATTTGTTATTGTTTTCTCAAGCATGAGTGAGTAGTTTTATTTCTAGGATTGTGGGGATCTATGTATGCAATGAAGGATTGATAGATTAGTATAATTACCCTATATTTCAATTGTTTCCTGTGATTGAATCGTTCATGCTAGATTTATAAATTAGGCCTGATTTGTATTTCTATTATCGCAATATTGAATCTACTTCGAGAGGAGAGATTTAGTATAGGCTTTCAATCATTAGGCATAGTGATCCTTGACCATGCGAGAGCGGCTAGGTGATCTTTGAGGGAGGTAATGTTCGAGAGAAATTACATGTGCCCTAGATAAATTGACTTATTGTGGTGATTATTATTCGTCTCTGATTTCCCGAATTGTATGCATAGTGATCCATAGTCCTAGTTCTTTATTAATTGATTCATACCTTCATATTTAGTTTTATCATTTGCCTATTAGTTTAGTCACACACCCATTTTCAACTGATTTAGTTAGTATAATATTAAAATTCAGATACAATAATATAACTTTCTCCCTGTGGATTCGATCCTGACTTCCCTGACTACTTGTTAGTGGACTTTAGGTTATTTTTGATAAGGTGATACGACTTTAGCCTGTCAAATTTTGGCGTCGTTGCCGGGGAGACGGTTTATTTTTATTTTGTCTGAATTATAGTATTACACTAACCTCTACTCTGAAGAACACCCGTTCTTTGGAGCATCTCACGTTTGTTTTAGTGTTTTTGGTGTATGAGCAGGAAATTGAAATCCTCAAATCTCATTCCATTTGATCCGGAGATTGAAAAGACTGCTCGTAGACTCAGAAAGCAAGCTAAGCAAGCGAAGTTGGCTGCAGGGACACCTTCCCAAAAGACAACTACTCCGCCATCTTCACCTATTACTACTATAATGGGTGACGAAACTAAACCAACCTTCAGAGATTATGCACAACCTTCGCCTGACAATGTACCCACTGGGGTCCGGATGCCTACCATTGCTGCTACAAACTTTGCAATCAAGTCTCATGTTCTGAATATGGTTCGAGAATAATCGGTTTCTTTGGGTTACCATCTGAAGACCCAAATCAGCATCTGCAGCGGTTTTTACAATGTTGTGCTACTCAGAAACAAGCTGGTGTAACTGCCGATGATATGAAACTCATCCTATTTGGGTTCTCTCTGCGCGACAAAGCTTTATTTTGGTATAATAAGCTGCCTTCCACCATCACCACCTGGGCAGAACTATCCAAAATCTTCCTCATCAAGTGGTATCCTTACCAAAAGACTGCAGATATGCGTCATGCCATAGTAACTTTCACCCAAGACCCCGGAGAATCATTATATGAAGCTTGGGAGAGGTTCAAGGATCTGCAACGCCTTTGTCCTCATCATGGTTTAGACCGGTGGTATTTGTGTCGATTTTCTACACTAGAGTTGATGCAGATACAAGGAGGGTAATTGATGGAGCCTCTGGTGGGTTTTTCATGGATAAAGCCATTGATGAGGGGTATGAACTTCTAGAGAAACTCGCTTCTAATCAAGCATCCACCATTCGTTCCTCCATGAAGAAGGGAGGGAAACATGATGTCGAGGCCATTTCTTTATTGTCCGGGCAACTAGTTGCTCTCAACCAGAAGATTGATTCCTTGAAGCTAGGTAATGACTCCTCCCATATTAGTGTTAATGCGATGGCTAGTGCTTCTAATTATATTGCTCCCATTTGTGATGCTTGTGGGATACCTGGGCACAACTGTCAAGAGTGCCCTGCGCTCCTATCTTCTAATGTCGGGAGCAACTGTGAGGCGGTTAATGCGTTTCAATCACAACCTAGGGCCCGATTCAATCCATATTCTAACACTTACAACCCCGGGTACGCAAATCACCCCAACCTCTCATATCGGAGCAATAATATGTTGAATCCTCAACCTCAACAACCATATGTCCCACGAGAATCGGGTTCAACAATATCAACCTCAACAACAAGCTCCTCCCGGCTTTCGAGAGAAATCAAGCTCCACAACCACCCGCTCCTCCTACCGACCCGGCCATGACAGAGTTGAAGAATATGATGTTTCGAGATGCGAAAGGTTTTAATGCCTTTCAAGCCGACACAAAGGCTCGGTTGGAAAACTTGGGTACGCATAACAAGATGTTGGAGACTCAACTAGCTCGGTTGGCTAGTTCTTATACTAGTAGGCCACCCGGATCATTACCTTCGCAGCCTATGCAACCAAGAGATATCGCCAATGCCATCACTCTTAGGAGTGGAGCGCGAGTATGATAGTCCGAGAGATGCCTAAAGATGATCCGGTTAGCTCCGACAAGGATGAAGCTGACAATTCTACAGCTCCTAAGGATGTCGGCCATGCGAGAGAAGCGAGACGAGTAGCTGAAAAAGTTTCACCTCCCACTCCCGTGATCAAGGTACCGTTCCCCAATAGACTATTGAAGACTAAGCTTGATCATCGGCTCGGTAAGTTTTTGGAGATAGTGAAACATCTCGCAGTAATCTGTTCCTTTTACTTGAACTTATTACTCAAGTTCCCGCATATGCTAAATTTTTGAAAGAAATTCGACTAGGAAAAGAGCCTTTAATGAAATTGAGACTGTAGCTTTCACCGAAGAATGTAGTGCTCTTTTGCAAAACCAATCCCCACCTAAATTGAAAGACCCGGGAGTTTCTCTATCCCTTGTAACATTGGCACCATTTTTATCGATAAGGCTTTATGTGATTTGGGTGCTAGTGTTAGTGTCATGCCCCTTACTGTATGCAAAAAGCTTGACATGGGAGATTTAAAATGTACCAATATTACTCTTCAAATGGCTGACCGTTCTGTCAAATACCCCTTAGGTATCCTAGAGGACGTCCCTGTGAAAGTAGGTAAATTTTTTATTCCTGTGGATTTTGTTGTGCTTGACATGGAAGAGGATACTCAGATCCGAATTATTTTAGGGAGACCATTTCTTCATACTGCTGGAGCTGTCATAGATGTTAAGAATGGCAAATTGACTTTGACTGTGGGAGATGACAAGGTGACCTTTAGTTTAACCAATGCCTTGAAAAGTCCCATGCTAGAGGATGCCTATTATAGAATTGATGTCATTGATGTGCTAGTTAACGATGACATGCCTCAATCCCTTCAGCGGGATCCTCTGGAGGCTTTGCTTTGTTTTGCATCTTCTACAGGTGATGGTAATCCCTTGAGTGCTGCCGCGGATGACTGGGAAGCGGCTCTAGCATGTGAAGAGCTTGACGGTATTACCACTCATGACCAGGAACGGTTAGTATATGATACTCAACCGGTAGAGGTAAAGAAACCTGAACTGAAACCCCTTCCCTCTTCTCTACGCTATGCTTTTCTGGATGAATCTGAAAACTATCCTGTGATTGTTAGTGCTTCATTGAATGATGGTCAAATGTCTCAACTTTTGTCTGTTTTGAAAAAACATAAACAAGCCATTGGATATAATATTGATGATTTGAAAGGCATAAGCCCTGACTTCTGCATGCATAGAATTCACTTAGAGGATGATCATCGTCCTAGTATACAAGGCCAACGTCGTTTGAACCCCAATATGCAGGAAGTGGTTAAGAAAGAGGTCCTGAAATTGCTTGATGCTGGAATTATCTACCCCATTGCTGATTCTAAGTGGGTGAGTCCAGTTCAAGTGGTTCCTAAAAAGGGAGGTACTACTGTTGTTAAAAATGAAAAAAAATGAATTAATTGCTACAAGAGTAGTAACTGGTTGGCGTATGTGCATTGACTATAGGAAATTAAATGTTGCCACCAAGAAGGATCACTTTCCCCTCCCCTTCATTGACCAAATGTTGGAAAGGCTAGCTTGTCATTCTTATTTCTGTTATCTAGATGGGTATTCCGGTTTCTTCCAAATCCCTATCCACCCAGATGACCAGGAGAAGACCACATTTACCTGCCCTTATGGTACCTTTGCCTATCGAAGGATGCCATTTGGATTATGCAATGCCCCCGCCACCTTCCAACGTTGTATGATGGCCATTTTTTCTGAGTTCATTGAGTCCATTATGGAAGTGTTTATGGATGACTTTAGCGTGTATGGAATTGATTTTGATGCATGTTTGCTAAATCTGGCTAAAGTTTTGAAAAGGTGTGAAGATGTCAATCTTGTCCTGAACTGGGAGAAGTGCCACTTCATGGTTACTGAAGGAGTGGTACTTGGTCATATTATCTCTGAACGTGGCATCCAGGTGGATAAAGCAAAAATTCAAGTGATTGAGCAATTACCCCCTCCTGTGAATGTAAAAGGGGTGCGAGGTTTCCTTGGTCATGCGGGGTTTTATCGCCGCTTCATCAAGGATTTCTCTAAAATTGCTAAACCACTTACTCAGTTGCTCCTCAAGGATGCCCCGTTCCTGTTTACTGATAACTGTCTTATATCTTTCAACAGGATCAAGCAAGCTTTGATTACTGCTCCGATCATTCGATCTCCGGATTAGAACCTTCCTTTCGAGATTATGTGTGATGCTAGCGACTATGCTGTGGGAGCTGTGCTTGGTCAGAGGACGGGCAACATTCTCCATGCGATATACTACGCTAGTAAGACCCTAGATGAAGCTCAAGTTAACTATGCCACAACTGAGAAAGAGCTTCTAGCTGTGGTCTATGCACTGGACAAGTTCAGAACTTATTTGTTAGGGTCTAAGGTCATTGTTTATACTGACCATGCTGCATTTAAGTATCTCCTAGCCAAAAAGGAGGCCAAACCTAGACTCATTCGGTGGATTTTGCTGCTCCAAGAATTCGATTTAGAGATCAGAGACAAAAAAGGAGCGAGAAAATGTAGTGGGCGATCATCTGTCCGGATTGTAGTATGAAGACATGGAAGAAGGTCTACCCATTGATGACTCATTTCCCGATGATAAGCTCCTGGCGGACACTTCGTCACCCCGTGGTATGCCGACTTCGCCAACTTTTGTGTAAGTGGCCAGACTCCCCCAGAGCTGAGTTACCAGCAGAGGAAGAAATTCCTCCATGAGGCTAAAAAGTATTTCTGGGACGACCCTCTACTGTACAAGCTTTGCGCTGACACCATCTATAGGCGATGTATTCTAGAATGGGAGGTGCATGACATTCTGAAGCACTCCCACTCCCCGCCATGTGGAGGCCATGCTTGGGCCCTCCAAAACTGTTGCTAAGGTACTTCAATCTGGTTTTTCTGGGCCTACTTTATTTCATGATGCTAGTACCTTTATTAAGTCCTGTGATGCATGCCAACGAACGGGAAATATTTCCCGAAGACATGAGATGCCTCAAACCCCCATTTTGGAAGTTGAATTATTTGATGTATGGGGTATTGATTTTATAGGCCCCTTTCCCTCTTCATCTGGCAATAATTTCATACTTGTTGCTGTTGATTATGTGTCTAAATGGGTAGAAGCCCTTGCATCACCAACTAACGACTCTAAAGTCGTTATGAAAATGTTTAAAAAGATTATCTTTCCAAGGTTTGGGGTACCAAGGGTTGTCATAAGTGATGGTGGATCTCATTTTCACAAACGCACTTTCGAGGCTCTGCTTAAGAAGTATGGTGTCTACCATAGGACTGGCCTAACTTATCACCCTCAGACAAGTGGGCAGGTAGAAGTGTCTAATCGTGAGATAAAGACTATTTTGGAGAAAGTGGTAGCTAAATCTAGGAAGGATTGGAGTGACAAATTAGATGACACCTTATGGGCTTACAGAACTGCTTTTAAGACCCCTATTGGCACCACCCCTTACAGGTTAGTTTATGGGAAGCATGTCACCTACCTGTTGAGCTAGAGTACAAGGCTTTTTGGGCTGTTAAGGAGCTGAATTTTAATGCTAAGTTAGCAGAAGAAAAACGCCTTTTGCAGATTAATGAACTTGATGAACTCCGGCTGAATGCTTATGATAGTTCGCGTCTCTACAAAGAGCGCACTAAGAGATGGCACGATAAGAAAATTTTGAGTAGAGAGTTCTCAATTGGTGACAAGGTCTTATTGTACAACTCTAGATGAAAACTTTTTCCTGGTAAGTTGAAGTCTAGATGGTCTGGTCCATTTTCTGTCACTAATGTTAACAAGTTTGGTTCTATTGAGGTGATGAATGCAACAGGTGAAAAATTCAAGGTTAATAGCCAACGCTTAAAGCTTTATCATACAGGAGCTCTTGCTGGATCTATGGAGGAATTATACCTCCAACCCCCTTCCCCTTCTATTTGAGGGATGCAGCATTATGGTCGTGCGGGACCCTCATAAACCAGCGCTAATCGGGAGGCAACCCGATTTTCCCTTTCCTTTTCTTCTTTTTTTTTAGTATAGTTTTGTTTTTAGTTTTTCTAGTTTTGTAGTTTAGGTGAGAGAGTGAGAGGGTATTGATCATTACATTGAGGTTATATGTGTGCAGGATTTTTGGTTTCCGATGATAGCGATGCTCGTTTTTCATGGAAAATATTGCAAAATCCCGACAAGTGCAAGTTCCGGCATCGCCCGATGATATCGGGCTCCTCCGCCCGATCGGGCCCGCGAAGACCCCATGACAGGAATCAAAAAAGAAAACCGCCCAATGGAATCGGGCTACATCGCCCGATCGGGCCCGCAACAGGGAGTTGGGCAAAAGCGGAAAAAATACCGTCCGATCCAATCGGGTCATTTCGGCCGATCGGGCAGTCCACCGTCAGCGAAAAATCATCGCCCGATGAAATCGGGCAGTCGCGCCCGATCGGGCTCAGCACCGTCAGTGCCTGGCACAAAAACTCAGACGCCCGATACAATCGGGCGAAGCCGCCCGATCGGGCCCGCAACTGGAAATCAGATTCTGAAGAAAAGAATTTCGCCCGATCGGGCTTCGTGCCAGCATTCTCATTAAACACGGGATTTCTCACTCACTTTCCCTATTCACTCCCAATCTCTTTCTCTCTCTTCTTCAAGCCCTAACCCCAACTCTCTCATCTTCTTCCCCAAATTCTCCATCCACCATTAACAACCTCCAATCCAAGCTACTTAGCTCTCCCCAAAAATCAATCCTCTCATCTCCCCTATCAATTACCCACTCCATCATCTTCATTTTTTTTTTTTCTTTCTTTCACTCCATCTCTCTCATCCACCCTTTTCCACATTCAATCCCCCATTAAAGTGAGTGTGACATCTCTACATTTTTTTCAAGCATCATGTCTTCAAGGAGGCGTCGCGGATCCGGCACCGGACCACCACAACCACCACCACCACCACCACCACCACGGGACGAGACTTTTCCGGATGTCATCTTTTCGTCGCCGGAGCAACGTGAACGGTTTCAGCGCCTAAAAGGGCGCGAGGTGAGTCCTACCCATTTCCTTGATATTGAATTTTTAAATAAATTGGGTATTGCTTCTGAATTCAAAGATTTCATGAAAATAATCGGCATGGAATCTTTCTTTTCCGTCCATGTTAATACCTATCCTGTACTGGTATATGAATTTTATAGCAGTCTTAAGGTTACCAAACCCCGCACTGGACCTGTATCATATGTATCCTTTAGACTGCTCAATCAGGATTTCCACCTCACTTTGCCGGAATTTGCACGGGTACTACGAGTACAATGTGGTGGGGAGATTGGGCACCCCCCTAACTACCATCATCGTAGCACGTATTTTGCCATCACAGGTGATGGTAATGACTTCACCCTACAACACTACAAGGGTAAATTCATCCACCAACCCATCTTTAAAATGTGGGTTCGATTTATCATAAGAGGAGAGCGGACGGTACCTTGACCTCTCGGGCTATTGTAAATGGGGGGTTAGTGACTCTTTTTGCTACGAAAATTCCTGGTTTTGATGAGTCTCGCTACCAGCCAGTCGTAGGACCCACCCTCCTGGATTATGCTTTCTTCGATCGCCTCCATTGGTTAGCGAGGGCTGGGGATAAATAACAATGGCGTATCAACGGGAGGCGCTCTATTGAGTTGCCTAGTCCCTTAGCCAAAATTCGACCAGGGCAGCCCCATTACCACCTTCCCATAGCTGGTTCCGACTTTCCCACCCCCATCCCCGAGATTCCCCAACGCACATTTCACCGTCGCCCCCCTCATCCTGCTGATATTGCCTCTACTTCTAATGCTCCCCCTCCCCCATATTCTACTGCTCCTCCTCCTTCTTTTGATTTTCAGGGAATGATGAGCATGCTCCAGCGGATGGAGTCTGGTATCACTGCCAACTCTACCGCTATTCAGAACATCGGTCAGCAGGTTGATGCCAACTCCGTCCTTCTCCGAGCCTCGGCCCGGCGTGTTGATACATTGGCCAATGATCAACACCTAGCTCTGTATCCCCTGTACGATGACTACTGCAGACAGCATACAATTGCAGAAACCGATGCCCACCCATCCTGGTACACTTGGAACCCGAATTACAGCCAGCCAAGGTCCAGTAGTAGGGGTGGCGGAGGTGAGGATGATGGAGGTGAGGATGATGGAGGTGAGGATGATGGAGATGCGGATGATGATGGTGAGGACATTTCTATGGATGGCTGATATCCATGCGTTCCTTTCCCTTGTTGCACTGAGGCCATTGCCAAGTTCAGCTTGGGAAAGGACTTCTGTAAGTATTAGTATTATTTTTCTTTTTGTTTTTACTGCATTTTAGGATAGTTAAGGTAGGTTATTTGCTTTGAAAAAATGAAAAATCACAAAAAAAAAATGAAATATTGCTGAAAAAACACAAAAATACGAGTTGAATTCGAATAGTTTGATTGCTTCCCTGTGCCCCGAACTTATTTTGAAAAATGATTTAACTCATTATACTGGATAGTTGGGCATTTGTGATTGAGACGTTGTGATGTGATCTTTGACTGCCTTGATCTTGAGTGAATTTTGTTGATAAAGCGCCTATTTTAACTGCATGCTTGAATTGGTTAGATTGTGAGGATTCATTCTTGCCCTCGGATTTATCTCTATATCCGATCTATTCTTGTGTGTTAGTTCCTCGTAGCATTCTTATCTTGGTTTTGGCATTGTACTCGTTGAGTTCTGGTAACTTTAGGCATGTGCTGTGATAGAGGCGTTCATTTGTTTAATTTTAAGCCTCAGAGTTGTTTAATGATTTTTTCCCCTCTAGCCCCGCTGAGCCTAATGACTTCTTTTTGGATCTATATTAAACCACATTACACACCTTGAGCCTTTACATTGACTATTGTCCCAAGCCTAGCTTGGGGGAGCATTTGTTAAGTTTATATCATATTGTGTGGTTGATTCCGTAGGGCGGTTGGAAAATAATGATATGGTTGTACAAAGAAAAGAAAGAAAAAGAAAAATAAAGTGAAAGAAAGAATGAAAAAATTTGATAGTGAAAAATCTGAAAAATTTCTATGATCTTCACTCGTTAACTTTCAAAAGTGTTGGAAATTATGTTGAAAATGACAATTATTGGTTGGTTCGTGAAACTTCAAAAGTTGGTTATTATCTTGGTTATGTTGTTGTTGCCATGGGAGTTGTTTCGACCACACTTAGTCCTACTAGTGTTTTTTGCTCCCCTTTCTTGGCTTTTCCACCACATTTCCTAAATAATTTCCGTACCTTTACCCGAGCCCCATTACAACCCTGATAAAGACCTTTTGAGCACATGTTTGATTGTATATTGGAATAATACTGAGTCAATATGCCAAAGTTGAAGATTAAGTTTGTTATTTGAGTCGACCTGATTAGGATGAGCAATATTATACCATTTTAAACACATGAGAGTGTGAGTGGGAAGGGCTATTATGGTTGGGTTGGTGAGCGATCGGGCACATATTTTGCCTGCCACAAAATTGAGAGGAGTGACACCTCGGTGAACACCTTTTCAAGATTTGCATGATATGTAGGGCGGCTACGTTTGATGGTTTACTTAAGTGATTGGTAGTCAGGTGATCTGAGCAACTGGACTTGAATTTTGCTTGCTTGAATGATTTTGAGTTGGAAATAATTGAGTTTAAACTTTTCCATCTGAGGGGTGAAGCAATCCTATTCTTATTCCTATTGTGCTTTGCTTGAGGACAAGCAAAGGTTTAGCTTGGGGGAGTTTGATGTGATGGTTTAATATAGTGTTTTTCCCCCTGTATTTGAGCTAAAATGTGTATCAATGGTGCTCTTAGGAGCCATTTTATGCTAACTCTCTCCATCTAGTTGTGGTTTTCTGTTCTGTGTCTGATTGCAGGTTTTAGGGAGTTATCTCTCTATTCTCTACCACTATCTGACTATTTCACTAGACTGGAGAGGTTCGAAAACATATTTGATGAGTTCCAAAGTCCTGAGGATACTTTTCGGGATCTCTGAGCGAAGAAGCATTGAAACCTTGGCGTTTGAAGCCAAGGAATGAGTATCGGACCTGAGCCCGATCGGATCGGGCGCCACACGCCCGATCGGGCGGTCATCGTCATCAGAAGCAAGAGATAAGATTCGTTGCGGGCCCGATCGGGCGACGTTGCCCGATCGTTATTTCGGTGAGGAGCCCGATCGGGCGGTTCGGCCCGATCTCATCGGGCGTCCTTGGCTATGTTCTGCGTCTGTCCCTGGAACCGTTGGTGTGCGGCCCGACTCCATCGGGCGGGTCGGCCCGATGTCATCGGGTGAGGTCCTGTTTTGATCCCAGCTGCTGCGTTTGAGCCCGATCTCATCGGGCTTAGTTGGCCCGATCGGGCGACTGACTCCGCGCACTCATTTAATGATTTTCGGGCACTAAGTATAAATAGAAAAGTTAGAACATTTATTATGGATCTTTGTTTTAGCTCTTATTTTCTCATAGTTTCTCTCAAGAACCCTAGCTTTTTACTACTCTTCATTGTGATTGAAGATTGAACCTTTGGATTATTCGCAAGTTTAATATAGTTCATTAATTTGGTAATCTTCTTCTTTATTCTCTTCATATTTATTTGCTTTCTCTATTATTTATTAGATTAGTTTCTTAGTTATTTGCAATAGTTCAAAGTATGGATTTTTATATGAAATTTGTTATTGTTTTCTCAAGCATGAGTGAGTAGTTTTATTTCTAGGATTGTGGGGATCTATGTATGCAATGAAGGATTGATAGATTAGTATAATTACCCTATATTTCAATTGTTTCCTGTGATTGAATCGTTCATGCTAGATTTATAAATTAGGCCTGATTTGTATTTCTATTATCGCAATATTGAATCTACTTCGAGAGGAGAGATTTAGTATAGGCTTTCAATCATTAGGCATAGTGATCCTTGACCATGCGAGAGCAGCTAGGTGATCTTTGAGGGAGGTAATGTTCGAGAGAAATTACATGTGCCCTAGATAAATTGACTTATTGTGGTGATTATTATTCGTCTCTGATTTCCCGAATGGTATGCATAGTGATCCATAGTCCTAGTTCTTTATTAATTGATTCATACCTTCATATTTAGTTCTATCATTTGCCTATTAGTTTAGTCACACACCCATTTTCAACTGATTTAGTTAGTATAATATTAGAATTCAGATACAATAATATAACTTTCTCCCTGTGGATTCGATCCTGACTTCCCTGACTACTTGTTAGTGGACTTTAGGTTATTTTTGATAAGGTGATACGACTTTAGCCTGTCACTTGGCTGGCGAGAATGGTGATGGTTCCGATGCTGTCCAATGATGTTCATGTGCTGCTTGCTTTGATGCCCAAAGTGACTATAGCCCAAAGCTCCCAACAACTCCAAACACTCACATCCAACATCAATACGACGACTCCAAAGGCTCAAAATGTCGTACTTTAACACTCTCTTACAACTTCAACCTTAAACATCCGCTAAAGTCTAAAAGTGCGCTAATGCCCATGACTACGACCAAACCTTCCATCCAAAAACGTCTAAAACAACGTAAAATCCCCGATAAACTTCAACACATCACCCTTCAATCCAAAATGCATAGCATAGCTAACTCCATAAATTCCTAATGAGTTTCTCAATAATTCATTCCCATATTCACCCTAGGAATTCCATAAACTTGAGAGAGTTACTTCGGAAATAAAGTTTTGAAATAACTTCCACAAAACCACTTGCATATTCAAACACATATTCTACTTTCTTTCAGAAATCAAATCATATTATACTGGGGAAGAGAACACGAATAGAGTTGCCTTCCAGGTGAATTCTCTAAACTTTTACAAGGGACGTCTCCCTCTTCCGTTATGTACTACTTGCAAGACTTTTCAGGACATGTCCCCATAATATATACAGAATACAGAATATATAGAATACAGAATGTTGTTCATCACCGCTTTGGCGGCTTCTTCCCCTTACAGAAACAAAATCAAAATACATAATTTATAATTTCATTTTTTCTGAAATTCAGATTCATAATTCGCAAATGTGATATACCCAAATCTCATAACACAATTGTATTATGGTACCATTCAATCTTTTACAGAAATTCATTTGCTAAAAACATTCAAATATGGACTTTTAAAGGAAATATAGTCCAAACTTATTATAATTGAAGCTCAAAACGTGGCTTACTAATCAGAAAGTCAAAACATAATTTAATCTTACATAACTTTATATCTTAGTTACAAAAGTTCTCTTACTTAGAAATATCTTTGCATTTACTTTTTCACAAAACAGATGCAGAGAGCTTACTCTATAATTTATCAACTTACACTCAATCTAAGATCCCAAAGAATTTATGGCCAACTTCAATTTTTATCATAAGTTCATTATATAGCTAGATCTTCCACAAGTCATAAGTTGTATTATATATAACATCTCCAAATAACAGTTTACTTTTGAAATCTCTAACCTTAATACTTTCATCACCCAAGTAATCCCAAGCACGCAAAACTCATAATAAGATATATCCCGAGAATCTTGTATTATAGTCAGATCTTTAACTTATATGTTCAAAAGGTTGAGTCCAAATTCTTCAAAATTGATAGCCAACATATTTAAAATCTTTGTATCCTGTACATATTTCGGAATTTATATAACTTGAATCTCGAAACACTTGACCATCTCAATACACTTGGCTTCTCAATACCATTCCATAAACTTATCAATCTCATTGACTTAAGTCTATCACTCATTGAAAAACACACGAAATTGCTTATAATATCTCATTTATAATAATCTTACAAGTACACTGAGAATTATATCGACACTACTTAAATACTTATAATCAGACATTCTTAACTTTCATATAATATCTTAACATGTGGGTCATTGGTTAACTTATACTATTAGATTTCAGAAACCAAAATATCCTTCAATACGGAAAAAGATTGACTTATTGTAGCATAAGTTGATACCATTAGATAACCTTTACTTACTCCAAAATTCCGAATAAAACTATCTTCCATAGCCAAAACTTATAAATATATGTCAAATTGAAATTAGGAAATCAATGCTAAACTCTATATAATTAAACACTTGGAGTTAAATCATATACTCCGAAAAGTCAGAAAATCTTAATATTAAGAACCACACTTGCAAACAAGTTGAACTTTATAATCATAAATTCATCACATGTTCAAGTCATAACTCTAATTTCTTTTAATAAAATCATGAAATTCATAAAACTTGCAGTCGCGCAGACAAGTGTAATTATAAGGTGGAGGGACAATGTGTACCTTTTCCAAATCCCCAAATATCGCTCAAACTATGAAATCCATCTCCAACAATGCTCATAATATTCGTCAACACACTTTGCTTAAGCTCCATAATCACCTCTTGTGAGTTCACCTCAATTGCAACAATGACACCAACAATAATCAATAAATACTCCTTATTAATTCTACATGAGCAAACTAATTAACACTTATCAATGTAATTCCTCTTATTAGTTACTAACTGAAACCACACATCATACCACAACTGAAGATTTTTCCAACTCTTAACTACTAAGCTTAACTCTAAAGATGTGTTGATAAAACTTGATTATTCTAGGTACAAAGAAACTGATCTTGTAGTTTTGAAACAAAAGCTTCAACCTTTTCTTAATCATTATGAATTTAAGTAGTATCCTTTGTAATTGAAATCACAAACTGATATATAGTAACCCATAATAGAATTCGGAGCTGAAATATTACATAACAAAAGTCCTAACAACAAAACCCATTTAAATCAGAATTTGAGTTCTTGAAACAAGAGAGCTGAAAATATAGCTTGTACCTTATTCAATCGAGAATGCTACTGCCAAAAAGAAATATATAGCACTGAAGAGACCACACAAATTGACACATGCAGCAGCGGCAATGCCGAAGCAACGGCTACCGGCACAGTAGCGCGGGTCCATGGAACCATCGCCTCTAGAAACACCATCGGGTGGTGGCTCAAAGGGGGGGAAACGAAGCTCATAAGCAGGTGAAGAGGACAAGCCAAAGGCCACCAGCAGAAGGAACGTGAGAGAGAAAAGAAAGTAATACCAAAATGAAAACCATGTGAAGAGTAAATTTGGGTTAATTTCCTTGATTAGTGATTTCCCCCAAAATTCCCCTTTCAAAAGGTTTAGTTTACTTATAAATAGAAAACTAGATGTCCCTTGCTTAATATAGAGAGTTCCTCAAAGTTTAAGTGCTCCTTTGTTAGTTTAGGATGACACGTAAGAGAATGAAAAACAAGATCAGGTTTTCTTCTTCTCTTTTTTTTTGTTTTTTTTTTTGTATAAATATATAATTAAAATACATAACTAAGATATCTCATTACAGTAAGACCCACAAAATATAAATCTACTTAATGAATTATAATTCTCAAAGTTATCTCCTTAAAACATAATGACATAATTAAGTTAATAATTTATAATCAATCTTATAAGTAAAGCTGCTTAAAATTCGGGCTATTACAGCCCATACAGTTGAAGCAAGTTTAATTAAAGCTAATTACTTATCTTAAATTAATTACGATATTTTGGTATAACTTGATGGATTTTGTTAAACAAATTTAGTGTTTTAAAGAAAAATAAAAAAAAATAAAAACTAATCCATGTTGCTTCTTTTGTGGCTTATGTTGGGAATGCCACTTTATTTCATTGTTGTCAAATTATCATACCTCTTCAGTAAAATATAAGGAACTCATACCAAACCCCAATTTCTTCCTCTCATTCCATGTCATCCTTCTTAATCCTCTGCTCACTCAGCTTCGGATCTCCTCATCGGAGTCATCGTCGCCCATTCTTTTTGACTTCTCTCTCCTATGTGTTGTTCCTGCTTCCTTCTGCCGACGTTCTGTCGCCTCGCTCGTGCTGCTGCCGCTGTTGTTCGGTGCTGCTACTGATTCCGTCGCCGCGCGTGACGCGGTGTTGCTGATGTTTCCCTGTTTTCTCTCTTCTCTCTGTGGTCGCTGGTCATCTGTTTAGTTGTTGTGGTGTTGGTTGTTGCGCTGCTTCTTGTTATTGTTGTTTGCAGTTTTTTCTCATTCTCCTAGTTCACATAAATGAATTGTTGCAGGTTTTAGTTCAGCTTCCTCTTCTCCTATCTTATGTATCAAATTTAATTGGTTATAATTGGATGTTATTTAGAAAATTATGGTCTAAAACCTAAATCAATTCTCCTATATTAATAAGAACCAGTTTATGGTTTAAAGTGGTTGAGTGGCAAAGAATCTTAGTTACTATTTTTTTTTGATGGGTTATATTTAAAATTTATTACAGATAATGACTTTTGATTATACAAATTAAAATTTACCTAGTTTTAACTTTTGGGAGTATATTATATTGGTTTTCCTACTTAGCTAATATATTCTGATATATGAAATCTTAACTATTTTGCTCCATGATTTTATTGTGTAATGAAGTTTAGTTATCTAGAAAAGGGCTAGTCAAATCAGTGGCGTATCCAGGATTTCAACCCTATGGGTTCGGAGATGGTAAAAAAAAATACATCCCTTCACTTAGATGTTGGGGGCCGCAATTTTGTATGTGCACCCGGGTGCATGTAGCATACCGTGCACTTGTTTTCCCACGACATCTTTTAAGATTCAAAAAGTAAAACCAAGCTTTGATTGCCACCTTACCAGTTAAAAAGCTAGATTTTAACTATTCATCGCTTCGAAATAAGTACATAATGCAGAAGATATATTGTTAAAATAAGAAAATCTACCACCTAAACGAAGTAAGTGGCTTATCATGTGGAGGGAACTTTTCAAAATTATCACCTAAACTTACTAGCGCACATGGAAGGATTTTTCATTGATAAAAAAAAATAATACTAAATCATAGCATTCTACCATTTTATACAATTATAGAGAGACAACTAATTTTGATTTCAAAATATATTTGCAATTGTTGAAAGAATACATATGCAAAGAACATGAAAGAATCAAATAAAGAGCTAATAAAAGAACATGTGCACATAATACTTGGGTAACAAAAAACTATATAGTATCATAAAAATGAATAAAAAACATAAAAAGAACATGATATAATGGAACAAAGAACACCATATTGATAATAAAAGAACATGTACATATAATTAGTTGAGAAACACAAATCTATAAAAATTAACAATAATGAATAAAAACGCGAAAAAAATACATAATTTTTATACTATTAGACGTGTTATTTGATTGTGAATTATTTGTTCCCTTGTCTTTATAAAAGTACATAATGTTCTTTTATGACCTATGTCACGCATCGCGTAAAATAAAATAAAAATAATGTTTGTTTAATTTTTTTTCATCACCACCTTATTTTCTTTTTACTTACAAGTAAAATCTATTGATGGAAGGCAAAAGATTAGAGTATTTGCTTCAAACCTTGAGATTTTTTGGAGGGAGAAAACAAATTTACCAAAGGTAACAATAAAAAAAAGGTAACAATTTGGGCTTTTCAGTTTTATGTTTGGCTAATTTAGATATCAACTTCTCCCATCAATCACAGTCTGCTGTGCAATTCTCTTAGAAACTTCCACAGAAGCAAAAATCGGCTTTGGAGGCAAAGAGCATCAGAGAAAAGGAAAAAAAAAAGCTAGTGTTTTGGTTTTGCTGGGATTCGAACCCCAGCCCGCGCGCACACTCATAGAGTTTCATGGAGAACAAAACCACCCTGACCCCCGCTTCTTTCATGCTTCATATTCCACGCAAATGGTATATATCAACTAGCTAAAATATTTTATATTTAAAAAAAAAAAACTGGGCAAATTTTTTCCAAAAATCACTGGGTTCAGGTGAACCCAGTGAACCCATAGTAAATCCGCCCCTGAGTCAAATTGTGAAGTAAATGTATTAAGAGAGTTAGTCAAGTTAGCTTCCTTATTTGAAGTAAGTGAGAATAAGTGTTAATTGTTGTGATTATATTTGAGGTGATGATTGGAGGATGGTTATGGAGATAATGTATGAAGTTCAAGCTAGAGATTGGTGATCAAGTTATGATGCTTGGAGGTGTCTTTTAATTGTTCTTGAGTTTGAGGTAACCTTTATGTTCAGCGAAAATGTATTTAATGCTCGTGTGTGTTATATTGTATTTTTGATATCATACATCGTTTATAGGCATGGCCATGGTTATAGATGCATCTTTATGTGTTGATTTGTGGAATATGATTTTGTTCTGATATTGGAATTGTTCGGAAATATTTATGTTTCTTGGAATATGATTTTAGTATGAGAATGAGAAAAGGATTTCATATTTGTTTTAGGTGGTCTAGCTTATGAACTGAGATGAATAGTGGGCAAGGTACAGGTGGAGGGAAATGATTCAGATATGAGTTAAGACCAGATAAGGTCGGATATTGTGTTATGTTATATTATGTTAAGTTTCTGCCTGTACTTGCCAACTTTTTGTGTTAAGTGATTGAGCTATGCCATCGATATATATTAAAAAATGAATTCTTTTCCGAACAATTACCAAGTTTCATTATTGTATGGAAAACGTTTACAAACCAAAACCGTTTTGACGAGCTGAAGTAAAGTTACTGAGATTTCCGCTCATTTTAGTTTTTGTTTGGTTTGTATTTTCTTCTGTAAATTGCAGGTGTATGTCCGAGGCTCGGAATGAATTAAGAGAAAGAGTTTTAATTATGAGATTGAAATTTAATTAGTGATTCGAAGTTGTATTTAGAGTATAAGTTGTTAGTACTCAAGTGCTCATTTGATGTTTAAGTATTCCATTGTTTTTGGGACTCGAATAAGGTATTCTGTAGTTTGATATTATTTTTTTAGTTGTTTGTTGTGGGCCCATAACCCACAGGTTCAGGATCATATAAGAGGTTATGTTTCCGCTGCAAGTAAATCTAATTTGAGGTTTATTAAGTTTTAATCGGGATTGGTGTACCTTAAGTGTGATTAGCTAGCAGCTCGGAAGTGCGGGCTGTTACATAGTCAGACCTCCAAATTGCCTCTGAATCCTACTCCGAAAGTTACTAATCCAACTCCCACTCCGATGAACTTCGCCAACTTTGACTTGTATCTAAATCGACCCAAATTAGCAATAAATTTTTTCCCCAAACATTTAGATCCAAAAGGCCGAAAACTTTTCATAAACTAAAAACTGCAACTAATATTACTAAGAGAATAAATAATTTCTATACATTCAAATCCATAAAATCTATATGTAAGAGAAACAAAAAAAACCTAGGCCATAATTCAGAGTTAGAAAGAAAGGAAAGAGACACATTACACTTAAATACTAATCTGAATTTACTATTGTTATTTTCAAGATAAAATCTTATCTCCAGTTCTGGATGTCTTTAATATTTAATTCTTCAATCTTGAAGGAAAATCTTTATTTCTTCCCTACGATCTCCAAGATTTTTCCACGAGGATAGAGAAAAATGAGGGAGAGATATATTAGATAGAGAGAAGCGAGATTAAAGAGGATTGCTTTTTTCTGGTGCAAAGGTTGAAGAGGATTGTGAGTAGAGAGAAAAAGGGAGGGCGTTGGGAATTCATAAGAGGAGTAAGGAAGTTAGGTCAACGATAATGGACTTTTACTATAAAACAAAAGGATGGAGTTTCTCCCAAGTAGGAACATTGTCGTTAAAAGAATACGATGCTGGTAGGTGGGCTGCTATTATAGCCAAGTTATTAACTAGGCTAACGAAAATGTATGACTTGATGGGGCAGTGGGTCGGACCCGTCGAAGGCTGCACATAATCCGAGCCCGACTCGGATCCTATTTGGACTCGGACATTTTTTAGCAGACTCCGAATCGGGATTTTGTTTTCCGGATTTGTCACCAGATGCCCCTAAGTTTTATATAAATACATAGGGTGCCCTCGTAGTTTCAAAAATGCACAAGGTGCCGCTGAGGTTTAGAAAAATACATAACTTAACCCTGACATCAACTCTCTATTACAAACTTAATTCACCAACTAGCCCTCTGATTTGTTAGATTTTGGGATGTGATGATTGCCAACACTTTTATGGTCATATCTGTTCCACAAAGTGGTGAAGTTAGACTGAGTTTGTCAACTAAACCCCTCTCTTCCTGATTCCTTTCCAATCAAGATAGTTCCACCAAAGATTAAGTCTTTTGTCATTGTAATTGCTGGAAAAATCAAGTAAAATCCATGCCATTTAAACCTTCTTCGAGGCTACTTCCCCAGCAAGAAATCTAGAACCACCATAAAAGCCTTTGTTATTGTCCAACCTTCTTCAATCTTCTCTTGCCATTGCTTTCTGTTCTTTATGTAATCTCGAACTTGAGCATCAGATCCTCTTAAAAACTAAAACTGTTATATGTGTGTATGAATATTATGGGAAAACAGATGAAACTTCCAAGCACGTAGTGATACGCTTTCCTACAAGAGTTTTACCGACCCACTATGATCAACGAGTTCACTGTATACCTTTGTGAGATACAGAGAAGATGTAACAACCCAAAATTTTGCTCCTAGTTTTTCGCAAAAGTTTTCCCTATAAACTATTATTTTCATTAAATTAGTGATTTTGATTTTTATATTTATTGGATGCCAAATTATTATTTTTATTATATGGCGTGCTAATGTGTGTATTATATATATATATTTATAAAATAATTTATTACAATTATTTTCATTATTAAGTATTTTCAAAGTTTAGGCGCGATTTAGGAACTTATCGATTTATCGCGTAACGGACTTTTGATGCATGGATCTTTGATGATTTGGGCCGGAATTATTTGGTGTGGTTGGGCTTGGGTCAGCCGGCCATGTGGAGGGAAAAGAAGAAGTTTTCCTTTTTTCATTTTTCATTTTTATTTTGGTTACTCTTTGTATTTTGTAACCTCCATAACCCCCTCATCATTTCTCCTAATAAATCCATTATATTTATTCTCTTAAGCACTTCAAAAATCTGATTAAAATCAGAACTTCATTGCTGCTATTCTCACAAAATTTTAGACATCATCATCTTCATCGTTCTCTCTCAAATTCTTCCATTTCTTTTCTTCATCAATTGTTCGAGACTTGTTCTGCTTGCCTTTTTCTTGTACGTGGTGCTTTGGGGTTTAAGAAGGAGAAGGGTGCACGCATATAATGGGATTTTCCAGTAATTCAAGCTAAGATGAAGGCTGCTCAAGATAGGCAGAAGTCGTATGCAGATTTGCGTCGGAAACCTATTTCCTTTGAGGTGGGAGATAAGGTGCTTCTGAAGGTTTCTCCTATGAAGGGAGTGATGCGGTTTGGTCAAAACGGGAAGTTGAGTCCGAAGTATGTAGGTCCCTATGAGATTCTCGAAAGGATTGGGGAGGCTGCGTATCGTTTGGCCTTGCCGCCAGAGCTGTCGAAGGTTCATGATGTATTTCATGTGTCGCAGTTGCGCAGGTATCGTAGTGATCCTTCGCATGTGATTCCTGTTGAGTCGGTATCAGTCGAGCCGAATTTGACTTTTGAAGAGCGACCGATTAAAGTACTTTGGAGAAGTCAAAAGTACGAAGAAGGTACTTGGGAAACCGAAGAGTCGATGCGACTGAAATACCCGAAACTATTCGTTTCATGTTTTCTTTGTGTGCTTGTTTTTTTTGTGTGTGTTTTCGAAGTTTCGAGGACGAAATTTTTTTAAGGAGGGGAGATTGTAACAACCCATAATTTTGCTCCTAGTTTTTTGCAAAAGTTTTCCCTAATAACTATTATTTTCATTAAACTAGTGATTTTGATTTTTATATTTATTGGGAGCCGAATTATTATTTTTATTATATGGCATGCTAATGTGTGTATTATATTTATATTTATAATATAATTTATTATAATTATTTTCATTATTAAGTATTTTCAAAGTTTAGGCGCGATTTAGGAAATTATCGATTTATCGCGTAACGGACTTTTGATGCATGGATCTTTGATGATTTGGGCCGGAATTATTTGGTGTAGTTGGGCTTGGGTCATTCAGCCATGTGGAGGGAAAATGAGAAGTTTTCCTTCTTTCATTTTTCATTTTTCATTTTTATTTTAGTGACTCTTTGTATTTTGTAACCTCCATAACCCCCTCATCATCTCTCCTAATAAATCTATTTTATTTATTCTCTTAAGCACTTCAAAAATCTAATTAAAATCAGAACTTCATTGCTGCTATTCTCACAAAATTTCGGACATCATCATCTTCATCATTTTCTCTCAAATTCTTCCATTTCTTTTCTTCATCAATTGTTTGTGACTTATTCTACTTGCCTTTTTCTTATACGTGGTGCTTTGGGGTTTGAAGAAGGAGAAGGGTGCACGCATAAAACGGGATTTTCCAGTAATTTTCAGCTCGCCTCCGACGATCCAGGTAACTAGTAGTTATCTTAGAACGATAGAGATTAGGGTATTATTTGGTATTAGATTATTACGCTAGAAATTGTTTAAAATACTTTTTGAATGAAATTATTGATGAAATTTTACGTGAATGTTCTTGATGTATGCTGTGTGAATACGATGTGCAGCAAAATAATTTTAGTTTGAGTTTTATTATTTATTTGATTTATTTGGTAATTTATGCGTTTATGGCTTATTTGCAGAATAATTATTGAATGACTTTTATAATTGCTGAAATTATTTTTCGTGAAGCATGTTATGTGTGTAGTATGTATTTCATGCCTTGGAAAAAATTTTTCCTACTGTTTACGGGTTATTTAATTGATTTATCTATTTTTCCATTTTTGTGTTTGCTAGTATTTAAATTGTGAATATTATATTTATAGGCCCAAAAATATATTTATTTGCATAATCTGTATTACCGTGGGTTTATGCATGTTATGTGAATTTTTAGTAATCTTTGGGCGTTTATTTTTATTTTTAATTATTATATTGGCTTTATTGAGTATCCTGTAAATTAACGTTTAAAATTACTTTTAAAGTCCTAAAGTTAGAAATAAAATTTGTACCGTGTCAATAGAGTCATAATGATCGTATGATAATTTTTGTGTTAATTTAATGATTGTTTTTGTTAGTTTAATAAATTTTATTGTGTTTTTGTTAAGAGTTTTAGGATATTCTTTTTAATTGTTTAAGGGTTTATTAAACAAAAATAATTTGTGACCTTTTATGTTCTTGGAAGCTGGTGATTAGTAGGTTATTGTGTTTATTATTGAGTATCATTATGTTTACGTTCCGTTTATGTAAAAATGATTAGTCGTGTACGTTTTACTGATTTAATATGCTTTGGAGTTAATTGGTGGTGACGTCAGACGCACGCTGATGCGTCAGACGCAAATTGGTTAGTACGCCAGACGCACAGTGTAGCGCTGAGCGCAAGCTCATGCGCCGAGCGCACAGTTTTGTGTAGTCTAATTTTTCGTATGATCTTGTACGTATAATCTACTTGTAGTTGGTGATTTTATTTGAAATGATGCATTTCTGATTGATATTGTTAGTGTTGTAAAAACTATATCATTATCATTGTTGATGCTTAGTGATGTTCAAAGTATTGTGGTTGGAGATATTTGTTGTAAGTTTGTAAGTTACTACTTTGAGGATTTTTCAAGAATTGTTTTTGATGAATCTTGCGTATAAGGACGGGTGGCATCCCTTCTCTTTTTGACGAATGGTTTTGAGTTGGATGGTACTTTATGATTCTATTTATTTTGAGATAAGAATATCCGGTGGGATAGATGTAGTCCTCGGTGAAGAACATGCCAACCACCTGGTTTGCGAACTAGGGGTACACCTGGGTTAATTGTTGTCGTCCGAGAGGTCAGGAAGTTATGCGTGTTCTACCCTGCATCGGGAGTTTGGCCATTCTTAGACACAGGCAGTGGGGAATGTAATCCCATAGACTGACCTGGAGATTGCGATCTGACAAACCTTAGGAAGTGAATTGCGATTCACTGGCGTTCGATTTCTGACTCAATAACTTGTTGTACCTTTGTTTTTTTTTTTTTTTCATTATTTAAGTACTCTGGAGATGATTTATTCATTTCATCCGATTTACTTGATATTTACTATCACTTGTATCACTTGTGAGCTTTATGGTTTTGGATGCATGTTATAGTTGTCTTGATCATATGCTTTCCTTTCTTGTTAATCTATGTCTTAATCGTGCTTTGATTTCTTTTGTTTAGGGAGAACTGCTAGTTACTCCCCACTGACTGTGGAATTATTTAATATATCCTTGCAGATGGAAATGACTGCTAGACTTGTGGCTGCTTGGGCTAGCAGAGTGTGGGTTAGTTATGAGAGGAAGCTTCTTATAGTCTTTTTGGTAGATGAGTTCTATGCAGACAATAGATAGTCCTATGTTATGCTAGGTCTCAAAGACATTTAGTTTTATTTGAGTTTTTATGGAGACTTGCATGTCTCGTAGTTTTGGATGATGTTATGTTCTATTATGATTTGGGATGTTCCTTTTTATTCGAATTATAATGTTTTGATATATTTCTTTTGGAAGCTATGAAACTTTAGTTTGAGGTTGTCTTTATTTATTGTTTTAGAGTAGCATAACCGTCCTGACGTTATTTCCGCTAACGTCTTTTAGTAACTAGAATAGATATTGTTTAGTATCTTAGTAGTAGAAGGACGGGGTGTTATAGAAGAAAACAATAGAATTTGGTTGATGACAAACTCTATTCACTACAATGTATTTGAAGGATGTGTGTCACTATGAACAATGAGAGAAATCTAGAAATAAATCTCCTAGAGAAAATATGTGAATGAATCTAACCCTATTCCATATGCAACATCTTACAATATATAACATAGGAAGATTTACAGAAGAAATGAACGAAACCATGTATCCCTTCACACGAAGAGGCACACACTAATTTGCGAAGCATTGCGTCAGAACAATATGGTGCGGATGCACCATATAACCTGGTGCAGGAGCACCAGGCTTCCTGATCAGAATTATGAGTTCTAGACTCATTGGTGCGGGGACACCATTGTGTAAGGTGCGGGCGCATCACTTTGGTGCGGGTGCTCCAATAGTCCTGCAACTCTCTTTTTGTTTTCTTCTTTCTCACCACGTTTCATCAAACACCACAACTCCGAAACGTAATATCATCACATAAACCCAACGAACATATTTAACTATAAATGTTCCAAAAATCTTCCTTCATTTATAGTATAAATGCTTTAAAGTCCGTCCACTAAACAAGATAAAACAACTAAACTTGTGCATAAATCAAAATGTCTTTAGGGTTGAATTTCCACTTAGTATAACATTCTTTACAAGCTTTGGATTGAAGTGATTGACTAAGCATTAAATCACTCAACCATACGAAATATTGAAGATGCTACACACACAAGCTTACACAAACACACATGTCAAAAAGCAACTCAAGGCCTTGACTCCATATCCGCTTCATGAGTGTTCCAAGCCAAGCCCCAAACTTGGTGAAGCGGCTAAACTGCTTACTTACATAGGTAAACCTTAATCAACATGCACCTACAACAAGAGCAACTAATCAAAGGTTTATTAAGATATAAAGTCATCCTCCAACATTGTAGAAACAAGCACTCATCTTGGGATGTATCTCATTGAGTGCTACAAGCCAAAAATCAAGTCTGATCCTCATTGAATTCAAGATCTTGCGTTGTGCAAGACGTGAATTGAGTTTTCTCCACTTGTGACTTATACATGAATTTTATCCCCATCCCTTTCACTAGTAGAATAATTGCTTATTGATGCGGTAGAATTGTTGCGGTTTTATCCATACACAACAATAAACCACGTCAAAAGAAAAGGAAAATTCAAAAATCAACCTATTGCTGCGATTCCGGGTGGAAACCGCAGCAATAGATATCAACGGTAATTTTTCAAAATTGTTTGACTGGTTTGACCAGATCTATTGTTGCTGTTTCCGACCCAAAACAGCAGCAATAGATTAAAATATTATTTTTTTAATAAAATTTTAATCGATTGATGCGGTTTCTACATAAAACCGTAGCAATAGGTTGATTTTATAAATAAAAGAGGCGCTAGAGTTTTTTTGTTCATTTAATCTGGGCGTCGTTCTCTCACTCCTCCCTCTCAGTCTTCTTCTCTCTCACTCTCATTCTTCCTTCCTCTCTCACTCGTTCTCCCGCTCTCACTCCATAGGATGTCGCTCATTCTTCCTCCATCACTCTTTAGCCCTCCCTGATTCTCGGTGCCGTCATCATCATCTCAGTCCTCCCTCTCACGTTAAAAGCTCTCGGGTTTCGCTCTCACACAGCAACCACCCTCTCATGCAGCAACCTCCTTCTCTCAGGCATCGATGTTACTTTCTTGAAATCGTCGCCTTCAACCATCATCGCCAATCGTCGCCTCATCTTCAACCATCACCTTCAGCCTTGCCTCTCTCAGGCGCCGATCGCTGTCTTCGCCATCGTACGACCTCCGTAGCTCGTACAATCTTCGTCGTTGTTACATTGTACAATCATACATTCGTTGCCTTCAGCCTCGCCTCTCTCGGAAAATCTCCTCCGTCGCTGTGACTCCTCAGGATGACCGCCATCGTGGCTCGAGTTTTTGTAATTTGTTCTATATTTTTTTAATTTTTATAATAATTAGTTCAAATTCCTTCTTTAGTTCTGTAATTTGTCCAATATACGTGGCTTGCGCCCTTCGTCCCAGCCAAGCTATGGCCCTGCTGATTTTTGTTCTTATTTTATCTTTTAGATATTATAACTTTTTACTTTCATTATTTTTTTTCCACTCAATGCAGTGTACTAGTTCATTGTAGTTATTTTGGTTTTAGTTACATTTTTATGTTGAAAACAGTATAAAGCTTTAAATTTAAAAAAAAAAATTGAAAAAAAAGGTGCACCTATTGATGCGGTTAAAGAACGCAGCAATAGAATTACTTATTGCTGCGCGCCTGCGCCCTTATTTGCAACGTGGCGAAATTCGTAGCAATACCCCACTTAAAATCAGCAGCAATATTATAATATTCCACTAGTGTTTTGAAGTTTTGTACACCATTCCCTTGGCAATGGTTTAGTGAACGGAACCGCTAAGTTCATAATAGACGGTACAAAATCAATGGTAACGACACCATCATGAATCATCTCATGCACATAACTGTGCCTTACACCAAATTTGTCGAGATTTGTCGTTATACGCTTGTCTATAAGCTTTTGAAATAGTTGAAGCACTATCACAATGAATTGCAATAGGAGACATGGGTTTAGGCCATAGATCCACTTCACTCATCAAATTTCTTAGCCACTCCACCTCCTTACAAGCCGAGGCTAATGCTATATATGAATTATGATGCTATAGTTGAATAGGTAATACATGTTTGCTTCTTAGATGCCCAAGATATGGCACCTCCTCCAACAAGAAACACCCGACCACTAGTAGACGAATAGTCTTCCTTATTGGTTATCCAACTAGCATCTGAGTAACCTTCTAAAACCGAAGGATCTCCTTTGAATGTCAAACTAAAGTAAATAGTTTTATTCAAGTATCTCAATACTCGCCTTAAGGCTTGCCAATGTTCCATACTAGGATTACTAGTATACCTACTTAGCTTGCGAACCATAAATGCTATATCCGGTCGAGTACTAGACATAGCATACATCAAGCATCCAATCAAACTAGCATAATCCAATTGAGAAACTGGATTACCACTATTCCGAACCAACTTGATGTTTGGTTCCATCAGAGTAGCACATGGAGCCCTATTTGCTTCATTAAACTTCTCTATCACCTTATCAAGATAATGAGATTGTGTTAAATAAAGTGAGTCATTCTCTCTCCTTATTCTAATACCAGGAATAACATCCACTTCTCCCATATCTTTCATGGAGAAACTCGAAGAGAGAAATTCCTTAGCCTTAATGACTTGCTCTAAATCAGTCCAAAAAATAAGCATGTCATCCACATATAGACAAATCATAACCTCTTTACCATTATTATCAAATTTGCTATATACACTCTTATCGGATTGATTTATCTTATAACCATTAGCCAAGATCACATCATCAAACTTTTGATGCCACTGTTTTGGTGCTTGTTTAAGTCCATACAAAGATTTAATAAGCTTACACACCTTTTCTTATCCTTAGACAACAAAACCCATCATATACACTTCCTCCTCCAATTCACCATTAAGGAATGCCGTTTTGACATCCGTATGGTGAATTACTAGATTATGAATAGTCGCTGGGCCACTAACAACCTAATGGTGGTAATTCTTGCCACCAGAGCGTATGTATCAAAGTAATCAACACCGTAAGTTTGTTTAAAGCCTTGAACAACAAGTGTTGCCTTATACTTTTCAACGGTTCCATCGATTCTCATTTTCCTTTTGAAAATCCACTTACAACCGAGTAGTGTGCAACCGGGCAGCAAATTAGCAGGACCCACGTATTATTTCCCATTATTGATCTCATTTCATCATTCACGACTTCTTTCCAAAAGGCCGAATTATGAGACTTCATAGCCTCACCAAACGTTCTAGGATCCTCCTCAATACTAAAACAATAAAGTGTTTGAGAACAAAGAGATTCCCTTTACCCTTCCACTTAATAAAGTTGGAAATCCGGGCCAAAATCATTCTCTTTTTTAGCTCTCTTACTTCTCCTAACTTCAGGAATAGGAGGAGCTTCATGATCTTCACTAGCATCAAAAACATTGAAGTACTAGGAAGATCAATATCAACGGTTGAACTTGTGCTTGGTAAGTCCCTTGGTCTAGGAATTGATGAAAAACAAGTCTCGTCAAATATGGCACCCCTTGACTCAATCACTGTGTGTATTGAGACAAAATCATTATGCTCTAAGACATAAAACTTATAGGATTTACTATGCTCCGCATAACCTATGAAAATGCAACCAATTCCTTTCTCACCCAAGTCCTTCCTTTTAGGTTCCGATAACCTCACAATTGCCCTACAATCCCAACCCAAAGGTAATTGAGATTAGGCCACCTACCAAACCCATGTTCATACGGGGTAACCTTGTTCCTTTTATCTGGAACCTTATTCAAGATATAGCAAGCCGTTAGCATGGCTTCACCTAGAAACCCGTTACTCGATCCCGAGTTAGATAACATGGAAATAACCGTTTCTTTTAAGATCCTATATTTCCGATCCTTTCCCCAATCCACTTTTGTTGTGGTGAAAACGGAGCAGTAGTTTCATGAATGACTAATTGATGAAAAATAATTTGGATCATAATATTCCCCACCTTTATCGATCCGAAATTGCTTAAGCAACAATTTAGATTGTAATTCAACTTCGGTTTTATAAATCTTAAACTTATTACGTGCCTCATCTTTAGAAAACAACAAGTATACATAACAATATTGAGAAAAATCATTAATGAAGGTTATTAAATACTTCTTATTTCCCAAAGATGGTGTGCTATGAAAGTCACTTATATCACTATGCAACAATTCAAGCTTGTTTGATTGTCTTTCAACACTAGGAAAATGATTTCTCGTAATTTTGATTGACATGCATATTTTAAATTTCTATACATTCATGTCAACTTTAGAAATTAAACCATTTTTAGACATATCATATAATCTACGATAATTAACATGACATAGACGATTGTGCCATAGAGAAGAAACATCCACCATGTAAATAGAATTCACACTTTTATTATCAATAGATAGTTTAAACATATTATTACAAAAGTATCTTTGTCCTACAAATACACCCCCTTTACTTAAAATAAACTTATCGGCTTCAAACACCATTTTGAAACCGTACTTATATAGTAAACATCCGGTCATTAAATTCTTCCAAACTTCAGGTATAAATACAACTTCTCTTAAAGTCAAAGTCTTCTAGAAGTGAGGAGTAACTCTACTTGGCCTATTCCTTTTGCCTTCATCGTAGATTCATTTCCCATGTACAAGATTGGCCCATCATCCAAAGCTTGATAAGATTTGAAGTAATGACGATATTTATATACATGTCTTGATGCCCCGGAGTCCACCCACCAAGAATCATCATCCTGCACCACATTGATTTTGGAAATCATTCCAATAAAATTCATTTCTTCATTCAAAGAAACATCATGTGCTAACTGACCTTGATGGGGATTAACCTTAGGTTGATCCTTATCCATGTTCTTCTTATTTGCCAAAAAGAGACAATTCCTCTTCAAGTGAGAACCACCACACCCCCAACAAGACATAGTCTTGCCTTTTTTTCTTATCATTTCCGGAGTGATTTTTATTGTACTTCCATGGGAGTTTCTTGAACTTGTTAGTCCCACTTGAAGGCCCCTCTTCCATCATGTTGATAGAAGAAACCAGACCACTTTTCGGGTCCTTGGAGACATCTTGAGACCGGATACCCTCCTCAATGCGGAGATGGGCATCCAATCTACCAAGGACATGAACTCCTTATGTTTCAAAATTTTCCGAGTGTCCTTCCAAGACGGGGATAATTTGTCAATGATGGATGCAACCGAAAACGATTCATCCATCAACATGCCTTGTTATCTAATTTAGTCCAACATACGTTGAACCTCATGAAATTGTTCTACAATGGAACGACCATCAATCATCTTGTAAGAATTAAAATTGCTAAATAAAATTTCTTACTTGATGCATCCTCCGCGATGTGCTTTAATTGAAGAGCATCCCAAAGTTCCCTGGCGCTCTCCACATTTTGATAAAGATCAAATAGAATGTCCGACATCACATTCAAAATATGTCCCCGACAAATATAGTCATCATTCTCCCACTTTGTTCTCCCATGAGCCTCCTCCGAGTTTCTTCTTTTCCTTCTTACAGTAATGGTGGCATCGGGGTGCGTAGAACATAAACAACATTCAATGTTCTCAACAGAAATGCATCTTCTTTTGCCAATGGTGATATCCAACCCCTTCAAACTTGTCCAATTTCTAGAATTTCGTATAGTCATCTCTTTCAAGGAAGAAGTCATCACGAAAAGTTTAAAATTATTATAGATTGTTATATGTGTGTATGGATATTGTGGTTGATATGCTTTCCTACAAGAATTTTACCGATCCACTGTGAACAACAAGTTCACGGTAAACACTTGTGAGATACAAAGAAGAAAACATTAGAATTTGGTTGATGACAAACTCTATTCACTACAATGTGTTTGAAAGATGTGTTTCATTGTGAACAAGGAGAGAAATCAAGAAATAAATCTCCTGAAGTAAGTATGTGAATGAATCTAACCCAATTCCATAAGTGACATCCTACTCTTTATACCATAGAAAGATTTACAGAAGAAATGAAAGAAAGCATGCACCCCTTCACACGAAGAGGCACACACTGATTCGCGAAGAATCGCGTAAGAACAATATAGTGCGGGCGCACCAAACTTATTGATCATAAATATATGAGTTCCAGACTCGTTGGTGCGGGAGCACCGTTGTGTGGGGTGGCGGGCGCACCAACAGCCTTGCAACTCTTTTTTCGTTTTCTTCTTTTTGACCACGTTCCATTAAACGCCACAACACTGAAATGTAATATCATCACATAAACCCAACGTACACATTTAACTATAAATGTTCCAACAAAAACAATATCCGTCATCTTATCAACCCACTCCTTTCTAAACTCTTACAGTTTTGTGATTTCCTCCGCTAAAACCTCGTTTCCATTCCCTATGTAAAACTCCTCTCTTTAAAAGGTTTTGTGCATTTTTTAAACTACAAGTCACTGAAAACTTTTTAATGAACTTATTCTCTCCACTAATTGCTAAAGTTGGTGCTCTTTGTAATTACATTCATTACTAATCAGGTCCGTTCGAATTTAATATAGAAGAAGATAATCTAGTAGTTGTTAACATATTTAGAGAAATCCTTCAATGACTATGGAGAAACCAACTTATAATAGTGTATTGGTACACGATATTCGTATCAACTTCTCAACAATTTAGGAATGTTTAAATTTGTCATTTTTTTAGATATGTTAACAGGCCGATGAACTTTTAAAGCTAGCTAGATCATCTCTTGATTTTCGGTTTTTTCACCAGGTACCCCTGAGGTTTATTAATATTCACCTGGTACCCTCGCGTTTTCAAATATTCACCAGGTACCCCTAAGGTTTGGAAAAATTCCTGACATGCCCATACCGTTAAGTTTCCGTCACATTCTTAATTCACCATTTACCCCTCTGGTTTGTGAGAATTTAGGATTCGACGATTGCCAACATTTCCACTCGTATTTCATTTCTCTCGCCACAACTCACCACTGTTACTACCAATCACCCAAGAATTCCAATTGAAACTGACCTCTTTGAATTTTTTGCAAAACTTTAGCCAAATTGGAAGCAACCCTATGAATAAAGTGTAATTACTAGATGATTCGGTCCAAATTCTCTCCTCACACTAACACAATGAGCTGAGGAAGCTTGTCTTCTACAGCCACACCCACGAAAAGAAGGGAGGAGGAAAGAAAATGGGGTTGTTGTGTTGGTGGCGGTAGAAGGCGACAAGAGGGAGGCTGTAGGGAGGGGTGTTGTGGTGGTGTCAGCAAAGAGGAGAGAGAGTGGGGTGAGAGAAATAGGCAGATTAAGTATACCCCACCACCCCGCAGCCGCTCCCCCCCACCCCCCAACCCCGCGCAGCCCCTCCCCCCCCAACCCCACGCACGCCCTTCCGCCACCCCCAACCCCGCACAGCTTCCCCCACCCCTCGCAGTCGCAGCCCCTCCCCCCCCCAGCCCCAGCGCAACCCCTCCCCACCCCCTCGCACCCCGATTCGATTTCCCCTCCTTCCTCCCCACCCCGTCGAGTTTCCATCCCCTCCCTTCCACCCCCGTCGAGTTTTGCTCCCTCCCCCCCCCCCACCACCGTCGAGTTTCGCACCTCTCCGAAAATTGAAGCCCGGAAAATTAAAAATAAAAAATCACGGGGGCGGGGGTGCGCGAGGCCGTGGGGGGGTGGGGGAGGGGCTGCGAGTGGTGGGGGGGAGGGTTGGGAATGGGGGCCGGGGGGTGGTGGGAGGGTGGGGGAGTGGGTGGGGGGGAGTAGGTGGTGGGGTGGTGGGAGGGTGGGAGGGTGGTTAAGGGTTAGGGAGAGAGATGGGTTAATGAGGGTGTAAAAGTATTAATTAGGTCTAATTATAGTTAATTAGGATTAATTAGTATTAATTAGATTAGTTAGGGGTTAATTTCGTTGATTTAGCCCTAATGACTAACGGAGTTGACGTCCGTTAGTCATTAAGGGTATTCTGGTGATTTTTCAAAACCTCAGGGGCACCAGGTGAATTATTGAAAACGCGAGGGTACCAGGTGAATATTGTGAAACCTCAGGGGTGCCTGGTGAAAAAACCGTTTGATTTTTATGGGATGATGTTATATTAAAAACTACATATCATATGAGTTCACTTTTCAAAGTTTTCCTTGATAGGTTAGAGGGACAGCCTTGAACTTAAAGGTTTTATTGTACCTTCATAAAACAAATTTGTGAGCTATGTACATAAGTAGATGGAGTAATCGAGCAATAAGCCAATAATAGAAATTGATAGAAAAATAACGACAACATGTCTTTTTCTTGGAATGATATTTTTTGTGCTAGCTAAATTTTCTTGGAATGGCATTTTTTTCATTTTTTTCTACCCCACATCCCTTTCCTGAATTGGAAAACATGTCAAGTCAAGTGTGACAACCTCTCCATAATGATGTTTTAGCCTTTTAGGCTTGATTAACTTTGATGGTTCAACTACTTCTCAATCTTATGCTATAGGATAATAGGATTTGAGGTCCGTGACACTTCAAGCCTTGATAATATGTACGTAGCTTGATGGTACGACTATCACATGCCTACCAAAGATAATCTAACTATGAATTCCTAACAATATAGTCGGGTAAGTTGGGGTCCATCTCACATAGAATTAGATTTATTTTATATTATTTCTTGTGTTAGTTAGAAATCACGACTTAATATTTATCTCTTAATATTACGAAAATGTCACTTGATGTACAAAATGTGTACATCTCTAAGATAAACCGGCGCTCCCTCCAAGGTATATGAAGCAACTAATGAACTTAAACAACTAATCTGTGAATAATAAAACAGCAAAACTGGAATTGCAGTTCTACAAAAAACAATTAGCTATATTTTCTTTCAAAATAAAAAATTGAAAATTAATTAAATCAAAAGCAAAAGGTTATTCTCACATACGAATTACTGAAGAAGAATGCACGAGCAGAAGCTGTCTTCGCTGACGCTCTGCTCCTCTGCTGGCTTCTTCCCTCTTGTTAATGCTACTGCTCTATAATTTTATTCAAGAAGCTGCGTTTGTCGCTATTCACTTATGCCCTTCAAATTTCATAATTTATTCTAACAAAAAGAGCTAAGTTTCCTAATCTCACTTTACTTTCCTAATTCATTTAGAATTTCCATTGTACTTCCAAATATCAAAACTACTGTTGCCACTAATCTCACCCACCAATAATGTCCTTCATTTTTGCTTTGCTGTTGTTTGCCCCACCCAGAAGAAGAAACTCTTGAAGCTTCATTTTCTTTTGGCTTTTTATATATTGTAATTTGTCATTTATGGAGCTACCAAGCTTGTGATTTAGAAATACTATTCTTCATTTCAGGATAACTGCACATAATAAGCCCTTCCAATTTCTCACAAAATAAGTCCAATTAGGAGAGAAAAATTGGGCTTCTAATCCAATTGCAAATTTGTTGTTTTAATGATCTTCCTGTACACAAATACTAGTTTATATAGTAGTAGGCTAGTAGCGTACACGATTTAGAGGGAGATATTCAAGTAGTTGTTAACATATTTAGAGGGATCTTTCAATGTCTATGGAGAAACCAACTTATAATAGTGTACTGTACACGATTTTCGTCAACTTCTCAACAATACTAGGAATGTTTAAATTTGTCATTTTTTAAGATATGTTAACAATAGCCTTTGAAGTTTTAAAGCTAGATCATCTTTTGATTTTTAAAGGATGGTGTTATATCAATACTACATATCCTATGAGTTTACTTTTTATAGTTTCCCTTGATATGTTAGGGGGACAACCTTGAACTTAAAGGTTTTTTTTGTACCTTCATAAAACAAATTTATGAGCTACGTACATAAGTAGTGGTGTCAATTCAGTTAACCGGTCAGCTTCTGTTCAAACCAAACAGGCAATGGACTTCGCTCGATTAATTCGATTTGTTTTTCCGATCTTAATTGATTCAGTTTAAACTTTTTCGGTTTCAGTTTCAATCCATACAGTTAATTCAATTTTCAGCTAAGTTCGGTTCAGTTTACAGTTGTCTTTTGGTTTGACTCGTACAGTTTTGGTTTAAACAGTTGACTTTTTACCTATTACTATCAGTTAAACGGTTATTTTCAGTTCGGATTCAGTTAATTTCAGTTTCTTAAATAAGATTGCATCAACTCGGTGGAATTGGATATCGGTTATGCCATATGCTTTTTTCTTCATGATGCGGGTCAAAGTCTTATCCGTTGACGTAAAAATTTGAAATTGGTTGGACTTTTGTCATATCGGTTGAACTTGTCAAAACCAACGATGCCATCATGATCCAAGAGACCTTTTATATTTGTCTACGAAAGCGCATTTGAAACTTGCTAACTTCACTGTGAAATTGTTTTATCAAAGGTTCGACAATATATTTGGCTGATATTCAATATTTCAATTTGAAATTGTTCATTATAGAATGTCTAGTCATTATTCATTTGTATGTTGACTATAATTACGTTGATACTAAATGTAATTATGTATGATAACTTTGTAATGTTACTATGTAATAACATTATGTTTTCTGTAGTTTTCCAATGTGTATATTGACTTGTAACTATTAATGATTGATGATTGACGGTGATCAAGGTGATGATGATTTATAATGGTGAATGATCATAATTAATGATGATGATGATGATTAAAGTCGATAAACACAAACTAATACGAGTATAATGTGACAAAAATCAGCGTAGGTGGGTAATCATTAGGCTAAACTAGATCAGTATAATGTGTAGATCGATGTGTTCTATTTCGAGTATATATTAATGTATGGAATATATAGATCAAGATATCGAATATAGATTAGTATAAACACAAGCTAATACGAATTGATTAGTGTATAGAATAGTCAATGTGAGTGGGTAGTCAGTAGGCTAATCGTCTTTAAGTGTAATGCATTTTGAAACTAAAAACATCTACTTATATGATTCAGAGTACTTATTGAACTAAATAAATGTGTCAATGGCAGTCGATAAGCAAATTTAAGATAACAATACAACATTTGAGTTAATAATTTTTATGTGAAATGCATTTAAAAACTAAAAACATCTAATCAAATTGAAAAAACGTGTTGTTACTGGATTAGATGAATGTCTCGATGTTGGTCAATAAGCTAATTCAAGATAACTATACTCTATTTATGTTAAGCATTCAATCTCAGTTGTGCTATGGGCTATCGAGACTCGACTAGAGTATCACTATGCTCTAATATTATCATTAGTTGGAAAAAGTGTCATTGTATTAGTCGATAACTTAAAATATCTATATTACCCATGTTCAACTAATATATAAGTAGTTTTTTTTAGGGGAAATATTTAAGTAGTTCAAAGAGAGTCATTATTTAGTGATGAATTAATATGTCAAAGCTGTTTTTTCTATTAATTATGATTTTCGTACATCAACACATACATCACTTGCATATTATGTAATAGATCAATGTATAATTTTTTATCAACTAAATCTTATTTCATTTTTGAAAATCTTGATACAACCCAAAAAGAGGGCTTATTAGTTATTATCATAACCTTATATATTATACTATAATTAATAAATAGTATAGTGTTTACTATCTTCTCTTAACTTTGTACATATGTGACTTTATTTATATAAATGACTCAATAATGATAATGATGATTATAATAATAATAATAGTAATAATAATAATAATAATAATAATAATAATAATAATAATAATAATAATAATAATAATAATAATAATAATAATAACAATGATTTAATAGCATGAAAAAGAAAGATTATTGTCTAAGGTACAATCCATTAGGGTCTCATAAGTGCCAAATGCACCGTTGGATAGAAAAGATCTACGATTGAAATGAGTCAAAAAAGAATACACGGATCAATAACATACACCGTCGATTGCAGCATCGCAAGTACATCCAACGACTACCATCAATTACATCCTCTTCCTTCCCGGTTCCCAACAATCTCCCTCTCTCTCGAAATTCAAACAAACCCTAACAATCCTCTCTCACACAGCCTTCCTCATCTCATCTCCCTCCTGTCAAATAAACATTCATCATTTTCCATTTTCAATCCCGGTGATGGAGCAAATGCGAACTTTTTCCGGCGTTAACGTCGAACTCAGCGTCGGCGTCGGTGCTCTAATTACAGCAATGCTCGCTATAATCTACGACCGCGGGTTTGATTCTTTGCTCTTTATTAATTTCTATCAAATCGATCGATTTTGTTTCATTTAGATCCGTAATTGACTCGATTTCGTTGGTTTGATAGTGTTTTTATTTGTTGTAGAGGTGTCGAAGCCGAGGTTGAACCCGAAAAAAGTTGTGGGTTGTCATGTGGATGTAGTTACCGCTAATCCTAATTCCTAGTAATTGGGTATCAATTTCTTCTCTAAACTTTTGTTGGTTTTTTTTTTTTTGGTGAAGTTCATAATTTTTTTTCTTTTGGTGATTTTGTTTTCGTCTTTGAATTAGGGTGTTGATGTTTTATTGAATTTTCCTAAATTTGTTGAAGCTATTTGTTTCCTAGATTTTTTTTTTACGATCAGTAACCTTCAATTGTATGTTCTTGTTACTTGGTGAATTCAAGCTCAGTGACCTTGAATTATATGTTCTTGTTGCTTGTTTTTATTTTAATGAGTAAGTTATTGCTTTGTTTTTCTACTATGGGGTCTCGCTTTCGGATGAGGAAATAACCTTTTTTTTTTTAGTTTTGTGGAGAGAGTGATTTCTTGCTGGCTGAAAACTTGTTATGTGATTAGCTCACCAAGGATTAGTTGTTTAAATTGATTGTATATTATAATGTGGGTTTCACGAAAGGAATTAAAAGGAGAAAAACATTCATTTTTGAATTTGAGGTTCACTTTTGTTTATATACATCGAAACCTATCATGGGACTTATGAATTGCCCTTTAAATGCAGAAGGCTAGAAAGATTATACATCTAAATTAAAGCTGGAGTTTTGATGATTTCTTTCAAGTTGGAGTGTGAGAAAAACACCATTAGTCGAGGAACTTGATAGAGACATTCCTGTTTTATAATAAGTTTTATGTTTTTATCCTTTAGGTGATTTTCATTTGGAGTAAATAGCAGGAATGATGTGTGAATTATTGATGCAATTTTTTTTTTCATATTGGTTACCATGAGGCCTAGTTTTACCGTGAAAGTTATTCCTCAATTTGTTTATCATTTGGGTAGGTTCAAATATCTGCCAAGATTGATGGTAAAGTTGCTAAAGGTTTGTCATGATATCATGTCACTTGTTATGTGGACTCATTTCCTTTCACCTTGATGGACAACTTATCCGGATGGCAAAGCCTTACATCTGCTGATCAAGCTTCTCTTCAAGCTACGACTGAAGGAAAAGCTCCTCCTGCAGAAAGGGGTAATAGGTGTTCATATCCAGTTACTCTTTTGTTCCTTATTTTTTCTGTTTCTTCAGTAAATTGTTGGTAGTATCCTTCTGCTATTAAACATGGACTTCTGCTTCTTTTACTAGTATAATTGTCTTGAAGTTAAAATCTTATTTAGTGACTACATTGTAGGTCGAACTGGTGCTGGGAAATAATTAAAAGAGCCAAAAGCTAGAGATGGTGTCAAACGGAAAAGTGGTGGTGATAGTGATCGTCATGCCAAAATTGTGATATTTGAAGAATCATATCATTTCTTGTGATTGTCTTGTGACAAATGATGTTTTTGATTTATTGAAATTAGTTAGGTGAATTTATGAATAATCATAACTCCATACAACTATGCAAGCATTTTTCTTTATTAAAATACATAAAGGTATTGTTTATTGAATTTTGACTATTGAGAATTCAATTTTTTAATACAGATAGTAGTTGAAAATTGAAATCATGTTTTTTTTTTATCTTTGTCTAGTTATTAAGGTGTCATGTCATTGTACGTCAATAATTTAGGTAGATTAAAAAAATTACGAAATTAGTTGTTACATTTTGAAACAGTTCGGTTTGAGACAGTTTTATTTTGTACATTTTAATACAGTTTTATTCGATTTGATTCGATTCGCTTTAAAACAGTTTTGTTCGATTTTATACGATTCGATTAAAAACGATTTGATTCGGTTCGATTAAAAACAGTTTTATTCGGTTTGATTCGGTTCGATTAAAAACGGTTTGTAACGATTTTCGGTTAAATTCGGTTAATTTTCGGTTCGGTTCGGTTTAGTTTAAATCGGTTTTTCGTGCAGTTAATTTCAGTTTGGTTTGTTTTCGGTTGAGTATCAGTTCAGTTTCAGTTCAGTTAATTGCAGTTTACTTTAATCTGATTGACTTATCGGTTTTTAACTTTTCAGTTATGAGTCAATTCAGTTCAGTTTATTCAGTTCAGTTGGTCATCAGTTTGCAGTTTAACCATCGGTTTTCAACCAAACTGACAGCACTATACATAAGTAGATGGAGTGACCAAGCAATAAGCCAATAATAGAAATTGATAAAAACAAATTAACCACAACAACCATGATGTTGTTAGATTCTATTATCTCTTTCTAAGGAGCTTTTTCATGCTAACAAAATTTTCTTGGACTGGCCTTTTTACATTTTTTTTTTTATACCCCACATTCCTTTCAAGTTATAACATGTCAAGTCAAGTATGATAACCTCTCCCTACTAATGTTTTGAGCTTGATAAACTTTGATGGTTCAACTACTTCAAAATCTTATGCTATCGGGTTTGAGGTCTAGAACGCTTCATAAAAACAAATTTGTGAGCTATGTAGAAAAGTAGATAGACTAATTGAGCAATAAGCTAATAATAGAAATTGATAGAAAAATAACGAAAACTTGTTTTTTTTTCTTGGTATGGCATTTTTTGTGCTAACTACATTTTCTTGGAATGACATTTTTACCTTTTTTCTACCCCGCGTCCCTTTGAATTGGAAAACATGTCAAGTCAAGTGTAACAACCTCTCCATAATGATGTTTAGGCTGGATTAACTTTGATGGTTCAACTACTTCTCAATCTTATCCTATAGGGTTTGATGTCTGTGACGCTTCATAAAACAAATTTTTAAGCTACGTAGAAAAGTAGTTGGAGGATTGAACAATAAACCGATAATAGAAATTGGTAGAAAAATAACGACAACATGTTTTTATTCTTGGAATGACATTTTTTGTGCTAACTAAATTTTCTTGGAATGGCATTTTCACATTTTTTTTCTACCCCACATCCCTTTCATGAATTGGAAAACATGTCAAGTCAAGTGTAACAACCTCTCTCTATAGTGTTGTTTTAGGCTTGATTAACTTTGATGGTTCAACTACTTCTCAGTATTATGCTATAGTGCTTGAGGTCCGTGACGCTTCATAAAACAAATTTTTGAGCTACGTAGAAACGTAGATGGAGTGATCAAGCAATAAGCCAATAATAAAAAATTGATAGAAAAATAACGACAATATATCTTTTTCTTGGAATGACATTTTTTGTGCTAACTAAATTTTCTTGAAATGACAATTTTACATTTTTTTCTACCCCACATCTCTTTCATGAATTGGAAAACATGTCAAGGCAAGTGTATAATGATGTTTTAGGCTTGATTAACTTTAATTTGATGGTTCAACTACTTCTCAATCTTATGCTATAGGATTTGAAGTCTGTGACGCTTCACGTCTTGATGATATGTACATAGCTTGATGGTATGACTGTTGCATGCCTACCAAAAATAATTTAACTATAACTTCCTAACAATGTAGTCAAATAAGTTAGGGTCGATCCCACATAGAATTAAATTTACTTTATTATTTCTTGTGTTAGTTAGAAATCCTTAAGTTTAATAATATATGAATCAACTAAATAAATTATTAACCAGAAATTTGCTATTAAATAACTAAACCTAAGGTACAAACAATCAAAGGTAATAAGATAGGGATCGGGAGATTGAAAAATTAATTCGTCATTAAATTAATAAGTCATGAATGGAAAATAGATAAGTTATGCATACATCTTAACGTTAACTAGAAACACAAACAAATATTTCAAACTTCTTTTGCAAATAAACCATACAAACTCTTGGAATATTATCTAACTAACAATCTAGAACAAGCTCTATAGACTCGAATAATTAGCAGCATTAACAATTAGGAAATAATTAACTAAATTAAGTCATAATTACGCAAGCTCGAGTGATACAACTTAAAAGATTAATAATCATACGTATTACAACAATCTTAGTTGCCAATCAAACACCTAATCGCTACTAGTGGATTTAACAAGCACAATTACGTGTCACATGTTAGAATCCCAACAATAATGTTACTTCCTCTGTTTCGAATTACTTGCAACACTTTGAAAATTCCACTATTCATATATGAGGTTTGACCATGCATTATTTACTATTAGATAAAATCAAATTTTATAATGTACTTATGTTGTTGGATTCTTCTCAATATTATTAGAAAATCAAATTTTTATACTTTACTCTAATACATAATTAAAGATATTAATAGTCAAAGTAGTGCATCTGCAAGCGTGAAAGTCAAAGTGTAGCGAGTAATTTGATACGAGGAAATAGCAAATTACACTACAGATGCCTAGTCTAGTGGCCTAACATATAATTTGACAAATTCAAAACAATAAAATAGATTATCAATCGAACCAATGTATAAATATAATCATCTAATTATAAGAAAAATCACAAATTTTCCAGCCTCACAATTCAATAATCCGATGGTAAAAAAAATGTCCTCCCCTAGAAGGGTTTAGGCTAACGTATTATGAATGAAAATAATACTTATAAGAAAAGAAGAGTTTATAATCAACAATCCGTCTTGCGTGGACCCGTTTCACATTAAAAATAGTGTGGACCAGGCCTAGACACGTGCTCCACTACAAACTAGTCACTCCCGCGTTCCAAAATCCGTGCGATTTTCTCTCTCTTTAATAAAATTTTATCGCCCTAAAATTTTAACAAAAACAGTTGTTCAGAACAAACATACACTATATCATTTTAAAATACACTATATCATGTCAAAATACACTATCATGTCAAACACTATAACAATCGATTATGATAATTTTGTGTAATATACAAATAAACTACACTATAACATTTCTAAATACACTATATCATGTCAAAACACACTATATCATGCAACTCTATCATGTCAAAAAACATAGCAAAACACTATCATGTCAAAATACACTATATCATTTCAAAATACACTATATCATGTCAATATACACTATAACATGCAACACTATCATGCCAAAAAACTCAGCAACACTATCATTTTAAAATACACTATATCATTTTAAAATACACTATATTATTTCAAAATAGATTATATTATTTCAAATATACACAATCAGGAGAGTGAAGTTATCAGAGGAGAGAGAAGTTATCAGGAGAGAGAAAAGAGCGGAAGACTGAACGCGGCAAACTTACATTATGTTACTTCCTCTGTTTCGAATTATGTTTAGTCTTCCGCTCTTTTCTCTCTCCTGATAACTTCTCTCTCATCTGATAACTTCACTCTCCTGATTGTGTATATTTGAAATAATATAATGTATTTTGAGATAATATAGTGTATTTTAAAATGATACAGTGTATTTTAAAATGATAGTGTTGCTGAGTTTTTTGACATGATAGTGTTGCATGTTATAATGTATATTGACATGATATAGTGTATTTTGAAATGATATAGTGTACTTATTTTGACATGATAGTGTTTTGCTGTGTTTTTTGACATGATAGAGTTGCATGATATAGTGTGTTTTGACATGATATAGTGTATGTTATAGTGTAGTTTATTTGTATATTACACAAAATTATCATAATCGATTGTTATAGTGTTTGACATGATAGTGTATTTTGACATGATATAGTGTATTTTAAAATGATATAGTGTATGTTTGTTCTAAACAATTGTTTTTGTTAAAATTTTAGGGCGATAAAATCTTACTAAAGAGAGAGAAAATCGCACGGATTTTGGAACGCGGGAGTGACTAGTTGGTAGTGGAGCACGTGTCTAGGCCTGGTCCACACTATTTTTAATGTGAACCGGGTCCACGCAAGACGGATTGAAAACAATTAACTAAATTAAAAGTAAAAAGTTATTCTCACATACGAATTACAGAAGAAGAACGCGCGAGCAGTAGCTGTCTTCGCTGACGCTCTGCTCCTCTGCTAGCTTCTTCCCTCTTGTTAATGCTACTGCTCTATAATTTTATTCAAGCAGCTGCGTTTCTCGCTATTCACTTATGTCCTTCTAACAAAAAGAGCTAAGTTTCCTCATCTCACTTTACTTTCCTAATTCATTCTAACAAAAAGAGCTAAGTTTCCTAATCTCGCTTTACTTTCCTAATTCATTTAGAGTTCCCACTGTACTTCCAAAAATTAAAGCTACTGTTGCCACTAATCTCACCCAATTTCCTTTTTTTTTTGCTTTGCTGTTGTTTGCTCCACCAAGAAGAAGAAACTCTTGAAGCTTCATTTTTTTTTTATCCTTTTATTTATTGTGATGGAGAGAGCAAATGGGCTTCTAATCTAATTGCAAACTTGTTGCTTAAATTATCGTCTTGCAGACAAATATTGACCTCCATTTTTAAATAAGTGTAACAGTTTGATTTTCACACTTGCCAATGCACAACTTTAATCATAATTATCTCTATTTATATAATTTTAAAAGTTATAAAAAGTTGATATAATGAAAATATTCATTGAAACATATCGAACAAAATTTAATAGGATCATTAAAGTGAGATATGTGAATAATTCAAAAGTGAAAGTGATGCACTTAAAAAGAAACAGAGGAAGTAGTTTATATAGTACTAGATGTGTCTCCAAAAAAATAACTAGAATCACCCTTTAAAATATAAAATCCGATATATCAAGATTATAAAATAATAAAAATACATACTTTTTACGACCTTATCACTCGAGCTTTTGAATGAACATATTTTTCTGCTAATTGTTAGAGTTGGACTGGGCCTAATATAAATGCAAAGATTCTAATGCACCTAAGATAAATGCATATGGACTGGGGTTAGGTTAATTAGATCAAGATGTTTGGGTTGGGTTTTAGAATTTTCGAAATTTGGTTTTTTTTGAAAGGGATCGCTTCGTTTTTATCTTTTATTGAAAAATATGATGGATGATTAAGTATAGATTGATTTTTGAAAAGCCTTTTTTGCACGTGTGGTAGAATCATGATAAGTAACTATTTTCAAAAAAGGTAGAATAGATAAGGGTGTGAGATAGATTTTGAAAAAGATATATATATTTTTGAAAGGGGTGGAAATTGGAATATGATAGGATAGATGTGTTGGGAGAGATAAGTTAGATAGAAGGGATAAGGTGCGATGAGGTAGACATACATGACGACTCTAGCTCTATCATGATCACTTATCTAGATGCACTCTTAGAATAGACTCAACTTCAGATGGTATGCGTGAAAAAATCGATTTGTATGTTTGAATTATGTGAGTTTTGTTTGAAAAAGATGACCTAAAAGTGATGATGAACGATAATGCGAAGATAGATAAAAAAATTGGCAAATAAACCGACGAAAACAAACCGCTGAATTAATGCATAGCTTGCGCCACAAGCATAGGAATTGCGTGTCACACAAGCAGCATGCGCTTAGCGCATGAAGCTTGCGTGCCATGCAAGCTGGAGCGCCAGGCGCACGATGATTTTCTGTGGCGCAAGCTTGGTGCATTTGGCACATCGTTTTCGCTAAGCGGTTTTTTTGTTTCATCGATGTATTGGTCGCTTTTCGACGATTTCTAGCCTAATTAGAGGGGTAATACGAGGGGAAAGCATGTGTGAAAATAGCAAACAAGCAATCAATAGTATGCAGTTTCAACCTAAAGTCAAAAACATTGTTTGATATTATGGTCAGACTTTGGTTAAGGCTTGAAAGGGTCCATGACTAAGATTTTGATCTGATGCTACGTATCTTTGCTTAAAAAGATGGCCACGTGTAGGACATACTCCATTCTCAAGTCAGGAACAAGAGAAGAATGCTATGGTTTGGTAGGTTTGCTTATGATTAAGATCCAACACTGTCGCGTAAGAAACTTTTTGGAGGGAAAAAGCGCAAATCTCCCGAGGGTGGCCTCAAACATAGAACATGCGCTAATGGGGTAACGATAATGACCTTATTGTGGCCCAAAGAAGTAGCCATGCATATGCAAAAATTGTAATGTTATTCAAAAGTATAAAGCAAGTATGAATCATATATTTTCGAGTTTCACCTACTCATTAAAAAATTGATTTTCAAATCCTCCCCAGTAGAGTCGCTAAATTGTAGGTGTGTTTTTATTGCCTACGTAGGATGAATGTAACACCCCGACAATTCTCTATTTACCAAAATACCTTTTTAATATAAAACTTAGAAAATTATCAAATTAAAGTATTATCGCCCGTGTGATAACGTATCGGCTTATTCAAAATTTTGCAGCGGAAAATAATAATAAATAACTTTGAAGATAAAACTTAGTCAACGAAAAGTCAACTCCAACAGTCAAACCAACATAAAGTCAAAAGTCAACTATAAAATAATAAAGTCAACACAAGCTCTCCATGACTTCTCGAAACCCATGATACATCATCTTCAAAACTGTAATGGACGATACTCTATTGATCCCGAGAGACTGCTCACCAAATGGGTCATCACAGGATCAATAAGGTATAGCCATAATCAACACATACACACAAAGCACGTAAGCAACAAAGCTAAGTACTACATAATAAATAATAACTAACATAATACTAATAAATATTAATAATAATATAATAATATCGCGGACTACTTTTACTGAACTAAACTTCACAACTAATAGATTAATTAATTTAGATGGAATAGTCAATGGAACGAGTTATCTAAACCAAAACCAGTCTTCAATCTAGAAGACGAAGTACGGGCGCGACTCTGTACTCCCCTGACCTATGATATCGAGGAACCTTTAAAACAAAAATAGGACACGGTGATCAATCCGGTCCCAAGAAAAGCCATGGGCTACCACCATGTACTCCAACTCATACTTGTCCAACACTTCAGACGTGCACAAGTCTAAAGCTATTGCTATCCACGTTTCACTTTACATGATTAATAATTTATTCACTTGTTATGACTCACAAGTAGGACGAGTAATAATATAATCATCAAACAATCATAAACTTCCATTTTTATCTTAGGATTAATGATCATCAACTTAACAACCCAAGATTAATTCCAACTTTTAATCCATAAATTCCTTTATTTGTTGAACCAAGTCAACAACCAACCAACCTTTCATAAATATAAAAATCAACTTACCAAATAAGGCTCTCGGTTCTCATAAAGTAATTAAATAATGTAAAGGGAACCACATGATTCAATCATAATCCAATACCAACATAAATATTAATGCCTCATGTGAATTAATAAAATAAAGTTCTCAAATCACATATGCTTGCATCAATCTTCCATACAAATATAATATCAGCACCATAATCAACATGCATCACACAACGGCATAAAACATACAAATCCAATTTAAAATAAATCACATATGAACTAAAAATAGTTCCATGTACATGATACTACGTAATTCATCCTTAGGACATGATACTAATCCAATCAACACATGGGTATGTACGTACCTTGTGTAGAAAAATCGAGAGGCCACTTTCATAACCTTAAAAGTCGCCTAAAGAGAATTCTCCTCCTAAAATAACCAATATAATCCACAATCAATACTTTATAAATTTCCAGCAATAATAAAATACTTTAAACCCTTCTTAAAAGTGTTTAAAAACCTTTCCCATCATTAAAACTTAATTAGTAAAACCTTCTAGTATAGTGCTACTACACTAGTTGTTAAAAACCCTTAAAAACTCATACTTAAATCATAAAAAATCCATCATCAACATCCTTTTCAAATTTCCAGCAACTTATAATATAATAAAACCCTTTTTAAACATACTTAAAATCATAAGAATACTCAATTTCATAAACTATAGTATACTACTATGAATTTCCAACTCATAAAACCCTAAAAATCCATGCTTTGATAACTAAAATCTCAATTCAAACATAATAAGTAAATCTGAAATTTAATAACTTCATTATATAAACTACATAATCTTATATTTATATTTAAATCATCAAATTACAACTTTAAGCATAAACATATTAAAACAATTCTTAAAACATAAACTTTGCATTGAAAATAACTTGAGGAAGAAAAATAACCAAACAAAGAAGAGGAGGGAGACACGCCGGAGAGGAGGTGGACGCGCGACTGGCGGCGATGGTTGCCGGCGTGCTGGCGGCGGCGGTGGTGGTGGCGGCTGCCCTGGCCGAGTGAGGAAGAAAACCGAAGAGAGAGAGAGAATATGGAGAAGGCCGAAAAATAGGGGGAAAAGGAGGAGACAGAAAATGAGTGTGTGAGAAAAATTGGGTTTTTGGGGATTTATATAGGTTCCCCCTTTTGGGGTTAGGAAAAGATGATTGGGCTAAAATATTATTTAATGGTTGATGATTTGAGTAGTTGGGTTCCTCCAACCCAATTTAAAATCCTTTTTACAAACCCAAAGAGTGTTTTAAGCTATTCAAATACATTTCAAAGTATGACTAAATAAAATGTTTGACTTCTTTAAATCATTAAATAATTCCTTTGACATTCAAATAGTCAACCTTTCAAGAAATAAATCGTTTAAATACTAATATATATAAAAATATATTTATAAAATTCATAAAATTACGGGGAATTACAATGAGTGCTTATTTAACTACCTCATTGTAGAAGTTTTATTGAAAACGTATTTGAAGTCGCCAACAAGTCTTTAAAGAAACACTCATAAACCTAGTTGGATATTCGAAAATCGTAGGGACAACTTAGAGACTTATTCAATGTAGATTTCTCCATCATGACTCCATGAATGGTCAATGAACCAAAAATTGAGTTCGAAGGTGAAGACACCAATATGAACAAGAATCAATTTCGCCCATTGTTGGCCTCTACTTAATAATGATTCATGTCAAGATTTACGCAAATTAAACAACCAAGAAATATATTAATGCAATTTAAAATTAATCTATGTTGGTTCATTAAACACATAAAAGACTAATTATTGATGACATGTTATTTAAGCAATCAAATTAATGGGAACCGAATCCAAATGTCCAAATTATCTAAATTTAGCATCGGAACATTTATTTAGGTATTTGACTAACAAAAATAAACATGTGAGGTGATGAATGCATTAAACCATACAATCACGCACATGGATATGAATAATATATAGAAAATAAATTAAAATAGAATATACAAAATAGCGTTAATTCCTTTGTGATCTAAATTATGACAAGTAAATTGTTAGTACAAAAGGTTTTACATTGAAATTGACCCTAGGAATAATACTTTTGTCGTCTCGGCCTTATGTAACGATCTGCAGGGATGCAGGTGGTGAACTGAGAGGCAGGACGGAAGAGCAATCTTGAAGATTCAAAACAAATCAATGGAGTTTACATGTAGTTTGAATGCGTAAATGATGTAGGAAAGTATGCTTTAGTATGTTATGAAGTGTATGTGAAGAATGAAAGCATATGAAAATAGTATGAAAAGCGTTCGTAGAAATCACAGCTATTTATAGGCAAACTGAGCTCGAAAATAATGCGAAACCTGTGCACGGAGGCCTTGTGGCTTGTGCCTAGCCCACTTGCTTTGCGTTTTTGGTTTTGGTATACGTCATCGACATTGCGTGCTCGTAATATGTTACGTCAAACGCACGAGCGTGCACTTGACGCAACACTGATCTGCGCGGTTTTTGATCGTTTTTAGATCCTTTTTTTATCTTTGATGAAATTTATCTTTTGAAATCCGAAATCAGTTATCTTTTGGGAATAAAAATCTGATTTTCGAAATATCCTATAAAAATTAATTATCGAGAATAATTAAAAATATTAAAAATACAATTAATTATCAGGCATAATTAATTGGGCCTTTGAAATTAGGCTTGAATTAAATAAATAAACTTTATATTTTCAAAACGCTTTGTACTTAGCTCGTTTGATTGCTCTTCCTTTGGATCAGACCAATTAGGACAACGATTTTGTGTCTACATAACCAGATTTTCTTAATTAAATTTAACCATTTCAAACTACCTTCACTCATGTCGACACGTGAGGGGAGGAAGAAAACAGGGAGATGGGAGAAGAAAGTCATGATAATATTCAAAACAATGAGGAAACCGGGTGAATTATTAAAAATACACACTAGTTGGAAAAAACCTCAACTGATCCGGTGGGGTTATTGAATAGATAAGTTAAGGGACATATGAATAGTTAAAAAAATCTTCAACCCACATAACACAATTTACATCTTACACTTCCAAAAAATCAGATTCATTTTAACATAACAACCAATACAAATGAACCAAAAAATAAAACAACAAACATATTCGAAAATGGCAGTAAAGAAGCAAAAAATCAAAGAAAAAATTTAACATTAACAATATTACAAATAAATCAACAAAAAATTTAATAAAACCATATAACGAAAAGTGTTTTTTGCCAAATGCAGCCCTTTAAAGTGGCCACTTTGTTAATTGCAGCCCTTTCATTTCAATGTCTTCAATTGCGGCCTCAAATCAACAAAACTATTTTAAGTTGCAGCCCGAATCCAACCTATCTTCACGCCTTTTAGGCTGCAACTTAAATGTGATTGGTTTATTTGAGGCTGCAATTGAAGAGATTAAAATGAAAGGGCTGCAATTAACAAAGTGGTCACTTTAAAGGGCTACATTTGGCAAAAAAATCTAACGAAATGGCAAAAAAATAATCTAAACAAAAATGGTCGTAAGTTAACAAAAATAATAGAATTACATATAAGTTACATATAAATTACAAAAATGCGAAATGAATTTCGAAAATTACAAATAAATTACAAAAACGCAAAATTAATATCAAATAATACAATAAAGGATTGAAAAAACCCTAAATTCCTAACTACATTCGCAACCAAATTAAATTCACAACAATACAACTAATTAACAAACTAAATCTCAAATAAAGTAAATAACATCTAACCCTAGATCCAAGGCGTAGATGGTGGTGGCACACGCGGAGGAGAGTGATGGCGGCTTTATCATCGAAACAACTCCATAAAGCAAAAAATGAGAGCTAAGGCACCGGTAGAAGGCGCGACAAAGGAGGAGGGAGAACGACGATTTGTGCGAAAAACGGAGAGAAAGAAGATGAAGGAGTGAGACTGGAGATTTGCATGAAAATAATGGAAGAAGTAGGCCGTGGGCTGGTATAACACCCCATAATTTTGAGTTACTATCTAAATTAAATGATATTAAAATTCTACAGAAAAATCGGCAGAGCTCCGTCTGAAATATGGACTGCCTAAAATTTAATTTAGGACTCGCGTCCAATTATAAACCTCCTTCAATAAAACCAGCACTCCTAATTCTCAATAATCCATATCCAGCTCAAAAGGATCCACATCCATGCATAATTACCCGAAATTCCAGAAGTGTTATTCCACAGTTATTGCGAGAATAACCGTTAAGGACAAGCTACGTAGACTGAATCTAAGTCAAAGCAAAACTTAACTAAACTATTACAGTCTAGTCAAGTAAAGGTTAAGGTGAATTAATATTACAACCTTAAGTCCCAAAATGATAATATGTATACATAAATAGTGCAGCGGATAAAGAACTACTATAACTTTAACTAGTAAAAGTTGGTGGAACGTTGCTCTCAGCCCACACCCCACACCCAACATGTAAGATCTTCATGTACCTGCACATATCGGGCATGTAGTATCAGCCAAACTGGCTTAGCAAGATTCATACATAAATGCCAAACATATATGTAGGTAGGATAATAATATATCCTAAAAATCATCTTCTTTTGAATCAAAATAATAAGTAGCAAGCTTTATAAAACCTTTTTTTTATTCCTTTCTAAATCAAATCCATTCTTTATTTTCCTTAAAATAAATCCTTTCTTTCCTTTACCTTCATAAAGAGGAGTTATAAACCTATGGAATGGAACAAACATTCCTTGCCTTTGGACTAGCTAGGCCCTCCGGATAACTTATAGACAAAGACTGCTAATGTGCACACCCCACAAACGGCCAAACCGTACAGAAGATCTAAGTCTGGGGTACTGATCAATGTACCCCCCAACTATTCTGTAATGTCGAGACCATCCCGACAAAGTTCCAATTCCTTGAGACACCACAAAGGCAATCCGAACCGTTTCAAAAACATAAAACTATCCATAAATCTTTTACTATAACTATTCTATAATTCAAGGTTTGAAAACCAACTGTTTGTATTAGGAGGAACATCCTCCTATTCAAACCAATCTCAACTCAAAAGAGATACATACCTTTATAATCTTTTCTCGTAACTAAGAAAGTCTTAGTTGAAATCTTATCTTTTGTAGACCTTTCTCATAACTATTAAAGATTTCATAAGGAATCTTACCTTTTAAACTATAGCAAACCAACTAGCTCAGTCAAAACGGCTCCCCAATGAAACCGGAATCTACAATATAACATACATGTACTTAATAAATATTAATAGATTTGGCTAAAATAGTTAATGAGCTTTTATTAACTTTAGTTTTATAAAACATCAACCCCTTTTTTTATATATAAAAGTAAGTATAACTAATTCTTATAACTTATTTACTTAAATTGCCATTTACCTTTGATTACCAAAGTAATCAATATCAACAATACTAAAATCTCCCTTAGTTTATATTAAATCAACATTCATAAGAAAACATTCAAACTTGAAACACTCGAAACTAACTATACAATTTATCAATTTTAAAAGAAACTTGAAATGGACATAACTTCCTCCTGAGAGATCCAAATCAAGCGTTTCTTGAGCCTATCTTGGATAAAATTTCAATACAAACAACTGTTGTGAGATCGTATTTTTGCTAAAAGTTCCCAAAAATTGCTTAAAACTGCATTTTACGAAACTGACGGGTAATTTATACGAACTACACCACAAATTTCTTTGAAAAACAAGTTTACTTAACATTCCATTAATCTAAACTAACTACTAAACACCTAAATAAACATTCTATTCATTCAATTCCACACCCAAACAATTAAAATCAAAAGCCCCAATTCAATTTATCTCAAGAACCCTAAACTAACAAAACCCCAATTCGAAATTAAGCCAAAACTAAAATTAAAACATGACAAAGAATCTTACTTGATTAAGGGAAGTAGATGACTAAGAAATTACTCTATATAAGGACCCGAAAATATTTTCTTTGATCCGATTCTCGACCCAAACCGCAAGCCCAAGAACAAAATTCCCTTTCTTCGAAAACAACTGCACAAACCGAAGATGAAGATGGAGATGAGTGGACAACACTTGATGTTTGATGATGGTTGATAGGTTCTTTTGTAGATTTAATGGTGTTGAATGTTGAAGGAAGATTTTTTTTTTTAAAGAAGCAAAGAGGGTTGTGGGTTTTGGTATAATAAGGATGCAATACCTTTCTTTCTTAATTCCTTTTGCTTTGCTTTGATTTATTTTCCTCCTTTTCTTTTACTTTCCTCTCTTTTTCTTTTTTTTCTCTCTCTTTATAATACTAACATAATTGTAGTTGGGTACTTAACCTAGGAAATTTAGGAATTAGCTTTTGACTCCTTCTAAGATAAAGTCAATAGGTGGGAAACAAAATATATTTAATAACATAATATTTTTAATTATGTTTTTACAAACTAAAATAATATAAATAAGGAAAAAATGTTTAAAATAAGTCAAACTTTGCGCGGTCTTCCCATTTTAAGTCTACCTTTTGATTATCCCTGATTGAGTTAGGCTTATATGTTTGTTTTCTTCTATTGAGTTTTCACCAATTTGTGACTTGTTTAGTAGGTTACTTATGATACGTGTTACAATGTCCCACCCCACCCTCGCCTGTTTTAGAAGAAGGGACTTGTAACACGTATCATAAGTAACCTAATAAACAAGTCACAAACAGGTTAAAACTCAATAGAAGAAAACAGACATACAAGCCTAACTCAATCAGGGATAATCAAAAGGTAGACTTAAAATGGGAAGATCGCACAAAGGTTGACTTATTTAAAACAAATTTTCCTATAAATAATTACTGAATAGGTATAAAAATACGGGGTGTTACAATCTATCCCCCTTAAAATAAGTTTCGTCCCGAAACTTAAAGTATTACTCAAATGTAAACTTATATTCTTGTTTCTGAAACAGCTCATTAACTCTATAAGTTAGCCAACTACTATCACTCTGGATAACATCTCCAACAACCAAATCATTTCGGAGAACATCTCCGGCAACTAATTCACTTTCTCATAGATCAATTCAATTGATCACCTTTATAATCAAACAATCATTCCAACTAATCCAAAAACGTGTTCTTAACTTTTCCAAAATTCACTCAAATCGTTGTAGAAAAACCATTTTTAGATCGATTCGAGAACGAATCCACAACCTTAATTGAAACGTGTTTAAATCACTTTCACACACTACACAAACAAATTGAACAATTTCACATAGCCTTTGGTAGGGTAACTTATTCGTTGACCAAACAGGGCCAAATCGAGCTACTAAGTTACTACAGAAAATGATATGCTCTATTTATATGAAACTAAAGCTTACTATATACAAAACTCCTTTTCAGACCATGTTTCAAAACTAACATACATTCATAACACATCATAAACCGTTCACACACTATAGTTTCACGAAATAAAATTTCAAGTCATGCAAGGATACGTGAATCACATAAACTAACGACTCCATCAACAATAATAGTGGTATTACCCTTGCATACCGATACTCAACACTCCAAACATAACAATCAAGAGTTAACTTAAACTCATTTCTCAGGGTTCATGAAATAGATATGGTCCAGTATACTTCCTTAGTTTCTATTAAATTCATTAGTTTCAACTCAAACAACTAGTCATAGACTTGCGACATGATAAACTTAACCTTTACTCACTTAAAAATTAATCAAATTAATCAATTACACACTTGGACCACTATAATAACTTAGTATCATTCTTCGGGCACTTAAGTAAATTGAGTTTGCGCACATTAAACCATTCTTAATGGCCTCTATGTCATTAACAACGATTTGTTCAACTTTAAGTAAGCGTCTAACGCCCCAGGGCGACACAAAGGAGAGCTTGTTATAAGTTATAACCAAGTTATCTTGGGGTTCTTAACTAATTAACATGGTACAACTATAAATCCACAACTACAGTCATTTCATTAGAAAGGTGCAAGAAACTGTGGAGCTTGTAGCTTGTCATTTAAGGTTAGTGACTACCAATCAAGAACTTTGCAATAACTTTAAACCAAAGAGTTAGATTACTTCAACTTATACTCCTAATATTAAACTGTAATACTCGTATTTTATGTAAGTTATTATTTATAATTTTAAAAAAATTTGTTTACTAAAAAGACTTGTTATTTATTAGAAAGGCTTTTAAAGTAGGCTTTTATAAAAATTTACGGGTATTTGAAGTAAGTTCTAGCCAAATTGGATATTAGTTAAGTTGACTAGTTTTGAATCCAAGCTTTTTGTTTAAAACAAGATTTAAAAATGTTTTAGAGAAAAAAATCCAAAAAGGTTTACAAAATACAAAAAAGAAAAGAAAAAAAAAATTCCGTTCCAGCACCTCAAGGCAGTGAGGAGTTGAGGACTAAGTATACTATATTTTCATTATCTTCTTAATTCCTTTAACCTTCTAGAATTTTATTTTGTGGGATAATTTTATCTTTTCCGAATCTTAGTTGGATGATCGTAAAAATTTCTTAGATCTTAGCTAGATTTATTTATCTTTTCTCTTAAATTCATCTTTCAGTTTTTGAGTCCTAGTATGACTCTACCTATCCAACTAGTATAAATAGGGGCCTCCACTCTTCATATTCTTCACATCAAATTTGAGAAATACATCTCTTTTCTCAAGTTTAAATTCTCTCTCCCTCTTAGCCTACCATTTCTCTTCTCCCTTAGTAGTTATTAGTTTTCAAGGTGCGTGTATATGTAGATCTTTAAATATTGTTCTGCATGCGTAGTATCATGTTTTTAGGGTTGTTATTTTGAATTGAAACGCATGTTTTTATTATGAACTTTATGAGTTTTATTATGAATATTATGAGTTTACATGAGTATGTTAAATTTATGACTTATTATGAACATGCTAGTAGTCTATAATTAAATTTACTTTCAATCGGTAAAATATTACGAGCTATATGTTGAACTATGTTTCGGTAGTCATTGTAACAATTCTGTCATATAAAACTTTTCTTTTGTCATTATTGCTTTAATTGCTAGGCTACTGCTATCCAACTAAACATGTATGCGTCAAGTTGTAGGAAAGCTTACTATCATAGTCTAATTAGTATGGCCATTATTTTTGTAAAGGTTCGCAGTGCATTATGTTTACTGCATAGTACATTGTTTCTTAGCTTTGTTATTTTTAGCATTATTATCATAACTATTTCTATTAGTATTGCTATAAACGCTTATCAAGATGATTTCAAAAACATGTTATTAATTTTATGCCTCTTATATGGCTAAGGTTTTATATAAGAATTGTTTTTCTTTTAAAGGAGTATTATTTTCAAAGGATTTTTATTAGATATATGATCTTTTATGATCACAATTATAAAGAGGCAACGACTTGTTATCTATTAACAAGAACGGTAGCCATTATTATTATTTACCCATGTACTTTTTGTATAAGTCATGTGGACAAGGTAGTAAACCCCTCGTAATAGACTCATTAAGGAATACTAAACTTGGGGGGTGTGCACACTTTAGGAAAGGTACCTAGGCAAGGAAAGAAGTTTTATTTAAGTTATATACTTTATGTTATACAAGTATTACAAGTATCCAAGGAAGGTTTATAGAAATATTTTTGATTGTTTAATAAAGTATTTAAATTTCCGCATATACATGTACTCGGTATTTTACTGACACGCTTTTATTTGTTTTGTTTTATGGCTTTGTCCCCTGTGATGACCCTATTTTGGCGAGCAGAATTTACAGGTTGATATGATGCATACTTCATATGGGGGAGCTAGTGAGGAATCATAACTAGTCAAGGAGTTGTTATTTTATTTTCTTTATTTTTAATATTGTCGTCATAGTTGTACAATAAAGTTTATATATATTAATAAAGAGGAGTTATTTAAGTTATTTCCGCTGCATTAGTTTCAAGTTCAGTTAATAGTTAGTATTAAAGCCTTTAACGTTATCACGTGGCTGTAATACTCTCAAGTTTCTCAAGGAGTTTTATATTAAAATAAGTTTTCCAAAAAGAGAGAAATTTGGGGGTGTTACAAAGTGGTATCAGTTTTCCAGGTTCTTTTTGAAAATAAAATAAACAGTCAATGAGAGTATGGGTAGATCTAGGAAGGGCATATAAGCTAGAGTTTCGCATTCTATTTGCATTTTTTTTTTACGTATTATATTATGTGAAAAAAAAATATTTCTTTTTTTTTAAGCAAATACTTATATTTTCAGGTATAAATATTTTCTGATTTATAATTTGAAGAACGGAATAAGTATGTGGATTTATTTTTCTGAGGAAAGTTCTGGCTAAGGACAGACTTGGTACTTAAGTTGGCCATTTGTGCCGCACCTCTCTTTCCTGGGAATTCACTCGACTAATTATTCATACACTATGAACCTAGTACTCAGATAAATAACTCTTTTGGTCATATACATACATATTATTTTTCAAGAATATCAAACAAATTTTTTTTTTTCTAGGAATTTCAAATATTTTTTGATTCATTTCAAATTATAGTTCAAATGTTATTTTTATTTTGACTATTATTTCAACATACAATCCGTATTTATCTTATAATTCCATATATTTATTCGAATTATAAAGCTGAAACTTTTTTTTATAAATCATTGATTGTTTTTTATGAATTGTTTAGTGTTTATTGTTCTATTTGTAATATGATTATTTTAAATACATTTTAAGGAAGTTTGACTTAATTTCAAGTTAATATGAAAAATCTTTGTATTTTTCATAAGCAAAAGAAAGAGTTTATTGTTTATTATAAGAATTAAGTTGTTATTATTCTGTCTTTCATGACATGGTATTAAGAAAAGCTACTTGCAAGTTGTGTTATAACTATCTCTTACGTTTTTTTTTTTTTTTTTTTGTTAGGCATGTATATTTTCTATGAGATGAACTTGGTTATTTAATGTCTTAAATGACATGTATTCATGTGATCCAATTCATGCAAAGTGATTTATATACATTGTATAAAATATCAATATGTTTATTTTGTGTATTGATAAGTGTGATGAGAACTTATGACTTCAAAGTAAGAATAGTTGACTATTTTAGATTCATTAAAGGTGAAGAGTGTCTTGATTTATTCCTTTGAAGGAAAGAAGTTTAGTAGTTATTTTTTTTTAGTAGGAGTGAAGAAGACAATACATTATGATATGTGCTAAGAATTGTGAAATAGTAATTTGAAGTTTTATTCAGTTGGGTGATCTTTAATATATAGTGACATGAGTAAGGAAGGAAAAATGTATGATTTTTGGAAACAAGAAGTAGGATATTAATGGTTTATACTAGCTTGGAGGAATTATTAAGATAAGTTAAATATTTTGTTTATGGATATAGTCAACACCATCTTAGCAATGATATACAGATAATCTTTAAAAGGTGACAAAATAAGGAATATTATGAGGACCTTATAGGTATATGAGATACCATATATGAAGCTGGGTTTAATTAAGGAATTTTACCCTATGCTGAATTGTAAATATATTTAAAGAAGTTATCGTTGTTAAGCAAAGAAAGTACGAAAGACCATATTTGAATTTTTAGTAGGTTTCTTTAGATCCTTTTTGTTTTAAAAGGTGGAAGTAAGATACTAGAGCTTTCCAAATGTCATGCTAAGTTGATTTTTTTTTTGGTATTATTAAGTGTCAAGAGAAGTATTATTTTTGAGAGTAGTATTAAACTCTTGCTTGATGTTTGTTATAATGAGTTATAAAGGATTGGGTATATCAATTATCAAAGGAGTCAAGTGACTTTAATAATGGAAGAAATATACTTTTTTGGAAAAAAAAAATCGAAAGTTTAATAAAGGAGAAACGAGAAGAAATTAGTCAATCAAGGTAATTGATTTTGGAGATAGTAGTCATATTTTTGTCTTATGGATTTAAGCATTGAGTATATATTATGTGAAGGAGTTAATTTTATTGAAATGGAGATTATATCAATTTTGAGGCAAGATTTTTTATTTATTGTCTAAAGTCCTAATTGACTACTGTAATACTGCCTATTTTGAGAGAATATTGATTATGGTATTTCAAGGAAAATTTTAAGATGATTTTCGAGGAGTTAAGTTTTTTGGTCCTAAGTAAGGAAGATGGCTTTTCTTGAAGTATGTGTTTTGTTATTATGTTAACAAGTTTAGCATATGAAATGATTTCATTTGATTTGTAATAAAGTATGATCAACGTTATTTTGTTGATATTCATTATGAGTTCTTCATGAGTTTTGTGAATCTTTTTGAGGAGAAAGCAATTTATTTTTATTTTATAAAAGAAAAGGCATGTTTGATTATGGCATTTTCAAGTAAAGCTTACAAAAGGTTTTATAATTTTCTTTTACTCACTATATTATAACATTTTTTTTAATATACTAGCATTCACCTCAAGTTGTTTTTCAGGAACACTTGTTTTAGTATCAATATTAGTTCTTTATTAATTTTGGAAAATTTTCCTATTCAAATATTATAAACTTTTCAGTTGTCATAAACTATCCTTTTTGACTTAGATAAATATTTTCTTTATTATGTTGATCTATTATTAAAGGCAAATATTTCTATTATTAATACCTTGAATAAGAGGTTAATTTTCAAAGCTAAAAAGATATTTTCGAAAGTATTGTCTACCTAGTAATGTTGTTATTCCATTTCCAGCAATGACTCTTATATTGTTTGTATTACAAAGTTGGTAAATAATTTTTAAGTTAAGTTTTAAGTCTTAGCGAGTTACGGGGGCGTAACTCCTTTTAAGAGGGGTAGAATGCGATAGAGTTTCGCGCTTTTAACTTAAAATGCTACGTTTGACCTAATTTTGACTTATTAAGTGAGCCAACTTACTTTTATAGAAATTTTTTTTGGTATATGTGAATTACTTGCTTTATTTCTTACTTACTTGCTTCAAGTTTTGAGGACAGAACTTCTTTTAAGGGGGATAGTCTGTAATACTCCATATTTTATGTAAGTTATTATTTATAATTATAAAAAAAAATTGTTTACTAAAAAGACTTGTTATTTATTTGAAAGGCTTTTAAAGTAGGCTTTTATAAAAATTTACGGGTATTTAAAGTAAGTTCTAGCCAAATTGGATATTAGTTAAGTTGACTAGTTTTGAATCCAAGCTTTTTTGTAATATTCCGTATTTTTAGTAAGTTATTAGTTATAATTTTTAAAAGGTTTTTTATACTAATAAGGCTTTTTATTAATTATAAATGTTTTAAATAGGTTTTTATATTAGATTATGGGTTTTTCAAATAGACTCTAGCCCAAATTAAATATTGGGCCTAAAAGTTTACATATTATAATCCAAGTAATTAGTTTAGAAAATTAAAAATATTTTAAAAGGGAAAATTCAAAAAGGATTTACAAAAGATTTATAAAAAGAGAAAGAAAAGAAAAAGAAAAAAAAAGAAAATATCAAAGCATTGCCGGCAACTCACCGCCAGGTACTAAGTTCATGATTATCAAAGTTTAGTTACTTTATTTATCTTTTGATTTTAAGCATCTAGACTATTTATCTTATGGAATATTCCCCTATTTTAGCTATATGATCATAAAGAAATAGTGTATCCTAGCTAAAATTATTTATCTTTTCTCAAAAACCCATATTTTAGTTTCCTAGCCCTAGTACGACTCTACTTTTCCAACTAGTATAAATAGGGGTCTCCACCCATCAAATTTTTCACACCAAATTTGAGGAATACATCTCTTTTCTCAAGTTTAAACTCTCTCTCTCTCCCCCTCTCTTAGCCTACCTTTTCTGTTCTCCCTAGTAGTTATTAATTTTCAAGGTGCGTGTATAGGTGGATCTTTAATAAATGTTTGCATGCATAGTATCATGTTTCTAGGTTTATTATTTGGATTGAAATACATGTTTTATTTGAGTTTAACTATGAACAGCATGTGGATACGTGTAAGTTATTATTAATATTCAAGACTAAGATTTCTTTTGATCTCCAATAATATGTTTCATTGTTATACCAAACTAAGAGATAAAGGAGGTATTAAGGTGATAATAGGTTTCGATCATATGCTTATAGTAATTTGAGGAAGAATAACCAGCTTGTTTAAACTGTGGCTGCCAATAGAGCTTGAGAGTATCCATCTGAACTAGCGAATACTAGGTGATCATTGACTTTTATTATACATATATATGTGAGTTAATTACTTGAATTGCATCACGAATACTAGGTGATCATTGCTTTTATTATACATATATGTGAGTTACTTGACTTGCGTCACTTACTAAACTGTAATCAGTATAGTTGTTGGGATTACCATTAGTATCATTAGTGTTTTTTTTATAGATTATTTTCTGCCTCTTATATGGCTAAGCTTTCACATAAGAATTATTATTCTTTTAAAGGAATATTATTTCCGAAAGATTTTTATTAGGTATATGATCTTTTATGATCGCAAATTATAAAGAGGCGACGGCTTGTTATAAACAAGAACGGTAGCTATTATATTTTACCCATATACTTTTTGTATAAGTCATGTGGACAAGATAGTTCCCCTCGTCATAGACTCATTAAGGAATACTAAACTTGGGGGTGTGCACACTTTAGGAAAGGTACCTAGGCAAGGAAAAAGGATTTTTATTAAAGTTATATACCTTATATTATACAAGTATTAATTACAAGTATCCAAGGAAGGTTTATAGAAATATTTTGAATGCTTAATAAAGTATTTAAATTTCCGCATATACAGATACTCAGTATTTTTACTGACACGCGTTTTGTTTGTTTTATGGCTTTGTCCATGTGATGACCCTTTTGGTGAGCAGAATTTACAGGTTGATTTGATGCATACTTCACATGGGGGAGCTAGTGAGGAATAACACTTAAGTTAGGAGTTGCTATTTTTATTTATTATAGATTCCATTTTTGTCATAGTTGAGTAATAAAGTTTTTATATTATCAATAAAGAGAAGTTATTATTATTAGTCTCCGCTGCATTGTTAATTTAGTAGTTAGTAGTTTTAGCCTTTAACGTTATCATGTGGCAGTAATACTCTCAAGTTTCTCAAGTGTTTTATATTAAAATATATTCTTCAAAAAGAGAGAACTTTGGGGGTGTTACATAGTATGACTCTACCTATCCAACTAGTATAAATAGGGGCCTCCACTCTTCATATTCTTCACACCAAATTTGAGAAATACATCTCTTTTCTCAAGTTTAAACTCTCTCTCCCTCTTAGCCTACCATTTATCTTCTTCCTTATTAGTTATTAATTTTCAAGGTGCGTGTATATGTAGATCTTCAAATATTATTCTGCATGCGTAGTATCATGTTTTTAGGGTTGTTATTTTGAATTGAAACGCATGTTTTATGAGTTTTATTATGAACTTTATGAGTTTTATTATGAATATTATGAGTTTACATGAGTATCTTAAATTTATGACTTATTATGAACATGCTAGTAGTCTATAATTAAATTTACTTTCAATCGGCAAAATATTACGAGCTATATGTTGAACTATGTTTCGGCAGTCATTGTAACAATTCTGTCATATAAAACTTTTCTTTCGTCATTATTGCTTTAATTGCTAGGCTACTGCTATCCAACTAAACATGTATGCGTCAAGTTGTAGGAAAGCTTACTATCATAGTCTAATTAGTATGGCCATTATTTTTGTAAAGGTTCGCAGTGCATTATGTTTACTGCATAGTACATTGTTTCTTAGCTTTGTTATTGTTAGCATTATTATCATAACTATTTCTATTAGTATTGCTATAAACGCTTATCAAGATGATTTCAAAAACATGTTATTAATTTTATGCTTTTTAGAATGCCATATTTTTTATTGTCTTTGGTATTAATTTTTGGTAAGTTCTTGATTACAAACTTTTTTAGTTGATTGGATCTAAATTTAATTTAATTGAATTTTTTTTATTGGCAAGTTTATGTGATTGACAATTATATGAGTTGATTGGGTTTAATAGAGATTTGGTTGAATTTTTTTGGTAAGTTTACTAGTTATTAGGCCCGGGCTATGCCTCGGGTAAGAAAAAATTCCATTTATTAATATAATACTTTATGATAATAACACTAAATACAACTTAGTCTAGTGGTTAAGACTTTAATATATGTAGTTGAGGTCTCGGGATCAAATCCTATACTACGCAATTTCTAACTTTTTTTATTGTACATGGATTACATGAACTAAAACTCCCTAGGGAGAGCGCCACGTGGCACAGTTTCTTGTTTATGCACGCCTTTTAATATATTTGTATAGATTATTTTTCTTTTAAAGGAGTATTATTTCCGAAGGATTTTTATTAGATATATGATCTTTTATGATCACAATTATAAAGAGGCAACGACTTGTTATCTATTAACAAGAACGGTAGCCATTATTATTATTTACCCATGTACTTTTTGTATAAGTCATGTGGACAAGTTAGTAAACCCCTCGTAATAGACTCATTAAGGAATACTAAACTTGGGGGGTGTGCACACTTTAGGAAAGGTACCTAGGCAAGGAAAGGAGTTTTATTCAAGTTATATACTTTATATTATACAAGTATTACAAGTATCCAAGGAAGGTTTATAGAAATATTTTTGATTGTTTAATAAAGTATTTAAATTTCCGCATATACATGTACTCAGTATTTTTATTGACACGCTTTTATTTGTTTTGTTTTATGGCTTTATCCATGTGATGACCCTATTTTGGCGAGCAGAATTTACAGGTTGATATGATGCATACTTCATATGGGGGAGCTAGTGAGGAATCATAACTAGTCAAGGAGTTGTTATTTTATTTTCTTTATTTTTGTTATTGTCATCATAGTTGTACAATAAAGTTTATATATATTAATAAAGAGGAGTTATTTAAGTTATTTCCGCTGCATTAGTTTCAAGTTCAGTTAATAGTTAGTATTAAAGCCTTTAACGTTATAACGTGGCTGTAATACTCTCAAGTTTCTCAAGGCGTTTTATATTAAAATAAGTTTTCCAAAAAGAGAGAAATTTGGGGGTGTTACATAAACTCAATGAGAAGAGACTTTCTTCGTTAAACCAGTCTACATTAGACTCGCTAACCAATTTAGTGTTATTAGACCTTGATCACTACTAAACAAATCACATAACGGAGAACTACACGTCCCACCATCGAGATGACTCGAGTTGACATTATGCCTTGCATATGTCACCACTCCATAACCCTACTAGATACCTGACAGTTACTAGTTGTTCTATAATGGTATCAAACCGACTCCTTAACACCGACAAATGAACAGTAATACTTTATCAGGGTCAAACGATTGACCCTTAACATGGACTTTGACTAGTCACGAGTATGCTACGAGAAACCGACCCACTTGGACTAATTCATTTTTCCTTTAGGTATACACATCACCACAATACTCCATGAAAGTCAACAGAACACGACAACTTACAGTAGATAGTCATATCATGACTCGCTAGACGACTTTAAACTCACACAACTTTAAACTCACGTAAACAAGGTCTATAGGCATGACCAAGAGAGCTACTAACTCAAGTTTCAACTCTTGTTATAGCCTCAGCACACAATCATACACTAACCAGTCAATTCATAGCACTTAGTCAACAAGACTAGCATATCAAAGACATAACCAAACCATTCCCAGTAAGGTTTTCAATTAACAATTCACACCAACTACAATTCGTATATGCCATCACGCAACTCAATCAGTTTGCAATTCAAGAATCAAGCAGTTAATCACTAAACATTCTCAAGGCCAAAAGATGGACAAAGTACGGGAGATGGGTGGGTCTAACACAACAACACACACAAGAGCAAAAAAAAATAAAAATAAAAATAAAAATAAAAGGGAGTGCCACTTTGAATGGAATAAGGCTCACCGTTATCCACTATAATAGTTCGTCCTAATGCGAACATAAAAACCGACGAACTAGATACTTAAATGAAATAGGTGACGATAGAGATTAATATCAAGACGGAATGTCACCTTAGAGTTCCCGTAAACAAATGAAACTAAATTTTGCATTAGGCGACTCAAACTTGAACTTATAGCACACTCTCGGCTATGCACCAACTTAAAATCACAACCAAACAAGGCTATACTCGAAATGATTTACCATTACTAGCCAATCATTCCAAACATGGAAGCAAGCACAACTTAACTTGAATCAAACATAGAACTCAACTAGTTCCACACTTACCAAACTCATTGACGTGATCAAGTCAAACTTCCACATAAAAGGGATCCACAACAACTACCATACGCAACAACCACATGTAATCACTTACTTCCCATATCTCAATCTTACCTCGACTTTTTTTTTTTTTTTTTAATACTTTCATTTATTTAGTCTTACTTAAGGTTACAACCTCAAGGTTACAACTCTAGGCACACCCTACTAGGTCACAAAAATCTACCTCAAGGTAGGGATAGATCCAACTTCCAATCAAACTAATGATTAAAACTTTGGTACATTATTCTTCATCATTAACACTCACCCCGGCCGCTGGTGGTCTTAATGGTGATGAACAATCCACGTAGGGAGAGGTACTTTCTCCTAAAAACATACTTTCTAAATAAACAAAGGAATTTGGAGATCCCGATAGGTTCTAAAACGATGGTCACAACTCTAGGTCTCAATCATAGACCACAACTAAAGGTTAACCTCTAGGGCTAACCTAAGGCCCTACACCTTGGCTCTAAACTAGTGGCTCATCTTCTAGACCACTCTAAGCTCAACTCTAGGCTATAGCCATAAACTCAAACCTTTGGCTCTGATACCAACTATAACACCCCAGAATTTCGAGTTACTATCTAAATTAAATAATATTAAAATTCTAAAGAAAAATCGGCAGAGCTCCGTCTGAAATATGGACTGCCCAAAATTTAATTTAGGACTCGTGTCCAACTATAAACCTCCTTCAATAAAACCAGCACTCCTAATTCTCAATAATCCTTATCCAACTCAAAAGGATCCACATCCATGCATAATTACCCGAAATTCCAAAAGTGTTATTCCACAGTTATTGCGAGAATAACCGTTAAGGATAAGCTACGTAGACTGAATCTAAGTCAAAGCAAACCTTAACTAAACTATTATAGTCCAGTCAAGCAAAGGTTTAGGTGAATTAATATTACAACCTTAAGTCCCAAAATGATAATATGTATACATAAATAGTACAACGGATAAAAAAACTACTATAACTTTAACTAGTAAAAGTTGGTGGAACGTTGCTCTCAGCCCACACCCCATACCCAACATGTAAGATCTTCATGTACATGCACATATCGGGCATGTAGTATCAGCCAAATTGGCTGAGCAAGATTCATACAGTAATGCCAAACATATATGCACGTAGGATAATAATATATCCTACAAATCATCTTCTTTTGAATCAAAATAATAAGTAGCAAGCTTTATAAAACCTTTTTTTTGTTCCTTTCTAAATCACATCCTTTCTTTATTTTCCTTAAAACAAATCATTTGTTTCCTTTACCTTCACAAAGAGGAGTTATAAACCTATGGAATGGAACAAACTTTCCTTGCCTTTGGGCTAGGTAGGCCCTCCGGATAACTTATAGACAAAGACCGCTAGAATGCACACCCCACAAACGGCCAAATCGTAGCAGAAGATCTAAGTCCAGGGTACTGATCAATGTATCCCCCAACTATTCTGTAATGTCGAGACCATCCCGACAAAGTTCCAATTCCTTGAGACACCACAAAGGCAATCCCAACCATTTTAAAAACATAAAACTATCCAAAAATCTTATTTTGTAACTATTCTATAATTCAAGGTTTGAAAACAAACTGTTTGTATTAGGAGGAACATCCTCCTATTCAAACCAATCTCAACTTAAGAGAGATACATACCTTTATAATATTTTCTCGTAACTAAGAAAGTTTTAGTTAAAATCTTATCTTTTGTAGACCTTTCTCATAACTATTAAAGATTTGATTAAGGAATCTTACCTTTTAAACTATAGCAAACCAACTAGCTCAGTCAAAGCGGCTCCCCAATGAAACCGGGATCTACAATATAACATACATGTACTTAATAAGTATTAATAGATTTGGCTCAAATAGTTAATGAGCTTTTATTAACTTTAGTTTTATAAAACATCAACCCCTTTTTTTATATATAAAAGTAAGTACAACTAATTCTTATAACTTATTTACATAAACTGCCATTTACCTTTGATTACAAAAGTAATCAATATCAACAATACTAAAATCTCCCTTAGTTTATATTAAATCAACATTCATAAGAAAACATTCAAACGTGAAACACTCGAAACTAACTATACAATTTATCAATTTTAAAAGAAACTTAAAATGGACATACTTCCTCCTAAGAGATCCAAATCAAGTGTTTCTTGAGCCTATCTTGGATAAAATTTCAATGCGACCAACGTTTGTGAAATCGTATTTTTGCTAAAAATCCCCAGAAACTGCTTAAAACTGCATTTTACGAAACTCATAGGTAATTTATACGAACTACACCACAAATTTCTTTAAACAACAAGTTTACTTAACATTCCATTAATCTAAACTAACTACTAAACACCTAAATAAACATTCTATTCATTCAATTCTACACCCAAACGATTAAAATCAAAACCCCCAATTCAATTTATCTCAAGAACCCTAAACTAACAAAATCCCAATTCGAAATTAAGCCAAAACTAAAATGGAAACATGACAAAGAATCTTACTTGACTAAGGGAAGTAGATGACTAAGAAATTACTCTATAAAGGACCCGAAAATATTTTCTTTGATCCGATTCTCGACCCAAACCACAAGCCCAAGAACAAAATTCCCTTTCTTCGAAATTAACTCCACCAACCGAAGATGAAGATGGAGATGAGGGGACAACACTTGATGTTTGATTATGGTTGATAGGTCCTTTTGTAGATTTAATGGTGTTGAAAGTTGAAGGAAGATTTTTTTTTGTAAAGAAGCGTAGAGGGTCGTGGGTTTTGGAGGTATAAGGATGCAATACCTTTCTTTCTTAATTCCTTTTGCTTTGCTTTGATTTATTTTCCTCCTTTTCTTTTACTTTCCTTTCTTTTTCTTTTTTTTTTCTCTCTCTTTATAATACTAACATAATTGTAGTTAGGTACTTAACCTAGGAAATTTAGGAATTAGCTTTTGACTCCTTCTAAGGTAAAGTCAATAGGCGGGAAACAAAAATATTTAATAACATAATATCTTTAATTTTTTTTTACAAACTAAAATAATATAAATAATTACTCCCTCCGTCCCAGAATAGTCTGAACACTTTCCTTTTATATTTGTCCCAAATTAGTTTGAACACTTCCATTTTTGATATGGTCCCACTATTAATATATTATTTCTTTTACATATTTTTGGCCCACAATCTACCTTTTATAAATAAAAAGTTACCCAACTTTCTCTCTCCTCTAATAAAAAATACCCCACCAATTCCTATCACATCTACTATTTAAATAAAATAACATTTGATAACCACACTACAACTTATCACCTTAGACTATGTGTCCCAACAAGTGTTCAGATCTTTCTGGGACGGAGGTAGTACTAAATAGGTATAAAAATACGGGGTGTTACAGCTGGGGTGGAAGAGGAGAAAAGAAGAAGGTCGGGTGCTAGGGTTTGTACTAAGTGGCTGGGTTGATAATAGGCAGGAGGAAGAAGGAGAGCAGATGAGCCGGTTAGGAGGGAGGAAGGAGAAGTATAGAGCGTGAGAGAGGGCTGGGATACCTGTTCAATTTAGGCTGGGTAACACCTTACTCATACAGAGTCGAGTCTATTTTCACCAATGCGCATTTAGGGCCAACAACTGTCCTCAATAACCAATTAACACAAGTTCTTCCAACGTATTTTGTTCTCACTCATGCGCACCCCGAGAAACTTCCCAGGAGGTTATCAATCCTTGGACTAGTGCCAGCCAAGCACGCTTAACTGTGGAATAACTAAGGAAATAATTTCCTTAAAGGAAAGATGCATCTTGTTTTAATGAGTAGCTTGCTAAATCCCTTTACAGCAATCATGATTCATGAGGGGTATTACAGCCAGGGGGAAGAGTAACGTTGGGCCTAAAAAATTTGGGCCACCTAAACTGATCCGGTGGGGAGGAGAATCGGATCAGTAAACAAAATTTGATCCGGTTCTCCTCCCCACCGGATCAGTTAATGTGGCTAGGGGTGGTTATCGGTCTAGTCGACCCCGAACTTTTATTAGCTCGGCTTGTGATCTTTTAAGTTTATTCGAACTCGAGCCGAGCTCGAAACTTAACGAACCGAGTTGTGACAGAGCCGAGCTTTGACCAAACGTTGACCGAGCCATTATCGAGTTGTTCACGAACAAGGCTGGCCTACTATTATCTTTAGTTTAATCGTCTTCTTTATATTTCATTTTTTAATATTTTTGTTTTTTGAGTTTATTCTTTGATAATAAAACTACTCCCTCCGTCCCAGAATAGTCTGAACACTTTCCTTTTATGTTTGTCCCAAATTAGTTTAAACACTTTCATTTTTGGCATGGTCCCACTATTAATATATTATTTCTTTTACACATCTTTGGCCCACACCCTACCTTTTACCAATAAAAAGGTACCCAACTTTCTCTCTCTTCTAATAAAAAATACCCCACCAACTCCTATCACATCTACTTTTTAAATAAAATAACATTTGATAACCACACTACAACTTATCACCTTAAACTACGTGTCCCAACAAGTGCTCAAATCTTTCTGGGACGGAGGTAGTATTAACTTAATAAATATATATATGTAGAAATACATAATACATTATTTTCATATATAAAAAGGTAATCGAGCTTGTTCACGAGCTTTTCGAGCCGTGCTTGTCATAACTTAGCTCGGCTCGTTAAGGTCTTGACCCGAACTCGAACACGAGCCGAGCTACAACGACTAAACTTTGACCGAAGCGAGCTTGAACTCTTTACGAACAGGAGAAGCTCATTATCAATGTGGCCCAAGTTTTGTTCCCAAAAAACTTAAACCTACTAATCTAGTTTTGGGAGAACCGGGCCAGATGTGTCATTTAATGTTTTTCCACTAGCGTTGAGGACACCCTATGCATTTAAGTAAACCGCCTCGATAATTGGTAAATTATTAAAACAACGAAGGCATATGCATTTAAGTAAATAGATCTTAGGGGTACTTGGTGAAACAATATCTTCAAAATCTTGTGTAATATTGCTTGATTTGCTTGTAAGGGAAGAGAAAGGAACCTAAGAGAAAAGAAAAGAAAAGAAGAGAAAGGAAAAAAACCTTAATTTCCCATGTTTGGCTTAAGTTTTCTCTTTCCTTCCAAATGCCTCCAATTTCGAGAGGAAAGGAAAATAAAAAATTTGGTAAAGAGGCTTTCCTTCCACTTCCTTCCTTCCTTCCTATCACTTATAATGTTATTTTTGAACCAAATATTGGAAACTAAAATGTTTCCTTCCAAATCCCTTCTACTAAACAAGCTGTTATTTTTAATTGATTTATTTTTAGAGATAAATTGGATTCGTTAGTACAAACAAAACAAAATTAGAGTGGTTTTTAGTTACTTTAATATTAGTTTTGTAGTTTTTAGAAACTGCAATTAACTATAGTGTTATATAAGTCTGTTATTACAAAGTTTGGCGTTCTTTAGATACTTGTTCTTAGATCTTTTTACGCTCACTTAGGTGGCTATAAAGTACTTTGTTTATGAAACAAAAAAGGAAGATAAAACGCGAAAAAAGAGAGAAAACGATTGATTGGATGATTGGAGAAATGGGATAAGTAAGAAGTGTGAAAAGAAAGCGTGGAGAAGAATTTTCTACTATCAGAAAGGGAAAGTAAGAAGAATATTTTCGAATAAAAGAGGTACTTCGGTGAGTTACTAGTTTTTTTTTTTTGCTAAGTAATTGAGAATTATATTAATACCAAACAAACAATGTACAACCAAAAACCCAAACTAGAGAGGGACAAACCAACTAGGTTGGACCCCTCCTCCCTAGCCAGGCAAGCAGACCACTATACAATCATAGCACATGCAAGCACAAACTCAGAGAGTATAGAACCAATTTAAATCACTCCTAGACACCTTTTTTGGCATTACAAGAAACTTATAACAATTCTCCTTTATCCATCTAACCACGCTCTGAGTACTAGGCACCTGATGGTTCCATTTGTTGTCATTCATAGCTTTCCGCACTCCATACACCACACTAGCAATGGCAGCACTATACACAGCTCTTTGAAATTTGGACTTCCTGTAGTTAGGAATCCATCTCACAAGTCTGTACAAAACTACAAATCCTCCAAAGGGGAATCAATAGCCATTCAATTCTTGACATCTTTTAAGATTTGTTTACTGTAACAACATGAGAACATGAGGTGATCCGGGGTTTCAGTTTCCACACCACAGATCCAGCACTCAGTAGCAGCAGAGGCATCATAAACTGCAGCCTTAGCTTCACAGCAGTATGCAATCTCCCTCTCATTGTCAACTAGTTAATGAACTTATATTTGGTGACACTGAGCCTATTCCAGACATAATAATCCCAGTGCACAGGCTGCCTTGCAACAATCATTTTATCCAGCACATCTTGGACAGAATATCTCTGAATATGCTGAAGTTCTTGTCTACTATATATAATGTTGCTTCATTTGATCTTTCACCTCACAAATTCTTTTCAAGTACCAACTACAACCACTAGTAGGATGATAGTCCCACCAGTCCTCCTTTATGTATACAGAATGTACCTATCTCACCCAAACACTATCCTTCTTTGTTGCAACTACCAGCACATGTTTGCCCAGGCTTGCCTTGTTCCAATTTTTAATATCTCTGAAACCCAACCCTCTAGTATTCTTGCTTTTACACAACTCATTCCAGGCTACATAACCTCCTTTAGAAGAAAAGTAATTTCCAGACCAAAGATAGGCTCTACAAACACTTTCAATGTCCTTTATAACTCTACTAGGCATAATGAATATTTGAGCCCAATAGCCATGAATGCTCATAAGGACGGAATTTACTAGTTGAGCTCTTCCAGAGTATGAAATGTTCCTAGTACTCCACACCCGGATTTTAGCTGTCATTTTTTCAACCAAGCTATCACATTGAGCAGCAGATATGCGTTTAGAATAGATGGGGACCCCCAAATATCTAAATGGCAAAAAATCTCTAGTAATACCAGAGACATTCTGAATTCTCAAAATCTCATTTTCATTCATCCCACAACAATAAAAAGAAGATTTATGCACATTAGTCTTCAGCCCTGAAGACTCTGAGAAAAGCCTGAAGGCTCTAAGCATCAAGTAAACATAAGCAAACTCACCCTTTGAGCATAGAATGAGGTCATCTGCAAAGCTGAGATGTGTAAGCTTCATATGATTGCATCTGGGATGATAATGAAACTGATCCAAGGAACTCATCTTCACCAAAAGTTTGGCAAGATATTCCATACATATTACAAACAACAAAGGTGAGAGGGGGTCACCCTGTCTCAACCCTCTCTTTGAAGAGAAAAATCCATGCATTTCCCCATTAATCATCAGTGAGAATTTGGGAGTACTCACAAATTCCATTACCAATTCCACAAACCTATCAGGCTATTTAAGAGCTAACAACATTTCTCTTAAAATTCACAGTGTCATAAGCCTTTTGCATATCTAGCTTGATAATGCAACTAGGGCTGGCAGCTTTCCTGTTATAGTGCTTCACCAAGTCCTGCACTATCATTATATTATGCACAATATTCCTACTATGCACAAAAGCACCCTGAGTATCCTCAATCACATGAGGCAACACCAATCTTAACCTATTACAAATCATCTTTGTGATGCATTATACAAGGTATTTCAACAAGAAGCTGTTTACGGGATAAGAGTGATGAGGGTTGTGTTTAAAGCTTTTAACATTTTTCCATGATGAAAAAGGTCTAAAATAGCAGCAGTTATTTCCTCTATGAGTTACTAGTTGATACCTAATAGGTCATCATTGTTAGGAAATTCTCTTTCCATTTTTTCATGAATATCGTCGTAGCTTAGGAATTTTGATTTACGTTATACTACGCCTGTTTCTTTTTAGTTGTTACGTTTTTTATAGTGTATAAAAGCTATTCCTGGGACTCCAACCATCAGCTTAAGCTTTTGGTTTAGTTGGTCCTTTGACATGGTATCAAAGCCAGTGTGACATAAAGGTCACGGGTTCAAATCTCATCCACCTCTCCTTTCTAAGTGATTTAGCGTCAGGTATGAGGGCAGCCTGTGCTGCATCCATGCACACTTGAAGCACAATGCATGGGCTCGCGTGAGGGGGCGTGATGGACTATAAAAGCTATTCCTGATACTTCAACCATCAGGTTAAACTTTTAGTTGAGTTGGTCCTTTGACAATTTTATTATACCTCACAAATTAACTAGAGGAGAGAGAAAGCAAAAGCAATTAGATAATGTGTGGTTTCAAAACACAAACTTCATCAGTAGGATAATCAACAACTAAATACTTCTCATTCATATTTATATATTTATTTAAGTGAGTTGTCAATACATAATATGATCTATTATAACACATATGATACACAGCATAATTACATAAACATAAATTTGATTATTTTTGTAATTTACATTCAATCTTAAACACCCAAGTTTGAATGAGAAACTGAAACGACGACAGGATCTTGTACCTTCATCAGACATTTCATCTTCTGTATATATACCAATATCTGAGCTTATGTACTATAATACAAACTTATATATCTTTGAATAAACAGCAAGACCAAGCCAATAACTTTTTGTGCTTGTTAAATCTGCATGACTTCTTCCTCAAATACCTTCATAGCAGATGCTGGCATTCCAAGGTTCACACTTATGCTTTTCCTATCCTCTCCACTAGGGAGAAACAATGCGACCTCTTTCTCAGGCAAACCGACAGGCCCAGTGTAAATCGTCTCACCCCATCCGAAGTCAGGGGAATGAAATGCCAATTTAGACCAAGCTGTGATCACTAGTGTACCATTCAGAGATGGCCTAGCCCTTGTCATCTCAAAGTAGTCTATGGCAGATCTCATGTAACTATCAGTAACCAACTTAACTGCTTCTTGAACTAACTCTACCGCGTGTGACAAAGGTTCCTCAAGGAGATCCCCTGCTTTGCAGAGCGCGTTAGTCAGAACAACCCCGTTCCCAAAAAAACCCTTAGGCAATTCAGGATTGAATCTAGAGCGCCCATCAACTGCAAACAGAAGCTTCGTTTGTTGATCAGGATTCATCCTTAGAGCTTTGCATCGCGCTCTCCAGACCAAAGCTGTTAAGGCCTCGAAAGTAGTACATTTGGTTAAAACTCCATGTTCTAAGGCTTTGTTCTTCAATCGTACTAGCTTCTCAGGGTTGAAAGAGAAAGAACGATACATCATTTCTTCCTCGTAGAGCTCATGAGTGTTTGATATGTCTTCAATATCAAGAAATTCATTATGGGGGAATTCAATCATAGGTGGGTTTCGTGCACTGAGGATCGTCCTGTCTAATGCTGGTGGGAGGCTTAGGGGCAATCCTCGCGCTATTTCACCCCATGAATGGATGAACTCCACCGCAGAAATTCCATCAGCCATACAGTGGTTCATGGCCATGCCTACTGAAAAGGCTCCACACTTAAACTTTGTAGCCTGGATTTTTGAGGAAAAGTAGTATGGACATAATTAATCTTCCAGTTATCCAATCCCAAACAATATTGACTAAACCTTTATAAGACGAAATACTCCTAAATTACTCCCTCCGTCCCCCAAAAGATCTCCCATGTATCCTTTTCACCTTTGCCAATGCACATTTTATATCATTAATATCTTTAATTACATATTAGTAAAAATTATAAAAGTTTGATTTTCTAATGTATTAATTGAGACAATCATACAAGACCGCACATAACTATATATTTTCTTAAATATTGGAAAGAAGTAAGAAGATTCTCTTACCATATGAATGATGCCAACATTAGAAATGGGAAATCCTTTCGGGGACGGAAGGATTACGTCCGATATATGCATATATCCGTTTTAGTTTTGGTAACTTTTTTGTAGAAATAACTTCTCAAGACACTCAGTCTTATCTTTGTAGGAAATTACCAAAACACCCTTCAACTTCTCCAGAGTTACCAAAAATGGTACTATAATTAAATTATAACAACCTCAACAAAGGGGAGAGAGGATATCAAAATACAATAAGAACATCTTACCAAATCATCTTGTTTTAGTTGTAAAATTTTAACTTTTACATTGGCCAATGAAACCGTTGACATATAAAAAATTTAAAAATCTATAAGTAAAATTTATAGTGATCAAGAATTTTAACATAATACTACGTGTAAATCACCAAATAAATCTACAGGTCCAAACATCTATTTCTCCTTAAGTATAAATCACCAAATAAAGTCAAAGCAAAGTATTTTAATTATAAGAAGCAAGTCAAACTATTGCAACTAAGGAGGAAACAGGAAACATACTACTACCCAAGTACCTGAACAGTAAAAGTAGGAGTCTCAATGATGTTTTTGGCACCAGGAACTTCATATACAAGGTTCTTCAGTACCATAGGATCAGCACTAGCTATGCCTAACATCTCCATCACAGAGCAATTTGCCTCTGCTTCGACGAAAAGCGGTCCTTCTCCCGTGCAATCAACAATCAACTTTCCTTCAGGACTGATCGTTAACCGCCCTGCAAGAGGGTAGAAATGCACAAGAACCTTAGACAATGATTCTCTGATAACTTTAGCAACATCTGTAGTTTCCTTCTCTTCTGACTTGTATAGGTAGATCGTCCTCATAATAACAGCTATGTTTTGGTCCAAGTTGCATAGGAAGTAATGCCCTTTTTCAGTTTCCTCCATTGGTGGGACTCTTGTAGGCTCATCTTGCTTTACTGTAAGCTCCAAATTATCATTACAAGCACTCCCCATTTTCCAGAAAAACCTGCCTCATAATTTCCAGGAAAAATATTTACTTCACTACTTTTACAAGATAAAAAATGGAAATCAGCTAAGAATATTCAAATACTTCCCTATTTTTTATAGTCTTATCATTTGACTTTTGAAACTGTCCATATACTCCACTATGACAATCTTGTATTATTAATATGTAAGAAATAATATAGTCACGTGAGATCTTGTTAAATTGTGTTAATATACATATTCATGTTATCTACACTTTATAGTTTTTACTCATACATAGCTAATAATATTAGTGCTCAAAATTGTACATTGACAAACTTTCAAAAGGGAAATGGTAGCGCTAGAAGAAGTGAAGAACACAGAAAGTTTTCAAGTATATAAGCTTGGATCACATAAACATAATGAGAAGTATCAAATAAAGACAATGGGTTATATAAGAATCATAGAATATGCATGGAAAGGAAACTATACCTTGATTTTATCAACTGATTCTGATTTCAGAGACTAAGGGGGGTGTTAGATGGGAAATTAGTAGTAGTAGCTTAGATTTGCATACGAAAGTGGAGTTTAATATGACTATTAGGTGAAATAAGTTGCAATTATATATATAGAACAGAGCAGGTGATGAAGCTACACTTCTACAATCTCTTGAAAAAGCCTTTTTAGGTTCAATAATATTGTAGTTTGGTGATAGGTAGTAGCTGAACAGGAACACGCGCTACGCTGTAATGCGCTTAACTTACACGGAACCTCTTATTTAGTGGGAGCAGGTCAAAGATTTTCACTTCTTCTTCACATTCTCTTTATATATACTTACTTATAAACCTCCTCTGTTGACTGTTTCTCAATACTTCCAACTAAGGGCTTATACAGTAACTAAATATATGAATATTTACATCTGAAAGTTTTTAAGATTGATTGTCTTCTTTCTCAGTTTCTTGTTTATTATCATTTTAAGATTACATGTCAAAGAGTTTGATTACACGTTTTTTTTTTTTTTTAATTATATATACATATATATATATATATACATATATATATATATGGTGTATTAGAATTCTAGATCCATACCTCGATCATCCTTTGGAAGCTTATCAATTAAGGTTTTGTCCTCATCAACTTAATTATTTTTACCGAACTTGATATATTTTTGCCGAACATAATTTTTTTTGCTCAATTGAAGTCATTTTCACTGAAGTTTACTTTACTTTATTGAACTTAGGGCATGTTTGGCAAAACTAGCGGTTCTAGTAGCGGTTAGCGATTGCAGTAACTGTTGGGGGTAGCGGCTAGCTGTCTACTAGTAGCTATCAGCGATCAGCGATTAAATTAATTGTTTAATTAGAAGTGTTTGGCAAATGTAGCTGTTGAAATTATAAAAGACAATAAATGACATTTATTCTAATATGAAATGAACTGCAATAATTTCATATGTTCGTTCAATAGTTAAATTCAAGATTTATTTTTTCAAAGAAGTTACACAAAAATGAGTATATGACTTTTTAGGTGCTCAAAGAAATGTATAAATCTAAGAAAATATTTAACCCTCGAAAAATTTTATATTACCAATTTTAACTAAAATACTTGTAAAATATCTTATCTTTAAAATAAATATTTAAATTACATCTCTACTATTACTAAAATAAACATTGAATTGCCATAAAATAAAACAATAAATAAACAGGAAAAGGAAAAAAGAAATAAAAAAAACATTGGTTAATAATTCTACCTTATGCTATTATATAGTGTTTATTTGCTAGACCGCTACCTCTAAATCTCAAACGTTACTTATAGTAACGTTCTACAACCGCTACTCATAATCTACTTCAACTGCTACCCGCTACTTCAACCACTACCTTACCAAACACTCATAATTTTCTTAAGTAGCGTTTTAATCTTGTCCAACCGCTAACCGCTACCTCAAACGCTACTGCCAAACAGGGCCTTAATCTGAACATTTTTTTTTTGTCTAACTAAGGGTGTGCTCTCCTCACCTTAACTTATTGAACTTGATATATTTTTACCTATTATCATTGTCGCTTTATGTTTATTAGGATTATTATTCTCATTACCATCATAACTATTTACAAACTTATATATCAATCATAATGCTTATAATAATAAATCATTTATATAAAGTTTGAAATTGATCGTCTACTCGTTATTATTGTCGTTGATTATAATATATAATATTAAAACATATGAAGAGTCGTTCTACTCCTTTACTCATTAGAGTGGTTTTACGCAGTTGATTATTTGAAATAAGAGTTGAGTAAGAGAAATACACTAAACATCACGGTAATCAATATAGTGTTTTTATTGGTTTTTCGTTGTCATCCATATATTTATCGTACACACACATATGTATATATATGTCGATCTTAATACTTTTATTAATATGATTCGTTTACAAAATCCATAACAAAATCAAGATGGCCCGATCAGGAGTAACCCGAAGTTGAGTTGACGTTCAATAGCGAATGGACCCGATGTTTCACAATGATCAAACTAAGGTCATTACTAATTCAACCCGAGTACATTTGACTTAACTCAACCGTACATGAAATCGAAATACGACCTGTGCAAACCCGGCAAAAAACAAATGTCAATGGGCGATCATATCCGGGAATGGATCGACTTGTAAATGGAACGCTCAGACCTGTCCGGCACCCGGGAATCTAATGATTCAAATGTGTTCGACCCAGTTGAACAAAACCTGACCAATCATGACCTGGGGCACTGACAATCAGAATCCTGACCTGTCCGGATCTGACCTGGATCACCGTGGGTATACCCAGAACCTGTTTGAGAACCTGCTTTGACAACCCTAGCTACAATTCAAAGACTTTGATTGTTACAGAGAAAACCATAGAAGATAGAATTTTATTAGTATTGCTGGATATTAGGTAGATAGAATTTAATTAGTATTGCTGGACATTAAATAATCTAGGGTGAATCCTTGTATGAACGCCAGATGGGTATTCTACAAAGTAAAGACCATAGGAGATTTTCAAATATTTCATTAAAACTGGGTAGTTTTAGCCTTTTAGGGAGCAGCTAACTAAAATTCTCGGGGGTGGTGTACGAAATGTCCACGTACTGTTTCAACTATTTTAAGAAAATATCGAAAGTCACTCTTATGCCACGAGCAATCTACTCTTTTTTTTCTTTGCTGACATTTGTGGAAGCGCAGGCTACCGACATTAAGACTTGAATGAGATATAAGAGGGGTCAATTCGGATAATTGATTTGGTTGTTGGCAGGGTTCGTCCCAGTTGTTGAGTTATGTTTGGATTGTGTCATATCCGGTCAATATATTAGGTATCCAAGTTCAATAGTGCAATATATTTCCCTGTTTTTTAGTTGTAATAATTTTTATTTTTATGTAATATTTCCTTTCTTGGTAAAGGTTTTGGAGCAATTTAACAATTTTATCCTACTTTAACTACCCCACATGCAAAATTATGGATCATTGAGTCAAATTTTACTCCCTCTCCTTAATATTTGTGCAAAGAGGCATTTATTGCAAATAATAAAAAACAGAGGCACTAGTTAATAGAGTTCGGACAAACATTGTAAATTTAATCCGGGATAATGTTTTGGGGAGAATTGTAGGCAAAAAATAGCAAACAAGCAGACTATACAGCCGTGTGTTCTATATGACTAACGAATATATAAGACCGTGTACACGATGAGTCTGCGAGGGGAGGGGTGAGAGGGTGCTGGGGGATGGGCGCTGGGGGGATGCGAGGTTGGGGATGGGCGCTGGAACGAAGGCAGAGGAGGGAGGCGAAGGGTGGGGGATGCGTGGCTGCGATGAAGGGAGAGGAGGGAGGCGAAGGGTGTGGTAGGGGATGTGATGTAAGTCTAAAAACACCTTCCAAAGGATTGGATGATGGTTCTAAACTTAGGGACAATAGAACACTCACTTTGACAAGAAATCACTCGAAACAAGGGATAGTACCAAAACACAAGAACACACTCAATGTTTTGGGGTTCTAGGCCAGAGATAAGACTCACTCAATCTCCCCTAGGCTTATTACTCAAGACTCACTCAAAATAATAAGGGTTAGCCAATACTTGAGACAAAGCTCTGATACCAAATGATCCAAATGCAACCCTTACCTTCTCACTTAATTTAGGTTGAATTGGTTTTAACAATTTTGCTCCTTTTGATGATTAGAACGGATAGGAAAAACTGAAAATTTAACTTCAGTTCTCAAGATACACTCAAAGAACTACATGATCTTGATACAACTAAACAAGATACACTCAATTTTGTCTATCAATCCTAAACAACCAAGACACACTCAAGTTGTAATAGGGGTTTTGAGACACACTCAAAGAAAGTTTCACAAAGAAACACTTTTTTAATTCAAACTCCAATCTGATTTCTATTCTCATTAGCTTTCCTTAAATAGAGTTTAGGAGCAGCAAAAGAAGCCAAGAGACTTCACAAATCAGTTACAAAAACGGTCCAAAAGGAGTTACGTTTTAGGAGCTAGTAAGGCTCCTTGATTCACGCCTCCTCTTAATGCTTCAATCATTTTGCTGTTACAAGCTTTGTTAAACCAGCAAATGATAAGCCTAAAACTGATGCTACACACACGCCTACTTGCCTTAGTGTCATAAGTAATCACTAGGCTTTATTTTAAGCTTGAAAATAAAACAAAAGCATACAGCATATGGCCCAAACTACACATGGGCTGATTACATGAACACACGTATACCAAATCATATGCACGCCTGGCAGCAGCTCCAAATGTTTTTTTAATGAACAACCCATGTAACTATGTAAGGCATGTAACAAACTCGGGCTTGAGAGAAAATTAATTGTAAAATGAGCCAAATCCAATAATTGAAAAGATCATCTAATTTAAATATTGTGAGTGGCCTTGTCGCATGTGTATCAGGATGCGGCCTGCAGGGGAATGCAGGGGTGGTGCGTTGCGTGGCTGCGACGGAGAGGAGGGAGGTGAAGGGTGGGGTGGGGGCTGCGGGGGTGTTGTAGGGGTGGGGTAAGAAGTCGCGGGGAAGGAGTGCGGGGTGGGGGTTGGGGGGTGCTCTAGTGGGGCTGCGGGGGTGGGGTGGGGTGGGGTGGGGGGGGGGGGTGGTGGTGGTGGATATGGTGGATGAGGGATGGTGATTATGGAGGGAGAAGAAGTAAAGGAGGGAGAAAAAGAAAAAAAAAACATCGTATAAATACGGACGATATACAGTTAATATGGACGACAAATAATATCTGGGATACTATTAGGCTTCTAATTAGTATTCTTGAGAAAGATTGTAATTCATGAGTTTTGGGTTTGCTAATATTTGTTGAAAGATTAGTGAAAATTTTGTGATTTTTCCTATACGTATTAGGGAGGTTTTCCCTATAAAATTGTGTTTGTCACTATTCTTATCTTTAATTTAACTCCTTATATTTGTTTATTGGTTTTTTCACCAAATACCCCCTGAATTTTCATGAAATTCGCCATATACCCTTCGACTTTTGAAAATTCGCCAAATGCCCTCCACTTTTATAGAAATAACACAAAAATTCTCTTTTAACTAACGGATTTAGACTTTCACTAGTCATAAGCCCCTAAATCTTAATTAAACCTAATTAACCAAATAACCCTAACTATTTTCCCTAATTAACTCTAATTCACCCTCCATCTCCATCTCCCCTCTTCTTTCTCTCTCCACCAAGCCCCCTCCAACCACCGTCAATGGTGGGCTCACCAAATTCATCACTCTCAACCCACCACATCCTCACTCGTAAACTCCTGACGTAAAAGGCCTCGCCATCCAGTATTGAGCTTCAACTTCTTCTTCCTCTCCTTCACCTACCACTTCCACCACTACCCTTTTCTCTCCTTCAACCTCCACTACCTCAAACGCCATCCTCTCAAGCCACCTGCATCATTTCTCAAGCCAGTACATCATTTCTCTCATTTTCCCTTTATTCTCATTTCTTCACTGAAAGAGTGAAGTGAAGGTTGAAGAAAAAAAATTAAAAATAGAGAATTTCTTGTTAATGTCGGGGGGTAGGGGTAGAAATTGAAGTTCGAGGAGGCTGGAATGGGGTTTAAATAGCTAAAATGGTGGTGGTGGTGGTGATGGTGGCCAGTGATTCTGGGTTGGTGGTGGTACTCACGATGGTTGGGGTGGGCTTTTGGAGGCTAGGGTAATGGAAGGGGAGGGGGGCTTTGTGGAGAGAGAAAGAAGGAAGGAAGAGGGTTATGAAGAGAGCGTGAATTATGGTTAATTAGGGAACACACTTTAAGGTTAATGAGCTAAGTAAGTTTAATTAAGGTTTAATGGTTAATTAGGGGGAATAATGACTAACATAAGTCTAACTCTGTTAGTCAAAAGGGAATTTTGTGTTATTTAGGTAAATAATCGGGAGTATTTGGTGAATTTTCAAAAGTCTGAGGGTATACGATGAATTTCATGAAAACTCGGGGGTATTTGGCGAAAAAACCGTTTGAGAACGATTATGCATAACTTCTTACACAATGTATGGTTTAAGTTAGATTCAAATTAGGTTAGGTCAAATTATGTTGTAATTATATCTGGTCATTTATCCTTTCGGGTACAGATCGGGTTTGATTCAATCAATTATGAGTCATGTGCGATTTTAGGTTCGGGCTAAGGCATGTAATGTTTAGGACAAATTTGGGCCGGATAATTATTGCGTTAAATTTAACCATGATCGAGGAGGATCATTCTTGAGTTTGGGTCACGCTCAAATAAGTATGTCCACAAGCCGAACCAATTTGCAGATGCCATCTAACTTAGTTGGTACAGTCTTGTGGAATGGTACCTAAGACCTAGGGATTGAATCTCGTCTAACTTAGTTGGTACAGTCTTGTGGAATGGTACCTAAGACCTAGGGATTGAATCTCGTCTACATCAATGCGCTTTAGATATTCATTCCCCCCGCCCCCCCCCTCTCTCTCTCACACACACACAAACACACCACCCCCCACACACACACAAGTCGAGCCAATTTGAATGATTAGGTTATCTTAGATTATATCAAATCAAATCAAATATGTATTGGATTAGTTCAGATTTTGAGTCAATTTTTTATTTAGTAACCCAAGAAGTGAAAGTGTGTAAGAAAATAATTAAACTCATATTTACCAATTTTAACAAAACAAAAAAAAGGCCAAATTCCATATCAGTTCTATTAACTTCCTTTTTAAAGTTAAAACCAAGGATTTGGATAGATTTATTCATGGAAATTAACTTTCTATTTAGTTTTACACACATCTTATATATATAAGACTAGTAATGAATATTGTAACTTTTAGTCAAAATTTAAAAAGAAACTTTCTTTAAGAAAGTAAATGTCAAGTTGCTGTGATAATACTAGCATTAAATCCATTTTCACGAATGATAATGAACGATACCGACAAACCAATGAGCACAGCTTTACATCATTTTCTAGATTAAGATGTTTAGCATGATCTCTCGTATAAAGCTCTGGGTGACCTTTTCTTGATTATAGGAATTGCGCAGTACTTTAGAATGAATAGGTAAAATATTACAACTAAAGAGAACGAATAAAGTCAATTAAAATAGGAAGATGAAGATATCTAAATTTTAGAATATAAATTTATAGGAGTATTTTTGTAATTTTGCTTAAATGGGGCTTCATCATCTCTATTATATAAAGGAAGGGGAGAGGAAGATGGTGTCCCTCCCTCTGAAAATACTAAATTACCCTTAATGATTTAATAGAATGAAAAAAATTACAAAAGAAACACAATTTAAAAATCCTTTCTCATTTCAACAAGCCATTTTAAACAAGATAAAAATAATATATGCATCAAATATTTCAATCAAATATTAAATGCACAAAAGATCTTGACCTTTTCTTTTATAAGAGAAGATGGATACATGATGCCCACCTAAAAAGTCTGAAACAATCACTACCTTTGATACTATTTAATTCAGTCAAACCAACTCATTATGTTTATTCTTTGTTCAAAATTCATTCACAAAAAATTAATATTAAAAATCACTCACAACCTTTGTTAGTTTTTTACATTAGCAAATTAATATATCTGAATAATCTTTCACATTTTAAGTGTAATCATAACTATAGTACAAATGAAGTATATAATAGAATAACAAATTTTGAAATTAACGTACGCATCACGTGTATATAAGGCTAGTTTTCTCTATTACATGTTTGTATATCTAACAATATGTAGACAATTACATACAGTAGTTTAAATCGACAAGTGATATAGAATATGAAAAGTTATTAAGTTGATTGATGATATTGAATAAGCATACAAGATACAGAATAATTTGGCTGAGACCGTCTTAGTCTAGGCTTTTATTGAGATGGTCCCTCTCTTTCACTCTCCCTTCCGAGTGGGCCCATCTCTCCTCTTCCACTACACCGCCGTCAGCACCTCAGGAGCCCAACACCCATTGGCCTACCAGCATGGCGCTGCCTACCACCATCTGACACGTTGTGCGCGCGAGTGGGCCACGATGAGCCACTGAACAAGTGAAAGTTTGAGCCCACGCGTCATCGTCTAGTAGTCACATCAAATCTACTACCTTAGCGCTGGCCACCTCCATCTCGCCTCTATCCCTCGACCTCTAGAGCCCACCAGCCACCCCTCTTTACAGCCAACTCAAAAAATTCGAATATGGGTATGCTTGTTAAGGTTTGGGTTTTGTTAGGATTTGGGGAAAATGAAAGGAGAAGGAAGGAGAGTTTTATGTGCGGAAATAGAAAAGAAAGTGTTATAAACTGATATAATGGGCAAGATCACATGAGAATACTCCTTACATGAGAAATGAGAATGAATCTCATACACACGATTAGATTAGAGTTACAACATTTGTTCATTAGAGTTATACCTCCGAAAATATTTTGAACCCAAAAAAAAAAGTTTTTTTTTTTGAATTTTTTTTTCTAATATTCTTTTTTTGGGAGTTACATCACTTTTTCATTAGAGTTACATTACTTGTTCATTAGAGTTATAGCATGAATAGAACTCTATTTGTGGGGTGCTTGAAACGTATATTAAGTTTATATGTCATAAATCTCTCTCTAGAATTACAATAGTAGATTTAAAGTTTTCAATTTTTCCATCAATTTCTCTCTAGAATCTCTCTCGATGTGAGTCATCGTCGCCATGGCCAAAAATTCGAAGAGTAAGAAATTGGATGGGAAATTAGATAAAGCAATGCCAAAAAGACAAGATCAATGGATGATATATTAGGTATCACAGCAATGGAGGTTGAACCAGTAATTCAATCCGAGGAAGATGATTTGCGTGATATTCAACGGAGTCAGCAGACACATAGATTGTTCTCAGAGTGGCTGTCTTCTATCCATTCGGTGGCTGAGAATGAATCTCAGAGGAATCAAGCGAGTAATTGGGCAGAACGAAGAGTGAGGAATGTTGAACCGATTTCAATTTTATTCGCTGAATCAGAGGTGAGTACCAATTCTGTTCAAATTGTTAATGAAATTGAAACAAGTGAGAGGATTAAAATTGATATTGATGATATTCAACCTGAAATTGATTTCTGGAGTTCTTCTCTGATTTGTTATGTGATTGGTGCTAATCCACCTTCATATGTGATGGAGGGGTTTATTCGGAGAATTTGGAAGAATCTGGGTGTGGATAAGGTGGCTGTCATTAAGAAGGGGATATTCATTGTGAGATTTAGATCAATGGAGAAGAGGGATTCGGTGCTTGCTAGTAATATGGTTTTCTTTGATAGCAAACCTATGATTGTTAAGGCATGTGAACCAAATATGGATATCCAGAAGGAGGATTTGGCAACACTTCCTATCTGGATTCAGTTGCAATTGGACTTTAAGTATTGGGGGGTTAGATGTTTACCGAAACTGATTGCACCAATTGGTAAATTTGTTAAAACTGACCTAGCTACAGAAAAGAGAGAGAAGCTTCAGTATGCTAGAGTCATGGTGGAAGTGAAGGTAGACCAAGTTTTCCCAGATCAACTGTCTTTCACTAATGAGAAGGGCATTGAGGTGGTGTTTGGTATTAACTATGAGTGGAAGCCTGCTCTATATACTAAATGTAAGAAACTAGGACATAGTACTGAAGAGTGTAGAAAGGTGAATGAAAAGCAAGTATGGAGACCTAAAGATAATCAACCTCCTCTGCCTGTTGTGCAAAATCAACAGCTTGCTGGTGATGAGTTTCAGATGTCAAAACAAGTGAGTAGAAGGAAAGAAGCTGGGCCTAGTGACACTTGTGTTGCAAATACGTTTGCAGTTTTGGGAGATATGGAACCTGAGGATATTATGGTTGGCAATGTGCTTTGTGAAAGTGCTGCTACAATGGATGAAAGGAGAGGGGACTCTCCTGTTGATCATGGATAAAGTGATGTGCTGGAATGTCCGGGGGATATCTAGTATACAGAAGCAAAATGAAGTTAAAAAAGTGCTTAATACTAGATCCTTTGGGCTTGTTAGTCTCATTGAGACTAAAGTTAAAGTTCATAAGATGGGGAATTTGTATCAGAAATTATTTGAGGGATGGTGTTTCTGTTGTAATTCTTCCCACCATCCTGGTGGAAGAATCATCATGGCTTGGAATGCTTTGTCATTCCATATTGATATTCTATTGATAACTAATCAGCTTATTCACTGCTATGTGAAGTCGGTTAGTGGGAAACATGAATTTGCTTGCACTTTTGTTTATGCGTACAATACTGGTGCTCAGAGGGATAAGCTTTGGCAAGATATGGAGGGTATTGCTTTGAAGATTGATTGTGTCTGGATTGTCATGGGAGATTTCAACTGTCTTCTTAACAAAGATGAAAGGATAGGATCCAATGTAAGAGAGGGGGAAATGTTGCCTTTTAGGAGATGTGTGACCAGTTGTGGATTGGATGACATGAAGTCTACTGGATGTTTTTTCACCTGGAATAACAAGCAATATGGTGAACATAGAGTGTACTGCAAGCTGGATAGAGTTTTATGTAACAACAAATGGTGTGATAATTATCCTGAATCTGACGCTTGGTTCATGCTAGAAGGACTATTTGACCATACTCCAGTGATCCTAAATGTGTTTGTTGAAAGAAGAAAGGGGAGAGTTCCTTTTAAATATTACAAGATGTGGAGCCTAGCTACTGATTTCCAGAATAGAGTCAAGGAATGTTGGGATCACAGAGTCAATGGAACTCCCATGTTTAGTGTTGTTCAAAGGCTGAAGAAAGTTAAGGACACCCTGAAAGTGTTAAATAAAGAAGGGTACTCTGATATTCACATTGCAGATGCCAGAGCTTTTTCCAAGATGGTGGAATGCCAAGTTCAGGCTCATCATGACAGAAGTGAGAATGCTGCTGACAGAGCTTTATTGGCTGCGGTGGAATACAAAAAGATTCATGAGAAGTATATGTTGTTTCTGAGCCAAAAAGCCAAGTTAGAGTGGATAAGAGGGGTGATGATAACACTTCTCTTTTCCACAGGGCTATTAAACAGAGAAGAATTCAGAATAATGTGCATGGTATTACAGACATTAATGGAGTATGGGTTGAAGGAAGTCAGGTTGAGGAAGCTTTCATCAACTACTACAAAAAGTTACTGGGCACAAGCAGAGAACAAAGGGGCACAATTTGTGAAGCAATTATAGCAAATGGTCCTATCCTTTCTACTAGGTCAACAGGAGATGTTGCTTAGACATGTGTCTGATGATGAGGTGCAGCAGGCTCTCTTCTCTATTCTAGGTGAGAAATCACCTGGACCAGATGGATTTGGTGAATTTTTCTTCAAAGATGCTTGGGCAATTTTGGGCCATGATATAATAGCAACAGTGAAGGATTTCTTCATTTCTGGTAAGCTTCTAAAAGAACTTAACACTACAATTTTAACTTTAATCCCTAAAGTTAAATGTCCCAGTAGTGTCACTGAATTTAGACCAATTGCTTGCTGCAATGTGGTCTATAAATGTATTACAAAGATTATGTGTGCAAGACTGAAGCTTATTTTGCCATCTCTTATTGCTGAAAATCAAGGGGCTTTCATTCAAGGGAGGTTTATAGGCCATAATATCATGGTTTGCCAAGATATTGTTAGGAATTATGGAAAAAAATGTACTAGTTCGGGGTGTATAATTAAAATGGACATGAAAAAAGCGTATGATTCCATTGACTGGAAATTCCTAGATGATATTTTGGTTGGTCTAAACTTTCCTATGAGATTCATTGACCTTGTAATGGAATGTGTTTGCACCCCTAGATTTACCCTTATGATTAATGGCCAATGTTGTGGTTTCTTTGAAGGGAAGAAAGGTCTTAGGCAGGGTGATCCAATTTCACCTTTATTGTTTGTAATCTGTATGGAGTACCTAACAAGGACTCTAAAAGTGGTAGGGGAAAAAACACAGTTTAAATATCACCCTAGACGCTCTGGTGTTAGACTAAACCACCTTTGTTTTGCTGATGATGTAATATTATGTAGTAGAGGTGAATTTATGTCAGTCTATACAATGCTCCAAGGATTTCAGCACTTTTCAGAAGCTTAAGGGCTTGAGGTGAATGTGAACAAAACAGAAATGTATACCTCTGGTATGAGTATAGAAGATAACCAGAGGCTACTGAATGTAACAGGTTTTAAAAATGGGTAAACTCCCTTTTAAATACCTGGGGGTCCCAATTAGCCATAAAAGAATTGTTGTGCATGAATGTTTGAATCTAGTTGAGAAAATGACTGCTAGAGTAAAATGTTGGAGCAGCAGACATCTAGCTTATCAGGGGAGGTTGGTCTTGGCGAACTCAGTTCTCTTAAGCATCCATGTGTATTGGTCACAAGTTTTCATTATCCCAAAGAAGGTGTTAAAAGAAATTGAGGGCATTTGTAGAGCTTTTCTTTGGATCGGGGAGTATTATAGTGGGAGACCAGGTTATGTGGCTTGGTCAAATGTCTGCATCCCCAAATTTGCTGGTGGCTTAGGCATCAAAAGGATTGATATGTGGAATGCTGCAGCTATGGGAAGATACATATGGGCTGTCTCTTCAAAGAAAGACAATCTATGGATTAAATGGATAAGTGAAGTCTTTGTAAGAGAAAGCAATTGGTGGGATTACCAACCCCCTGTGGGGAGTAGTTGGTATTGGAAGAAATTATGTGAAGTTAAGAATCAGTTGAAGTGTGTTATGAATGAAGCTGATTTGATTCAGATGCCAGTTTATTCAGTAAGCAAAGTGTATTCTTTACTAGTGGGTAATTATGACAGAGTGCATTGGGACAAGTATGTTTGGAATAGGATATCTATCCCTAAACGTAGATTTATTTTATGGCTAGGCAGATGCAGATTAAGCAAGATTCAAAAACAAGTGATTGCTGCAACTTTTGCCTCCATGGTGTATTACATTTGGGGAGCCAGAAATGATGTGTACTGGAATAGTAGAGTTATGGTTGTAAATACTATAGTTAATAGAATCCAAAGAATGGTGATTGATAGAGTGTATAGTATACTTCCACAGAAAACTTCTAGGAAGGATAGAGAATGGATGAGACAAAGAGTTCTACAAGTGTGTAACTAGTTTGGTTTGTTTTGTTCAGTCTTGTTTGGGGAGGGTCCAACCTAGTTGGTTCGTCTCCTCTAGGCTGAAGCTGTTTTAGGTTGTAATGGTGTTTTGGTTGTTCAATATATCTTTCTTCTTACTTAGCAAAAAAAAAAAAAAAAATAGAGTTATAGCGTGTAAAATTCATTCTCATTTCTCATGTAAGTATACATTCTCATATGAACTCACTTATAAAATAATAGCTTATAGGTTTATAAAATGGTAAATCTATTTTATAAATTGATAGCTTAGGTCTATAAATTGATAATATATTTTATGAACTAATAACAAAAAGCTTTAAACTGATAACAAAATGTCTTAAATTAATAACATTATGTCAATACCTAATAATGATATGTCAAAAGCTGATAATAATATGTTAAAAACTAAAACTCGTCTTAGTAAATTAATTCACTGAGACTCAACCAAGACCTCTTCTATAAGATATGTCCAAATGCTAAAACTTGGAGCAAATATAGGTTGATAATGATCGATCATCACTAATAGTGCATCAAAAATATTTCTTCTGCTTTTTTAGTTGGATCATTTGCTTTTCTACATACTCCAACACATTTTTTTGGACATTAATATTGCTAATTGTGTATAAGTAAAAATTATAAGAGGGTGATATTTGAAATCATTGTATCATCGTATTCAGACGAATTTAACAAGATCTCACTTGACTATGTTTTTTCTTCCACAAGGGTGAGAGAAAGCTTATCAAAGGTGGTTGATGAATAGTGTCCAAATATAAAATGATGCAACTTAAAAAAAACAGAAGAAGTAGCACATATATGATTAATATGAATCACCTGTTATAGCATATAAAAACTAGGGGTCCTTTTTTTTATCTAATGCACTAAAAGACAAAAAAACTACTATTAGCAAAGGTGGTTGATGAATAGTGCCCAAATATCAAATGATGCAACTTAAAAAAACAGCAAAAGTAGCACATGGGCTTGCTTGGCAAAAATAGTTGTTGTGGTAGATATTAGTTGTAGAAGTAGTTGTAGTAGTTGTAGCTATTAGCTGTCAGATATTAGTTGTTAAAGTTTGACTGTGAAAATAACTTTTATTATGATAATTAGTGTTCGGTAAAACTAGTTGTTAGTGTAAAAAAAACAAAAAAAAAAGCTATATTCAATCTTCAGAAGCTACTCTAAAAGCTACCTCTACCCCAAAAGCTAATATTTATAGCTTTTCTAAAACACTAGTTCAACCACCAAAAGCTACTCCAAATACTACTTCACCAAACACAACTTTTCACCAATATTAGAGTTTTAATTTAGCCAAAACACTAAAAGTTACCTTAAAAGTTATTGTCAAACACGCCCCATATATGATTAGGCAAACTCAAAAGCATATGAATCACATATTATAGCATATGAAAAATAGGGTCTTTGTTAATTTAATGCGCTAAAAGGCAAAAAAAAAAACTACTATTAGCAGTAGTGATAATCAACCTAAACGAGCTCTTAAACTTGTTGGCAACGATTAGATAACAATTTAATGCAATCGACTTCATATATAAATGCCCATAAAAAGTCGACTCCTACCTCGTGCTCACACAATCATATTCTTGTTAGTTTTAGTCCCCATTGGATATCGATAGAACACCCAATTTGCTAATTTACATGACTGTTTTTGATCACATAGAGCTTCATTTACAGCCTCAACCGCTCAAATTATGTTCCCATGCACTGCAGGTCGTATTTACTTAGTAGGCATACAATTACAAACTTAGGTAGTTTCCAAACATTGGACTAATTTGCACCGTACCGTCTTTTGATGCTTGGAAAGAGCCAAAGACCTAATTCTCACTACTATATTTTTGCAATTAATTTTAATTTTGTGTTTTTTTGATATTTTTTTTTATCTCGTACTCCCCCCGTTTCTTTTTAATAGTTACACTTTAGGGATGTCAATGGGTAGAATCTGGACCGGATCCTCGGGTCCAAAATTTGAGGATCCAAATCCGCTAAACACGGATATGGATCCACAGATCCGGGTAGGGTACATTACCCACTGCCATCCCTATAACACTTTACCTTTAAACGCTTGTCAATGTAAATGTTTGAACATTGATATCTCCAAATTTGTATTTTTAAAAAATTATAAAAAGTTGATATTCCAAAAGTACATATCAAAACGAATCAAATAAGATCTCACATGACTATATTTTTCCTTACCCATTAATCATATTTGATAGTCAAACATAAATTTATGAATATAGTCAAAACTCAAAGTGTAACCATTAAAAAGAAATTGAAGGAGTAGTTGGCTAGCTGCCGAGCTGCAAAAATTTGGATATAGCTCATAGAAGTACATTATATCATTATCGGAAGAGTATCACCAAATTTGATATTATTCATAAATAAATAAAATTTAGCATTGATAATTTTTTTTTGTCGCGATAGCATCTTTTACGTCTTTTTTGTTGTTGTAAAATAGCACCTTTTATGTTGGTTTTTGTGATATAATACCTTTTAAGACTTTAATTTTTTAAAAGGCACAATTTGGCCAGAATACGACCAAATGTCAAACTTGCAGGCTGCGGTGTTTGACCAATTCTTTTTCTCCCATTTAGGCTATGTTTGGTTGGATGTAAAACATTTTCAATGTAAAATGATTTTCATGGAAAACAATTTACAATGGAAAACACAATTCCAAAATTAGTTTTCCGTTGTCTGGTTCCATGTAAGAATAATAATGAAAGGAAAGGAAAATGAAAGGGAAAGTTAGGAAGTAGTGAGAGGAGTGTACAAAAGAGACAATGAAAAGGAAGGAAAATAGTTTTCCCTTCATTTTGAAGGGAAAATGGTTTTCCATCATTGGGAGAGTAATTTTCCTCCTAGGAAAAACGGTTTTACACTTCTTTGCAAACCAAACAATGTAAAATTGAAAATAGAGAAAAACAGTTTTGCAAGATAATGTTTTACGCCCTACCAAACGGATCCTAAGATTGTGTATTGCACACCCTCTCCTTCTTTCGTTCTTCTATACTTCTTTCACCTTTGTGCCCTTTGCTTTTCTTCTCCCTCTCCTTTTCAGCATCAACTTCTTCTATCCTTTGTCCCCCATGATCCTTCCTCCTCTGTTTCATTACCTCTTTATTATTACCTAAAATACTTTAATCTCCATTAAACTTTCCCAAAAAAAATGAAAGGAACCATTTTGCTTCCTTCTATAGTTAAGAGTAACCTCATCCCTCTGGGTAACCAGATATTTAATACTAGTAACTTCATTCGTTCACAATAGACTCATTAGTATCCCATTTTGTTTATTAAAGTAACCCCACATTTGTTTATAAGAGTAACCCCTTTTATTGTTATGCGTAACCTTACAAAAATTATATAAATAATCCCATTTATTTTTTGGAGTAACCTCGTTTAATCATGCGAGTAACCTCGTTTAATCATGCGAGCAACGCCATTCAATCATAAAAGAAACATCATTTGTTCGTACGAGTAACCTCATTTAATCACTTCATTTGTTCATTCAAGTGACCTCATTTAATCATACTATGATCTTATTTAATCATACGAGTAACTATAATTGTTCACAAAAGTAACCGCATTTGTTCATTCGAGTAAACACATTTAATCATATAACGATGTTGTTATATCATACGAGTAACCCCAATTGTTCAGTGAAGTAACCTTATTTATTAATACGAGTAATCCCTTTCGTCTATGAGAATAAACTTATTAGTATTCCCTATTGTTATAAAAACCATTTCTTTATATGAGTAAGTGAGTAACTCCTTTTAATGTTAAGAGTAACCTTATCCGTCAGAATAACTACATTTATTCATACGAGTAACTCTATCCGTTCGAAAGAGTAAAGTCATTAGTATCTCCTTTTGTTTATAAAAGTAACAACATTTGTTTATAAGAGTAGCCTCCTTTTATTGTTATACATAACGTTAAAAATATTATATATCAGTAACCCCTTTTATTTATTAGTATTTAGCTATCTTTTAAGAACTTAGTAGTACACCTTTACTTTTGTGTTTTATATTTAAGGTGATGCCTCCAAGGTCAACATCCCACACATAGAGCATATAAGGGTTCATCAGGGCAAAACAAGATGTTTTGGAAGGGTTTGTGCATATGGGTTAATTTTAAATGGACATTTCTTACATCACACTCAATATTTTAGGAAGATTTAAATTGGATATGAAAATTTGGGTAAATAGATTTCCAACGCCTAGTTAAAAGCTCAACTCTGATGAAAAACAACTGAGATATGACCTTTTGAAAATAAGCTGATGGACCTGACACGCGCTGCCACACAGCTTGTTTTTTGTGCGGCCAGCCTCACAAAAACACGCTGATACAGAATACTACATTGAAAAGAAAACATTTAAACTGAGGAGTCATAGTTTCTAAAGGTTATTGTACTGCTTATCTACTTCATGATGGTGTGACGATCCAAAATGTTTTACTTATACGCCACCAGAAAAATAAGTTGATCTTTAACTTTGTATCACGGAATCTTGTGTTTTTATTTATCTATTTGGTATATAGAGTCACAACTCACAAATATATATGAAATTCGATAGTAAATATTGGATATCTTCCCATATAACTTTGCCAAATAAGCTGCTTATGTCAATATTTTACTTCCACTCAAACTTCTCTCATGGGTAGGGGTGTCAGAAACAGATCTGACCGCTGGGTCAACCTGATTCTGACCTGACTTGAACCTGGTTCGACCTGTGAGGGTCAGTCCCCAGACCTGGCCGAAACCTGACCTGGGATTACCCAGACCTGACCGGCACCTGGCAATATTATATGCTGACCTGACCAGACATACCTGCATTCAAACTCGAACCCGACCGTACTCATCCAGATATTACTAAAATTCAATTATTTTTTTATATCTACATAATCATTTAAATATATTAATTTATAAAATTTATTACATTTAATAATTAATTAAATAAAAAACTAAATTACATTTAATTTAAGGGTTAAACTTTGAATATCATGTACTTGTTTATATTTCATTTAATTACCCAATATTCCCATTTTCAAATAATATTAAAAAGTATTTGATTAAACCCTATACTTCAAATTTATTATCTCACTTTAATATTCTACCAAAATTTCTCCATTTTTTATTTCTACAAAATTATCCCATTTTAATATTCTACCAAATTTTCTACCAAATAATATCTCAAATTCTCGTAACCCTATACTAAACAATTTGCAATAACCAAATTAAAACTTACATATTTACAATCTCCAATATGCCAAATTAAACGGAAGAAAACAATTGCCAAACACGAAATCTCTTACATTAACATGAGCAATAGAAAAAAAAATCCAAACCCATATGGCAAACACAGAATATTCAGATACTAAAACAAAATTACAGATTTATTTTTCTTTATACTAAACAAACCCATATGAAATATTCAGATAAGACCTACTTCAATTTCATGACAAAGAATAAAATAAAATACTACAAAAATAGATATGTTTATTGAATTTGAGAATGTCAAAAGAAAATTACAATCCCAGATCTAAGTTTATCAGATAAAAAATTTCAAAAAAAAGGTAAAATAAAAACAAAAATTCAGTTATATTACAAGCTTCTATCACCACATGTTTGGCTTGAGTTTTTTTTTTTTTTTGCCTTCAGATCTAACATTTACAAACCCTACCATTGGATATTGAAAAAGGAAAAATAAATTATAAGAAATTAACATGAAAAAACCATTTACATATACAGAGCGTGGGCCATGGTGTCGTCTGGTGGGCCCATAGTGTGGTGGTTAGATGCGGTTGAACTGGCGGCCTTGGCAAGTGGCGGAGAATTCGAGGATGTTATCTCTGCTTATCTATCAAAAAGAATTTGAGAAAATAACATTTGTATTTCACATTTGATTCCATGTTCTTAGCTTTTTCTTACAAAAATCTAGTATCTGAAACTGTGAAGATATTACAAGCAAACCGAGCTAGTATATCCCAAATCTACTATGCCATCTCTACTTATCATATTATCTTCCCTACCCTTCACATTTTCCTTCTAAATTCCATGCTGACTTCGAAGAATTTAGTGGTGGGTCAAGGAGCAAGCGATGGTTCTACGGCGGAACGGAGGATTGACGGTGGTGGCGGTGGTGGTGGTGGTGGTGGTGGTGGTGGTGGTGGTGGTATAGAAAGAGGATGAGAGGAGTCAAGGGAGAGAGAAGGAAGAGGATTGAGGATGATGAAGAGGGAGGCTATGACTGAGGAATGAGGATGGGAGGAAAGAGAGAGGGTCTAGGGTTAGAGTTAGAGAGGGAACTTAATTCAATGGTTGGATTTTGATCTTTCTCAAATCAATGGTCAGAATTCATAATCCATGACATTATTTTTTGACCAATGAGAATTGAGATTGACCAATTACATGGATTGCTAACTTGATCAATGGTTGGATTTTCATCTTTCTAAAATCAATGGCCTAAACTACTAGTAAACTATTATTGTATTTTGATATTATTTTCATTTGAATATTCTAAATTTCTAATTCTAATATTATTAGTTTAGTAACTTTCGGAATTAGTAGTATTATTAGAAATTAATAGAAATTATAAACTTTCGAAATTAAATAAGTATTATTGATTTTTAAGAAATTATTATTCTAAATTTATAGATTATAAATATGTGAACATGTTAGATACGATGATTAGGGATTAGTTTAATGCTAACATATAAGACGTGACACAGTAACAACTTATTAACTTATTGGTTTATGGTAAATGAACCTTGTTAAGAATTAACTTCTTGATTTTGATTTTTAAGAAATTAGGATTTTAGAAAGAATCGAAAAGTTTGGGATTTTAGTAAGATAAACTTGTAACCGAATGTTCACACAAGTTGATTTGACTTTATCGTTTGATGATTGATCATTAGTGACTTTACGTATATTGTTTATTTATATACTATATTGGAGTAACACATAAATGCAATAAGCCATTACGCCCATTAGCCAATAATCTAAGTCTTAGTTTAGTAACTTTACTCATTTAATTTATATAAATTGTTGTTATGTTTATTATTATTGTACAACATATGAACCCTCGTTATAATCACTTAGGCCTCATATGAATCGTAGTTATAAACATATGATTGTCATTTGTTATAGTATTATAACATATCAAGAGTCGTTATACTAATTTATAATCAATAGAGTATTAGATTAGTTTTACAATATTTTGATACCAATTTTATACTAAAATGATTTAACATATTGATAAAATAGTTTGTTTATACTTTATCACATATAATCACAACATAATACATGTATACCGCATTATGTTTGTTATTGTTATTGCTATTATTAGCATTGTTGCTACTATTACTATTAGTATTTATATTGTTATTGTTATTATTATTGTTAATTAGTATTCCTGTTCTTATTTGTATTACTATTGTTATTGTTAGCATTGTTACTATTACTATTATTATTTGTATTATTTGTCATCATCGCTTTATGTTTATTATTATTATTATCATTATCATCATAGCTATTTACAAACTTATATATCAATCATACTGCTTATAATAATAAATCATTTATATAAAGCTTGGAATTGATCGTCTACTCGTTATTATTGTCGTTGGTTATAATATATAATATTAGAACATATGAAGAGTTATTCTACTCCTCTACTCATTAGAATGGTTTTACGCAGTTGATTAGGCGATATAAGAGTTGACTAAGTGAATACACTAAACATCATGGTAAACAATATAGTGTTTATATTAGTTTTCGTTATCATCCATATATTTATAGCACACACACATAAGTATATATATGTCGATCTTAATACTTTTAATAATATGATTCGTCTATAAAATCCATGACAAAAGCAAGATGGTCCGATCAGGAGTTACCCGAAGTTGAATTGGCGTTCAATAGCGAATGGACCCGATGTTTCACAATGATCGAACTAAGGACATGACTAATTCAACCCGAGTACATTTGACTTAACTCAATAGTACATGAAACCTAAATACGACCTGTGCAAACCCGGCAAAAAAAATGTCAACGGGCGATCATACCCGGGAATGGATCGACTTGTAAATGGAACGCTCAGACCTGTCCGGCACCCGGGAATCCAATGATTCAAATGTGTTCGACCCAGTTGAACAAAACCTGACCAATCATGACGTGGGGCACTGACAATCAGAATCCTGACCTATCCGGGTCTGACCTGGTTCACCGTGGGTATACCCAGAACCTGTTTGAGAACTTGTTTTGACACCTCTACTCATGGGTATTATTTTCTTACATGTTGGGAACAGCTAGATGTTACCCCAATATTTACGATTACCACTTGCATCGAATGTTATCATGAAGTAAAATCTTAAGAAACATAAAACGGTCAATGTCTACGTTGTTAGACCCCTTATTGTCTTGGACAAAGAATGATGTCTATTGATCTTGAGGGAGATTTCACATGGGTTCCGGAAGACTGCCAGCCAAATGCCGCAAGAAAGTCAAGAAACTTAAAAAGGAGCAGTTGGATCTCAACATCGCATATAGGGTGTTATGCCCACTTTTAACACTTCCGAGGGCAACATCAAACACTTGCCAATACAAGTTGCCTAATTTTACAAGAAGCAATGCAAAACCCTGTAATACAAGTAAAGCACGATTAGGTAGACAAACACACTATAGCTATTTAATATTGTTCAACAAGATCATATCTTCACGAATTCATATATTCTCTAGAATGCATAATATAAGCACATGCTTTGACGGAGGACTACGTGTTTGCTTTTCTATATATATACAACTTTCGTTTCACGATACATGTAATATTTCTATATGGGACACAAACAAAAGATGAGGAGAAAGAGGGTTGTGATTGCATTTCAAACCCATGTGATTATGTTTTAAAGGAGGGGTTGTATTGTGAAAAATCCAAAAGAGGAAAAGTGCATGTATTGAGAAACATCTAAAAGAGGAAAAGTGCATGTATTGAGAAACATCTAAAAGAGGAAAATGGTGCATGTGTTGTGAAACGGAGGTAGTACATACTACCTCCGTTTCTCAATAAGTGAAACAATTTTTTTATTTGGAATAGTCACAATAAGTGCAACCAAACTCAAAATGGCAAAAAAAGTTCAATATTATTACAAATATGCCACTAAAAAGCAAGAGGGGATCACAACTATTTTGTTTCACCACTTGAATTACCCTACTTTTTTTATGGCTTCAACTTTCTCTCTCTACATTCCATGATATTCCCCCACTTTCTCTATGTTTCACTTATTGAGAAATGGAGGAAGTATATAGGTAGGATCTGCTAAAAACCGATCTTTTTACACATTTAACAAAAAATTTCTCATTTTATATTTTTGCTCATTTTAAGAAACTTTTGCTCATTTTAGGAAACTTTTGCTTATTTTACGAAACTTTTGCTCATTTTACAAGTTTTTTTCCATTTTTTTTGCTCATTTTACGTTTTTATTCATTTTAAGAAACTTTTGTTCAATTTACAATTTTTTGCTCATTATATATCCGCTGATAACCGACCTTTTTACACATTTAACAAATTTTTTCTCATTTTATATTTTTGCTCATTTTAAGAAACTTTTGCTCATTTTAGGAAACTTTTGCTTATTTTACGAAACTTTTGCTCATTTTACAAGTTTTTTTCCATTTTTTTTTGCTCATTTTACGTTTTTGTTCATTTTAAGAAACTTTTGTTCAATTTACAATTTTTTGCTCATTATAAGTTTTTTCTCAGTTTTTGCTCATTTTAATAAAAAAAATTTCATTTTATCTTTTTACTCATTTTATGTTGCAATTTTCAGCGTATAAAGGGGCAGGATCATATGAGAATGCTTCCTTACATGAGAAATGAGAATGAATCTCACCACACGATTGGATTAAAGTAACAACACTTGTTCATCAGAGGAATCCCCTGAAAAAACTTCGAGCCCAAAAAAAAAAGTATTTGTTTCGAAATTTATTTATCTAATTTCTTTTTCATTAGAGTTAGATCACTTTTTTATTAGAGTTACACCACTTGTTCATTAGAGTTATAGCGTGTAAAATCCATTCATTTCTCATATAAGTATGCATTCTCATATAAACTCACTTATATATATATGTATGTATATATATATACATATATACATATATATATATACATATATACATATATATATATACATATACATATATATATATACATATACATATACACATATACATATACACATATATACATACACATATATACATATACATATACACACATATACATATACACATATACATATACACATATATACATACACATATATACATATACATATACACATACACATATATACATATACACATATACATATACACATATATACATATACATATACACATATATACATATACACACATATACATATACACATATATACATATACACATATACATATACACATATATACATATACACATATATACATATACACATATACATATACACATATATACATATACACATATACACATATATACATATACACATATACACATATATATATATATATATATATATATATATATATATATATATATACATATATATATTATTTTAGAGAGAGGAAGGGATTTAAAGAGAAGTAGTGGAGAAATGGGGAGAAGCTGATGATGCATCTTGCTTCCCCAGTGGTTCTTATTTATAGGCAAAGCTTTTACAAGTGCCGTACCATTTTTACAAAACTATTTGTACTATTACAAATACTATTTGCTACAGTAAAAGTGAAAATACTATTCATACTATTCACATATTTTTCGGCTGTTTTTAAAGCTTCAGCCGCCTATTGTTTGTTGTATCTTATGATAACTGTTAAAATACTTATCTATTATTAGTTACAAGATAGATATTACAAGATTACTTTTTACATCCTGTCTTCGTAGTAGCTTGCGTTTATCTTGAAACGACTTCTTGTTGGCTCCCAGAAGATTCAATTCTATCTTCATCTTCCAAATCTTCTATTATGGGAACAGTAGTTTGTTGGTTTTTGCATATCTGGCATATATGATTATTAATTTGCTGCATCCCGCTACGGTATCTCTTCAAAGTATCTATGGTCATAAAATTTCGTGGAATATATCTGGTAACTGGTTCTTGGTCTGGATGGAGGAGACTCCATATCCAAGACTTTATAGTTTCCACTGCATCATAACCATATTCTTTACTTTGAGAATATTCTTTACTTTGAGAAATAACTAAGGTGTTAAGCTCTTTGTGATTTACCCATATTGGAGTCTTAACTATATTGCACAAAGCGTCATAAACTGCCTTTACCTTAACTGCTCGTTTTTCCCTGAGGATCTATGGTATATCATTTACATTTAACTCAGGTTTGGCTATAATTTCTTCAGAGATAAGATAACTACTTGTACATCCCATCTTAATAACTCGGATACATTGCTTTATCTCTTGATACGTAGCTTCGTCAGGGGCAGTGTAACATCTTACAAAGATCATAGTGGACTTTGTAATATTTAAATAATTTTTAGCTGCCTTGTATAACTGAGGAATTGACGATAACTCTTCTCCAGTCATAGTGTAGACGGAATTAAGAAGGCCACAATCGTATGCTGCTTTGACTAGTTTTGCATTACAGCCTGGTAATGCAATTAACTCGTTTATCTTTTTCAGAGGATTAGTGACATAACCTATGTCTATTTCTTGTTGATTATCTTTAATAGTCAACTCAGGGACTGTATTTAGCTTGTTTGCAAAACTCGGAAATTAGAAATATATTCTCGAACCAAAGGGTTCAAAGTTTGTTTTGTTCCAAGGGTTAATTTTTCCTTGAATGAGGTAGTATCTAGTACGAGAGTAGGAAATTCCATCTCGTTAATAACTAATTTAGGGCTAACTTGGTTTGGAGTATATCTTTGTAAGGACATATTTCTTCTATTCATAGGAGTATTAAATTTTTTGGTAATAACTCGATTTTTATAGTTTTGGCTACTGCCAATATCTGCTTGCTCCTTATCTGGATTGGTGGAAGCTGATCTTTTCATAAGAGTTAATTCTTCCATTAGCTCTTTTATTTGTATCTTTTGCTCCCGATTCTCTTGAATCAGTTGCTGCACTAACTCGGGAGAGGTAATCTGCATAGCAATTTTCATTAGTATTTAATAATTCAACAGAAAATTCATATTGATTGGTGGAAGCTGATCTTTTCATAAGAGTTAATTCTTCCATTAGCTCTTTTATTTGTATCTTTTGCTCCCGATTCTCTTGAATCAGTTGCTGCACTAACTCGGGAGAGGTAATCTGCATAGCAATTTTCATTCGTATTTAATAATTCAACAGAAAATTCATATTGATTGATGTCAGCTATTATTCTATTTATTTCCTTTCTTGTAATGGAATCTTGTAGTTTTTGGGTTAACCAACTCTTAACAGTTCTATTATCTGTTTTATTATGAATTACTATAAAAAATATAATTTTCAAGTTTTTTGATTCCATATTTTACTGCCTTTAACTCTTTTTTATTTATGTCCCAATTGATTTCATTTGCCTTAAAAGTTCCTGAATGATATCTACATATGTATTCTTTTTTATCATTTTTGTATCTGTGTTTTAATAATGCGCCATAACCATTATTGGTTTCACTAGCGTCTGTTTGAACTGTCCATATAAATTCTTTATCTTCATCTGGAAAGCTTAGTTTTGGTAAATTGCTAACTAATTCTTTGATTTTGTCTAAAATCTTAGTATCAGTGTCTTCCCATCTAAAATCATAGTCTTTTCGTAATTTTTTAGTAAGCGGTTCAGTATATTGTGATAGCTTAGGGATAAATTCCTTAACTTGATTTACTATTCCTAAGAATTTCTGTATTTCTTTCTTAGTATTAATCTCCCTTTGAAACTCTATAATTTTTTAGGCTATATGGTCTTGCATTTTTAGTCCTGCTTTATCTATTTCAAATCCTAAGAATTCAATTTGTGTTTTAAATAATTCCATTTTCTTTTTACTTAATACTATTCCACTATTTGTTATGATTTCTATAAATTGTTCTAATAATTTATAGTGTTCTTCCTGTGTTTTTGAATATATAAGTATATCATCTATGTATACTACACAATTTGATAATAGATTTAAATATTTATCCATAAATGCTTGGAATCTGCTAGGGGCATTTTTATATTCAAAAGGTAATACATTCCATTCATAAAATCCATTAGGGACCTTAAATGCTGTTAAATGTTTAGATTCTTCAGTTAATTTTAGTTGGTGAAAACCACTTTTACAGTCAAACTTTGAAAAATAATTATAACCTTGTATTTACCTCATTTTAAGTATCTTATTTGGTTTGGGGTAGTTATATATTATTGTTTTTTCATTTAAAATTCTATAATCTATAACCATTCTTGTTTTTCCTCTTTTTTGTTCCGAATGATTATTAACTATAAATGCACTGCTACTATGTTTTGAATTACTCTATTAACTTTGCATTTATTTTAGCTACCGAATTTTGTATATCTAAATCAACATTTATTGAGCAATCTAGATTTAAAGTTTCTCCTGTTTGGTTATCTTTTGGTATGTAGTCATTTTCTATTTTTCATCGATATTTTCATATATAGTCATTATTTCTATAGTTGCGATCGTATTTTTTCTTTTTAAATGTAGGTTTGTAATTTCTACTAGTTTCTATATAAGAATATTCTTCATCATTAGTAAGTGCATTAATTTCTTCTTCTGAATCAAAGTCTGATTCTACATGATTTGAATATCTAAATTATTGACTAGATTGTTCAGAGTTAGACTCTTCATTATTTTACGCTATATTATTTACTGCTATATTATTTACTTCAAGTATTTTTATTTCAGTATTTAAAGCTTCTATAGTAGTATTATTTAGTGTTTCGTTATCTGATTCATGGATTTCTGATATTTCAGTGTTGTCTTTGAGATTAGTTATAAGTTGTTCCTCTATTTTATCAAACCTATTGTTATACTCTATTTTAAGATTTTGTATTTCTTCATGAAAATTATTTTCTACTCTGTATACTTTATCTAATATTTGTTTGGTATTAATATGTATTATTTTGATAGATTCTTCTATTTTTCTCATTCTTTCATCATATTTTCTTTCTAGCTTTTTCAATTTTTTATAGATATCATTAATGGTTTTATTTTCCGGAGAATTATTTTCTATATTTTTTATTTGTACTAAATCATTTTCTTTAGCTAGTCTTCGTTCTCTATCAAATATTGTTTCTAATATCATTTGTTTTCTATCTATTATTAAATAGAATTTTCCTTCACTAATTTCCGCAAATTGTCTATCTTGATTGGTTTTGTATATTTTAAATGGACCATCATGGTATCTGATAATTTCCTCATCAATGATTTTTTCATTTGTATTCATGATCGTCCATCAATTACTCTTTTATATTCAATTTCTATTCTTTTCTTCAAAAGTAACTCTGGAAATAGTTGTGAATATTCTTTAATTATTTTCTTTTCTAGGATTTCATAACCTTGTTCTTCTAGTTCTACTGGTGCTTTAGTAGTATTACTAGATTTAATTGTATTTTCATTATTTTTATTATCTTTTATTAATTGCATGATTAATAATATGTTTGTATTTATTATTTTTAAATTAGTTCCTAAATTTTCTTCTTGTTCTAGTTCACTCATATGTATAGACTTGGTCTTCTATTTAATGTATAATTAATATAGTTTTCTTGTATTTTTTCAGCTATCTTTCCTGTTCTCTAATTTGTATATTCAGTAGTTCCATTTGGTCATCAAAAGGTTTTAAATCTTTTTCAATCTCATCATAATTATTATTTCTACTTAATGTTGCTTGTTCTAGTATTTGTATTTTATTTATGATAGCTATTTGTTTTTGATTTCTTAGTTCTATATTTTTAATATCTGATTCGATCGTTGATATAAAATATTGGTGATTAACTCGTCTTATAGCCTATTCTAGTTGTGATTTAGTTCTCATATGTATAGTGAATTTTGTAAGTGTTTAAGTTCTAATTTATCCGTTAAGCATCTATTCTTCCTATTTTTTAGATCAGTTAAATATTTTATTAATGCATCTTTCATTACATTATCTTTTCTACTATAGGTTTTATATAAATAATTTTCAAATTCTACTATTTTATCTTGTAGGATCCTGATTTGAAATTTTAACATGAAGTCTCTCATTTCTATATGTTCTTTAACGTTTCTTATTTGTTTTCATACTTAAATCAAACAAGTAAATAAGCAAGTAAGAGTAAATAGTCTTTTCTGTATGAACTCCTTTTAGACTCAATCCCTTTGCTCATAATAAACCTTAATCAGTTAATAATAATTCTATCAGCTTTCATATAAGTACTGCTAATCCGCTTTGCAACCCTTAAGCATTTAAGCAAAATTAAATAAATTCATGTTTTTTCAACCTCACCACATAGGTTTTATGCATCACGTCCTCAACGCCTTCTCATTTCTCAATGGCTAAACGGGCTCCTCGCTACCAATTGTCTCTTGGTTTCTAAACATGATTTTACTTAATTAGGGAAAGCATAATTAAGATAGCATACATCTTATATGAAATTATAGAATTATCTTAACAGATCTCAGTATTATTACAAACTAGGAGATTGAATTTAAATTCAGTTAAATATTTTATTAAAGCATCTTTCATTTCATTATCCTTTCTACTATAGGCTTCATATAAATAATTTTCAAATTCATCTATTTTATCTTGTAGGATCCTGATTTGAAATGTTAACATGAATTCTCTCATTTCTATTTGTTCTTTAACGTTTCTTATTTGTGTTTTCATACTTAAATCAAACAAGTAAATATGCAAGTAAGAGTAAATAGTCTTTTTTCTGTATGAACTCCTTTTAGACTCAATCCCTTTGCTCATAATAAACCTTAATCAGTTAATAATAATTCTATCAGCTTTCATATAAGTACTGCTAATCCGCTTTGCAAGCCTTAAGCATTTAAGCAAAATTAAATAAAAATTCATGTTTCTTCAACCTCACCACATAGGTTTTATGCATCATGCCCTCAACGCCTTCTCATTTCTCAACGGCTAAACGGGCTCCTGCTACCAATTTTCTCCTGGTTTCTAAACATGATTTTACTTAATTGGGGAAAGCATAATGAAGATAGCATACATCTTATATGAAATTATAGAATTATCTTAACAGATCACACTATTATTACAAACTAGGGGATTGAATTTAAATTCAGTTCATAAGAAAGAGGGTTACCTTATCTGCTTCCATAGTTTGATAATGAGGTATCTTGAGAAATAAGCTCTAAGTGAATAGCTCCGGTCTTTTATGAATAGTAGCTCTGATACAAACTAAGGGTGAAGTGTGATTATTTTAGAGAGATGAAGGGATTTAGAGAGAAGTAGTGGAGAAATGGGGAGAAGCTGATGATGCTTCTTGCTTCCCCAGTGGTTCTTATGTATAGGCAAAGCTTTTACAAGTGCCGTACCATTTTTACAAAACTATCATACTATTACAAATACTATTTGTTACGGTAAAAGTGAAAATACTATTCATACTATTCACATATTTTTCGGTTGTTTTTAAAGCTTCAGCCTTTGTTGTTTGGCTGTATCTTATGATAATCGCTTTTCAATACTTATCTATTATCTCGTTACATGATAGATATTACAAGATTACTTTTTACATCCTGTCTTCGTAGTAGCTTGCGTTTATCTTGACACGACTTCTTGTTGGGCCCGAGAAGATTCGATTCTATCTTCATCTTCCATATCTTCTATTATGGGAAAAGTAGTTTGTTGGTTTTTGCATATCTGGCATATATGATTATTATTTTGCTGCATCCAGCTACATTATCTCTTCAAAGTATCTATGGTCATAAAATTTCGTGGAATATATCTGGTAACTGGTTCTTGGTCTGGATGAAGGAGACTCCATATCCAAGACTTTATAGTTTCTACTGCATCATAACCATATTCTTTACTTTGAGAAATAACTAAGGTGTTAAGCTCTTTGTGATTTACCCATACCGGAGTCTTAACTATATTGCACAAAGCGTCATAAATTGCCTTTACCTTAATCGCTCGCTTTTCCCGAAGGATCTCCCGGTATATCATTTACATTTAACTCAGGCTGGGCTATAATTTATTCAGGGATAAGATAACTACTTGTACATCCCATCTTAATAACTCTAATACATTGCTTTATCTCTTGATACGTAGCTTCGCCAGGGGCAGTGTAACATCTTACAAAGATCATAGGGGACTTTGTAATATTTAAATAATTTTTAGCTGCCTTGTATAACTGAGGAATTGACGATAGCTCTTCGCCAGTCATAGTGTAGACGGAATTGAGAAGGCCATATCGTATCTTTGCTTTGACTAGTTTTACATTACAGCCTGGTAATGCAATTAACTCGTTTATCTTTTTCGGAGGATTAGTGACATAACCTCTCGTGTATTTCTTGTTGATTATCTTTAATAGTCAACTCGGGACTGTATTTATCTTGTTTACAATAACTCGGAAATTAGAAATATATTCACGAACCTAAGGGTTCATAGTTTGTTTTGTTCCAAGGGTTAGTTTTTCCTTTGAATGAGGTAGTATCTGGTACGAGAGTAGGAAATTCATCTCGTTAATAACTATTTTAGGGCTAACTTGGTTTGTAGTATATCTTTGTAAGGACATATTTCTCCTATTCATAATAGTATTAAATTTTTTGGTAATAACGCGATTTTTATAGTTTTGGCTACTGCCAATATCTGCTTGCTCCTTATCTGGATTGGTGAAAGCTGCACTTTTCGTAAGAGCTACTTCTTCCATTAGCTCTTTTATTTGTATCTTTTGCTCCCGGTTTTTCTTGAATCAGTTGCTGCACTAACTCTGGAGAGATAATCTGCATAGCAATTTTCATTAGTCTTTAATAATTCAACAGAAAATTCATATTGATTGACGTCAACTATTATTCTATTTATTTCCTTTCTTGTAATGGAATCTTGTAGTTTTTGGGTTAACCAACTCTTAACAGTTCTATTATCTGTTCTAATTATGAATTTACTATAAACAATATCATTTTCAAATTTTTTGATTCCATATTTTACTGCCTTCAACTCTTTTTTATTTATGTCCCAATTGATTTCATTTGCCATAAAAGTTGCTGAATGATCTCTACATATGTATTCTTTTTTATCATTTTTGTATATGTATTTTAATATTGCGCCATAACCATTATTGGTTTCACTAGCATCTGTTTCAACTATCCATATAAATTCTTTATCCTCATCTGGAAAGCTTAGTTTTGGTAAATTGCTAATTAATTCTTTGATTTTTTTCTAAAATCTTAGTATCGTTGTCTTCCCATCTAAAATCGTAGTCTTTTCGTAATTTTTTATTAAGTGGTTCAGTATATTGTGGTAGCTTAGGGATAAATTCCCTAACTTGATTTACTATTGCTAAGAATTTCTATAATTCTTTCTTAGTATTAATCTCCCTTTGAAACTCTATAATTTTTTGGGCTATATGGTCTTGCATTTTTATTCCTGCTTCATCTATTTCAAATCCTAAGAATTCAATTTGTGTCTTAAATAATTCCATTTTCTTTTTATTTAATACTATTCCACTATTTGTTATGATTTCTATAAATTGTTCTAATAATTTATAGTGTTCTTCCTGTGTTTTTGAATATATAAGTATATCACCTATGTATACTACACAGTTTGATAATTGATTTAAATATTTATCCATATATAAATGCTTGGAATCTGCCAGGGGCATTTTTATATCCAAAAGGTAATACATTCTTTTCATAAAATCCATTAGGGACCTTAAATGCTGTTAATTGTTTAGATTCTTCAGTTAATTTTAGTTGGTGAAAACCACTTTTACAGTCAAACTTTGAAAAATAATTATAACCTTGTATTTGCCTCATTTTAAGTATCTTATTTGGTATGAGGTAGTTATAGGTTATTGTTTTTTCATTTAAAATTCTATAATCTATAACCATTCTTATTTTTCCTCTTTTTTGTTCCGAATGATTATTAACTCTAAATGCACTTGCTACTATGTTTTGAATTACTTGGTCTTATTAGTTCTCCAGCTACTAGTTTTGTTATATGCATTTTAAATTCTTTTTCATCTCGCTGTGTATTTTAAAGGGTTTTTGGAATATTATGCTATTTGGGTCTTTTAACGTTATTTTTATTTCAGTTTTATGCTTATGCCAGTTTGCTAGAGGATTGTCGTTGCATAGTTCTTCTAATTTTGTTTTTAAAGGAGTAAGCTTATCTAAATGTAGTATACAGATTTCTATAATTTCGAAATTGTTAATATTTTCCTTTTTGGTCGTCATTTTTTGGATTAATTGTGCTTCTTCACCTATTTTACATTTTTCCACTCTATTGGTATTCGCTCTCTATTTTTAACTACTTTAGCTCTTAACTTATGTTTACAAGGGGTGAATAATGTAAGGAATTCTTTATCTATACTAAATGGTTTATATTGGTTAAGAAAGTTGGTTCCTAATATGATATCTTTTCCTATTAATTCAAAGCAATATACTTTAGGTATAATAAGTATTTTATTCCAAATTTGTATTCGTACATTTGTTTGATAAAGAGTAATTTTACTACTATTGTTATTAAATTCATTTATCCTAAATGGTGTGTTTAAGTTTTTCCATTATGGTAAACAATTTTCTTTCATAATTGTTGTTTGTGCTCCTGTATCTACCATTGGTGTATAATATCTACTTTTATATCCTTCAAAGATTATTTTTATTAAAATATAGATTAAATTACTCATTTTTGTTAAGGATTGCTAATTCATTTTTCATTTTTGGTAATTTTTGTTCTAATATTTCTATGTTTCTTATCTTCTTTTGTTCTTCGTCGGATAATGTTCTTATACTATCTCTATGGCATCCTGCAATACATTAATATGTGTAATCTTTGACTTATATAGGCTTTCTCCTCTTTTGCTATCTCTATATGTTTTTGTAATTTTATTAATTCTATTAAACTTGGTATAGCATTACTCATTGATTATTCTAGTTCTAGACTGGGTTTGATTATAAGTAAATTCAAAATAGTCTTGTTCTATTTTCCAGGGTTTAACCTTTTCTACAAATTCTTTTCCTAATACTATCTTATTATTTAGGGTTATAACATATTCAATATTTATATCTTGTAGTGCAATTTTTGTTGTAAGAATTATTAGTCTATTAAAATTCTCATTAATGTTTATTATTTGGTTTGCCAAATATTTCTAATGGAATTGAATTGCTTTCAGCAGTAACATCGAGCTTTGCAGTTACACTCTTTGTTCCTATTTGTATAATTATATAATATTCTTGTGATTTTATTTGAATAGATAAGTTCTCATTTCGTTCTTTTCTGGATCTAGAGATACTTAAGCGTTTTTTCACTATTTCTAAGTCGTCATAATTAGGTTTAGAATATAATTTAAGTCCTTTCTCTATAGGTAATATTAGATCAGCAAAAGGGGGATCAATAGTAATTGGTCTTAATTTGTTTTTTGTATAGATTTGATGTTGATTGGTTAATATATAAGCATTTTTGCATTGTACTTGTCATAACTTTTGATCCATTTGTCATGTTTATTCCTCCTAACATCCAATATAGGACTAATGCCTTTTCTATGTTTTGGCCAGTTAGACTTACCGAATAATTTGGTTTAATTATAAATCGACCTTTTGATAAATAAGATTTCCTTTAAGTTGTGCTATAATAGCGTGCTCTATAGGCTCTTTAATTCTATCATCAGCTAATTGTAATTCTAAAGGGGTATTTATTCCTTCTTTAGCACAGGCTTTTATTATTATTTCTACAGCTGCTAATTCTACAAATCAAAATGTGATTGGTTTATCTTTTAACACGTTAATTTTAGCTATTTCTTCATATAATACTTCTTGTGTAATTAATGGGACTTTAGTGTTGCCTTGTACTTGTGTTATATCTATAACATGTTCTCTATCACCTATAATTAAATATTCTTCCTTTTTCTTTTTAAAATACTTAGTTAAATTGGTTAATTCAAATTTTTTCTTCTCAATTATCTTATTGGGTGACAATGTAAATCCTTCATACTTCAATAAATTGTATCTTTGTAAATCAAAAATAGCTCTTTGATTCTTACGTTGTACTTGTTATGTCTTCGTCGTTATCAACTTCTTGTAGCTCTTTATCCATTACAATCAGTTTCAGTATTATCTTCTTCTGTATTACTTATTATTCATTAGTTTCATTACTATCTGTTTCGTATTCTAAAACGTATATTTCTTCATCGGGTGGTATATTAGTTTTTCCTAATTCATATTCAGCTATATGTAATTCAATAAAATTTATGTTTTTGATATTTTTATTGGCGCTTTTATTTGTTTTAGTTTTACATTCTCTTGCTATATGACCTATCTGGCCACAATTATAACATTGACATTTTTTATGGTTATTAAAATACTTATAAACTTTTCTTTTAACAAAGTAATTCCTATTTGATTTTTTCTTGTTTTTATATTTTCCATAAGGTTTGAATCTTTTGTATTTTCTTTTTTGTAGTTTGGTTCTTTTAGTTTTATATTTCCTATGTAATTTATGACATCCATATCTTACGCAACAATTACTTATTTTAGCTTGTTTTCTAAATGCTTTTTGGTTATTAACTTCAATACAATAGTTTATATACCATGTTTGTAAAAATGCTAGTTGTTCTCCTAAGGTTCCTGATTTAGGTTCTTTAGCATATGCTTCTTGTACCATAGTATATATAGGTATTGGTAATTTTTCAAAATATAAATTTCTTAATATAGCTAGTTGCTCGGGTTCTTCATGTCCAATTTCATAATAATTTAGTTGAAATGCACAATTATATCTTTTTAAATCTTCTGGACACATAGAACATATTTCCATATTGTATAATTGAGAATTACTATATTCTTTTTTAGCTTCTAAATGTTTTGCGTCAGCATTTAAATTGCAAAATTCTCTTCTAATAGCTACTTCATATTTTTTCAACATTTGTGTTGATTCTGTCATTTCTTGTCCCTCTATTTTAGTACTTCTTAGTTCTGTTTGATCAATTGTTCCTATACATGCTAACCATTTTCTAACTATTCCTACAATTGTTCCTTCAATATTATTAGCGGACATACTAATTGGTATTTTTGCTTCTATTAACTTTGCCTTTATTTTAGCTACCCAATTTTGTATATCTAAATCAACATTTATTGAGCAATCTAGATTTAAAGTTTCTCCTGTTTGGTTATCTTTTGGTATGTAGTCATTTTCTATTTTTCTTTTATATTTCCATATATAGTCATTATTTCTATAGTTGCGATCGTATTTTTTCTTTTTAAATGTAGGTTTGTAATTTCTACTAGTTTCTATATAAGAATATTAATATTCTTCATCATTAGTAAGTGCATTAATTTCTTCTTCCGAATCAAAGTCCGATTCTACTTGATTTGAATATCTAAATTCTTGACTAGATTGTTCATAGTTAGACTCTGCATTATTTTGCTCTATATTGTTTACTGCAATATTATTTACTTCAAGTCTTTTTATTTCAGTATTTAAAGCTTCTATAGTAGTATTATTAAGTGTTTCGTTATCCGATTCATGGATTTCGATATTTCGAGTGTTATCTTTGAGATTAGTTATAAGTTGTCCCTCTATTTTATCAAACCTATTGTTATACTCTATTTCAAGATTTTGTATTTCTTCATTAAAATTATTTTCTACTCTGTATACTTTATCTAATATTTGTTTGGTATCAATATGTATTATTTTGGTAGATTCTTCTATTTTTCTCATTCTTTCATCATATTTTCTTTCTAGCTTTTCCAATTTTTTATAGAAATCATTAATGGTTTTATTTTTTGGAGAATTATTTTCTATATTTGTTATTTGTACTAAATCGTTTTCTTTAGCTAGTCTTAGTTCTCTATCAAACATTGTTTCTAATATCATTTGTTTTCGATCTATTATTAAATAGAATTTTCCTTCACTAATTTCCGCAAATTGTCTATCTTGATTGGTTTTGTATATTTTAAATGGACCATCGGGGTATCCGATAATTTCCTCATCAATGATTTTTTTCATTTTTATTCATGATTGTTCATCAATTACTCTTTTATATTCAATTTCTATTCTTTTCTTGAAAAGTAACTCTGGAAATAGTTGTGAATATTCTTTAATTATTTTCTTTTCCAGGATTTCATAACCTTGTTCTTCTAGTTCTACTGGTACTTTAGTAGTATTACTAGATTCAATTGTATTTTCATTATTTTTATTATCTTTTATTAATTGCATGATTAATAATATGTTTGTATTTATTATTTTTAAATTAGTTCCTAAATTTTCTTCTTGTTCTAGTTCACTCATTTGTATGGACTTGGTCTTCTATTTAATGTATAATTAATATAGTCTTCTTGTATTTTTTTCAGCTATCTTTTCCTCGTTCTCTAATTTGTATATTCAGTAGTTCTATTTGGTCATCAAAAGGTTTTAAATCTTTTTCAATCTCATCATGATTATTATTTCCACTTAATATTGCTTGTTCTAGTATTTGTATTTTATTTATGATAGTTATTTATTTTTGATTTCTTAGTTCTATAATTTTAATATCTAATTAGATCGTTGATATAAAATATTGGTGATTAACTCGTCTTATAGCCTTTTCTAGTTGTGATTTAGTTGTCATATTTATAGTGAATTTTGTAAGTGTTTAAGTTCTAATTCATCCGTTAAGTATCTATTTTTTCTATTTTTTAAATCAGTTAAATATTTTATTAAAGCATCTTTCATTTCATTATCTTTTCTACTATAGGCTTCATATAAATAATTTTCAAATTCATCTATTTTATCTTGTAGGATCCTGATTTGAAATGTTAACATGAATTCTCTCATTTCTATATGTTCTTTAACGTTTCTTATTTGTGTTTTCATACTTAAATCAAACAAGTAAATATGCAAGTAAGAGTAAATAGTCTTTTTTCTATATGAACTCCTTTTAGACTCAATCCCTTTGCTCATAATAAACCTTAATCGGTTAATAATAATTCTATCGGCTTTCATATAAGTACTGCTAATCCGCTTTGCAACCCTTAAGCATTTAAGCAAAATTAAATAAAAATTCATGTTTTTTCAACCTCACCACATAGGTTTTATGCATCATGCCCTCAACTCCTTCTCATTTCTCAACTGCTAAACAGGCTCTTGCTACCAATTTTCTCCTGGTTTCTAAACATGATTTTACTTAATTGGGAAAAGCATAATGAAGATAGCATACATCTTATATGAAATTATAGAATTATCTTAACGGATCTCGGTATTATTACAAACTAGGGGATTGATATTAAATTCAGTTCATAAGAAAGAGGGTTACCTTATCTGCTTCCATAGTTTGATAATGAGGTAGCTTGAGAAATAAGCTCGAAGTAAATAGCTCCGGTCTTTTATGAATAGTAGCTCGATACAAACTAAGGGTGAAGCGTGATTATTTTAGAGAGAGGAAGGGATTTAGAGAGAAGTAGTGGAGAAATGGGGAGAAGGCGATGATGCTTCTTGCTTCCCAGTGGTTCTTATGTATAGGCAAAGCTTTTACACGTGCCGTACCATTTTTACAAAACTATCATACTATTACAAATACTATTTGTTACAAGAAAAGTGAAAATACTATTCATACTATTCACATATTTTTCGGTTGTTTTTAAAGCTTCAGCCGCTTGTTGTTTGGTTGTATCTTATGATAACTGTTTCAATACTTATCTATTATCTGTTACATGATAGATATTACAAGATTACTTTTTACATCCTGTCTTTGTAGTAGCTTGCGCTTATCTTGACACGACTTCTTGTTGGCTCCCGGAAGATTCGATTCTATCTTCATCTTCCATATCTTCTATTATGGGAAAAGTAGTTTGTTGGTTTTTGCATATCCGGCATATATGATTATTATTTTGCTGCATCCAGCTACATTATCTCTTCAAAGTATCTATGGTCATAAAATTTCGTGGAATATATCTCGTAATCGGTTCTTGGTCTGGATGGAGGAGACTCCATATCCAAGACTTTATAGTTTCTACTGCATCATAACCATATTCTTTACTTTGAGAAATAACTAAGGTGTTAAGCTCTTTGTGATTTACCCATACTTGAGTCTTAACTATATTGCACAAAGCGTCATAAATTGCCTTTACCTTAACTGCTCGCTTTTCCCGAAGGATCTCTGGTATATCATTTACATTTAACTCAGGCTGGGCTATAATTTCTTCAGGGATAAGATAACTACTTGTACATCCCATCTTAATAACTCCAATACATTGCTTTATCTCTTGATACGTAGCTTCGCCGGGGCAGTGTAACATCTTACAAAGATCATAGAGGACTTTGTAATATTTAAATAATTTTTAGCTGCCTTGTATAACTGAGGAATTGACGATAGCTCTTCTCCAGTCATAGTGTAGACGGAATTGAGAAGGCCATAGTCGTATGCTGCTTTGACTAGTTTTACATTACAGCCTGGTAATGCAATTAACTCGTTTATCTTTTTCAGAGGATTAGTGACATAACCTCTGTGTATTTCTTGTTGATTATCTTTAATAGTCAACTCAGGGACTGTATTTATCTTGTTTACAATAACTCGGAAATTAGAAATATATTCTCGAACCTAAGGGTTCATAGTTTGTTTTGTTCCAAGAGTTAGTTTTTCCTTTGAATGAGGTAGTATCCGGTACGAGAGTAGGAAATTCATCTCGTTAATAACTATTTTAGGGCTAACTTGGTTTGTAGTATATCTTTGTAAGGACATATTTCTCCTATTCATAATAGTATTAAATTTTTTGGTAATAAAGCGATTTTTATAGTTTTGGCTACTGCCAATATCTGCTTGCTCCTTATCCGGATTGGTGAAAGCTTGCACTTTTCGTAAGAGCTACTTCTTCCATTAGCTCTTTTATTTGTATCTTTTGCTCCCGGTTTTTCTTGAATCGGTTCTTTGCACTAACTCTCGGAGAGATAATCTGCATAGCAATTTTCATTAGTCTTTAATAATTCAACGAGAAAATTCATATTGATTGACGTCAACTATTATTCTATTTATTTCCTTTCTTGTAATGGAATCTTGTAGTTTTTGGGTTAACCAACTCTTAACAGTTCTATTATCTGTTCTAATTATGAATTTACTATAAACAATATCATTTTCAAATTTTTTGATTCCATATTTTACTGCCTTCAACTCTTTTTTATTTAAGTCCCAATTGATTTCATTTGCCATAAAAGTTGCTGAATGATCTCTACATATGTATTCTTTTTTATCATTTTTGTATATGTATTTTAATATTGCGCCATAACCATTATTGGTTTCACTAGCATCTGTTTCAACTATCCATATAAATTCTTTATCTTCATCTGGAAAGCTTAGTTTTGGTAAATTGCTAATTAATTCTTTGATTTTTTCTAAAATCTTAGTATCGGTGTGTTCCCATCTAAAATCGTAGTCTTTTCGTAATTTTTTTTTAAGTGGTTCAAGTATATTGTGGTAGCTTAGGGATAAATTCCCTAACTTGATTTACTATTGCTAAGAATTTCTATAATTCTTTCTTAGTATTAATCTCCCTTTGAAACTCTATAATTTTTTGGGCTATATGGTCTTGCATTTTTATTCTCGCTTCATCTATTTCAAATCCTAAGAATTCAATTTGTGTCTTAAATAATTCCATTTTCTTTTTATTTAATACTATTCCACTATCTGTTATGATTTCTATAAATTGTTCTAATAATTTATAGTGTTCTTCCCGTGTTTTTGAATATATAAGTATATCATCTATGTATACTACACGGTTTGATAATCGATTTAAATATTTATCCATAAATGCTTGGAATCTGCTAGGGGCATTTTTATATCCAAAAGGTAATACATTCTTTTCATAAAATCCATTAGGGACCTTAAATGCTGCTAATTGTTTACCATCTGTTAATTTTAGTTGGTGAAAACCACTTTTACAGTCAAACTTTGAAAAATAATTATAACCTTGTATTTGCCTCATTTTAAGTATCTTATTTGGTATGAGGTAGTTATATGTTATTGTTTTTTCATTTAAAATTCTATAATCTATAACCATTCTTGTTTTTCCTCTTTTTTGTTCCGAATGATTATTAACTCTAAATGCACTGCTACTATGTTTTGAATTACTTGGTCTTATTAGTTCTCCAGCTACTAGTTTTGTTATATGCATTTTCAATTCTTTTTCATCTCGCTGTGTATTTTAAAGGGTTTTTGAGATACTATGCTATTTGGGTCTTTTAACGTTATTTTTATTTCAGTTTTATGCTTATGCCGTTTGCTAGAGGATTGTCGTTGCATAGTTCTTCTAATTTAGATTTTAAAGGAGTAAGCTTATCTAAATGTAGTATACCGATTTCTATAATTTCGAAACTGTTAATATTTTCCTTTTTGGTCGTCATTTTTTGGATTAATTGTGCTTCTTCACCTATTTTACATTTTTCCACTCTATTGGTATTCGCTCTCTATTTTTAACTACTTTAGCTCTTAACTTATGTTTACAAGGGGTGAATAACGTAAGGAATTCTTTATCTATACTAAATGGTTTATATTGGTTAAGAAAGTTGGTTCCTAATATGATATCTTTTCCTATTAATTCAAAGCAATATACTTTGGGTATAATAAGTATTTTATTCCAAATTTGTATTCGTACATTTGTTTGATAAAGAGTAATTTGACTACTATTGTTATTAAATCCATTTATCCTAAATGGTGTGTTTAACTTTTTCCATTTTGGTAAACAATTTTCTTTCATAATTGTTATTTGTGCTCCTGTATCTACCATTGGTGTATAATATCTACTTTTATATCCTTCAAAGATTATTCTTATTAAAATATAGATTAAGTTACCTATTTTTGTTAACGATTACTTATTCATTTTTCATTTTACGTAATTTTTGTTCTAATATTTCTATGTTTCTTATCTTCTTTTTTTCTTCGTCGGATAATGTTCTTATACTATCTCTATGGCATCTTGCAATACATAATATGTGTAATCTTTGACTTATATAGGCTTTCTCCTCTTTTGCTATCTATATCTGTTTTTGTATTCTTATTAATTCTATTAAACTTGGTATAGCATTACTCATTGATTATTCTAGTAATAGACTCGGGTTTGATTATAAGTAAATTCAAAATAGTCTTGTTCTATTTTCCAGGGTTTCTAAAAATTCTTTTCCTAATACTATCTTATTATTTAGGGTTATAACATATTCAATATTTATATCTTATAGTGCAATTTTTGTTGTAGGAATTATTAGTCTATTAAAATTCTCATTAATGTTTATTATTTGGTTTGACAATTTTCTAATGGAATTGAATTGCTTTCAGCAGTAACATCAAGCTTTGCAGTTAAACTCTTTGTTCCTATTTGTATAATTATATAATATTCTTGTGATTTTATTTGAATAGATAAGTTCACATTTCGTTGTTTTCTAGATCTAGAGATACTTAAGCGTTTTTTCACTATTTCTAAGTCGTCATAATTAGGTTTAGAATATAATTTTAGTCCTTTATCTATAGGTAATATTAGATCAGCAAAAGGGGGATCTATAGTAATTGGTCTTAATTTGTTTTTTGTATAGATTTGATGTTGATTGGTTAATATATACGCATTTTTGCATTGGACTGTCATAACTTTTGATCCATTTGTCATGTTTATTCCTCCTAACATCCAATATAGGACTAATGCCTTTTTTCTATGTTTTGGTCAGTTAGACTTACCGAATAATTTGGCTTAATTATAAATCTTACCTTTTGATAAATAAGATTTCCTTTAAGTTGTGCTATAATAGCATGCTCTATAGGCTCTTTAATTCTATCATCAGCTAATTGTAATTCTAAAGGGGTATTTATTCCTTGTTTAGAATAGGCTTTTATTATTATTTCTACAGCTGCTAATTCTACAAATCTAAATGTGATTGGTTTATCTTTTAACACGTTAAGTTTAGCTATTTCTTCATATAATACTTCTTGTGTAATTAATGGTACTTTAGTGTTGCCTTGTACTTGTGTTATATCTATAATATGTTCTCTATCAGCTATAACCAAATATTCTTCCTTTTTCTTTTTAAAATACTTTGTTAAATTGGTTAATTCAAATTTTTTCTTCTCAATTATCTTATTGGGTGACAATGTAAATCCTTCATACTTCAATGAATTGTATCTTTGTAAATCAAAAATAGCTCTTTGATTCTTATGTTGTACTGTTATGTCTTCATCGTAATCAACTTCTTGTAGCTCTTTATCCATTACTATCAGTTTCAGTATTATCTTCTTCTGTATTACTTATTATTTCATTAGTTTCATTACTATCTGTTTCGTATTCGAAAACGTATATTTCTTCATCGGGTGGTATATTAGTTTTTCCTATTTCATATTTAGCTATATGTAGTTCAAGAAAATTTACGTTTTTGATATTTTTATTGGCGTTTTTATTTGTTTTAGTTTTACATTCTCTTGCTATATGACCTATCTGTCCACAATTATAACATTTACATTTTTTAGGGTTATTAACATACTTATAAACTTTTCTTTTAATAAAAAGTAATTGCTATTTGATTTTTTCTTATTTTTATATTTTCCATAAGGTTTGAATCTTTTATATCTTCTTTTTAGTAGTTTGGTTCTTTTAGTTTTATATTTCTTATGTAATTTATGACATCCATATCTTTCGCAACAATTACTTATTTTAGCTTGTTTTCTAAATGCTTTTTGGTTATTAACTTCAATACAATAGTTTCTATACCATGTTTGTAAAAATGCTATCTGTTCTCCTAAGGTTCCTGATTTAGGTTCTTTAGCATATGCTTCTTGTACCATAGTATTTATAGGTATTGGTAATTTTTCAAAATATAATTTTCTAAATATAGCTAGTTGCTCAGGTTCTTCAGTTCCTATTTCATAATAATTTAGTTGAAATGCACAATTATATATTTTTAAATCTTCTAGACACATAGAACATATTTCTATATTGTATAGTTGAGATTTACTATATCCTTTTTTAGCTTCTAAATGTTTTGCGTCAGCATTTAAATTGCCAAATTCTCTTCTAATAGCTACTTCATATTTTTTCAACATTTGTGTTGATTCTGTCATTTCTTGTCCTTCTATTTTAGTACTTCTTAGTTCTGTTTGATCTATTGTTCCTATACATGCTAACCATTTTCTAACTATTCCTACAATTGTTCCTTCAATATAATTAGTGCACATACTAATTGGTATTTTTGCTTCTATTAAATTTGCATTTATTTTAGCTACCCAATTTTGTATATCTAAATCAACATTTATTGAGCAATCTAGATTTAAAGTTTCTCCTGTCTGGTTATGTTTTGGTATGTAGTCATTTTCTATTTTTCTTCGATATTTCCATATATAGCCATTATTTCTATAGTCGCGATCGTATTTTTTCTTTCTAAATGTAGGTTTGTAATTTCTACTAGTTATTCCTCATCATTAGTTAGTGCATTAATTTCTTCTTCTGAATCAAAGTCTGATTCTACATGATTTGAATATCTAAATTCTTGACTAGATTGTTTAGAGTTAGACTCTTCATTATTTTCCTCTATATTGTTTACTGCTATATTATTTACTTCAAGTCTTTTTATTTCAGTATATAAAGCTTCTATAGTAGTATTATTTAGTGTTTCATTATCTGATTCATGGAATGCTGATATTTCAGTGTTATCTTTGAGATTATTATAAGATGTTCCTCTATTTTTTCAAACCTATTGTTATACTCTATTTTAAGATTTTGTATTTCTTCATTAAAATGATTTTCTACTCTGTATACTTTATCTAATATTTGTTTGGTATTAATATGTATTATTTTGATAGATTCTTCTATTTTTTCTCATTCTTTCATCATATTTTCTTTCTAGCTTTTCCAATTTTTTATAGATATCATTAATGGTTTTATTTTCTGGAGAATTATTTTCTATATTTGTTATTTGTACTAAATCGTTTTCTTTAGCTAGTCTTTGTTCTCTATCAAATATTGTTTCTAATATCATTTGTTTTCTATCTATTATTAAATAATTTTTTCCTTCACTAATTTCAGCAAATTGTCTATCTTGATTGTTTTTGTATATTTTAAATGGACCATCAGGATATATGATAATTTCCTCATCAATGATTTTTTCATTTTTATTCATGATTGTTCATCAATTACTCTTTTATATTCAATTTCTATTCTTTTCTTCAAAAGTAACTCTGGAAATAGTTGTGAATATTCTTTAATTATTTTCTTTTCTAGGATTTCATAACCTTGTTCTTCTAGTTCTACTGGTGCTTTAGTAGTATTACTAGATTTAATTGTATTTTCATTATTTTTATTATCTTTTATTAATTGCATGATTAATAATATGTTTGTATTTATTATTTTTATATTAGTTCCTAAATTTTCTTCTTGTTCTAGTTCACTCATATGTATAGACTTTGTCTTCTATTTAATGTATAATTAATATAGTCTTCTTGTATTTTTTGAGCTATCTTTTCCTGTTCTCTAATTTTTATATTCAGTAGTTCTAGTTGGTCATCAAAAGGTTTTAAATATTTTTCAATCTCATCATAATTATTATTTCCACTTAATGTTGCTTGTTCTAGTATTTGTATTTTATTTATGATAGCTATTTGTTTTTGATTTCTTAGTTCTATATTTTTAATAGCTGATTCGATCGTTGATATAAAATATTGGTGATTAACTCGTCTTTTAGCCTTTTCTAGTTGTGATTTAGTTGTCATATGTATAGTGAATTTTGTAACTGTTTAAGTTCTAATTTATCCGTTAAGTATCTATTTTTCCTATTTTTTAGATCAGTTAAATATTTTATTAAAGCATCTTTCATTTCATTTTCTTTTCTTCTATAGGCTTCATATAAATAATTTTCAAATTCATCTATTTTATCTTGTAGGATCCTGATTTGAAATTTTAACATGAAGTCTCTTATTTCTATATGTTCTTTAACGTTTCTTATTTGTGTTTTCATACATAAATCAAACAAGTAAATAGGTAAGTAAGAGTAAATAGTCTTTTCTGTATGAACTCCTTTTAGACTCAATCCCTTTGCTCATAATAAACCTTAATCAGTTAATAATAATTCTATCAGCTTTCATATAAGTACTGCTAATCCGCTTTGCAACCCTTAAGCACTTAAGCAAAAATAAATAAATTCATGCTTTTCAACCACACCACATAGGTTTTATGCATCAGGCCCTCAACGCCTTCTCATTTCTCAACGGCTAAACGGGATCCTGCTACCAATTGTCTCTTGGTTTCTAAACATGATTTTACTTAATTGGGGAAAGCATAATTAAGATAGCATACATCTTATATGAAATTATAGAATTATCTTAACAGATCTCAGTATTATTACAAACTAGGGGATTGAATTTAAATTTAATTCATAAGAAAGAGGGTTACCTTATCTGCTTCCATAGTTTGATAATGGAATATCTTGAGAAATAAGCTCTAAGTGAATAGCTTCGGTCTTTTATGAATAGTAGCTCTGATACCAATTAAGGGTGAAGCGTGATTATTTTAGAGAGAGGAAGGGATTTAGAGAGAAGTAGTGGAGAAATGGGGGAGAAGCTGATGATGCCTCTTGCTTCCCTAGTGGTTCTTATTTATAGGCAAAGCTTTTACAAGTGCCGTACCATTTTTACAAAACTATTCATACTATTACAAATACTATTTGCTACAGTAAAAGTGAAAATACTATTCATACTATTAACATATTTTTCGGCTGTTTTTAAAGCTTCAGCCGCCTATTGTTTAACTGTATCTTATGATAACTGTTACAATACTTATCTATTATCTGTTACAAGATAGATATTACAAGATTACTTTTTACATCCTGTCTTTGTAGTAGCTTGCGTTTATCTTGACACGACTTCTTGTTGGCTCCCAGAAGATTCGGTTCTATCTTCATCTTTCATATCTTCTATTATGGGAACTGTAGTTTATATATATGATTATTATTTTGCTGCATCCAGCTACAATATCTCTTCAAAGTATCTATGGTCATAAAATTTCGTGGAATATATCTCGGTAACTGGTTCTTGGTCTGTATGGAGGAGACTCCATATCCAAGACTTTATAGTTTCTACTGCATCATAACCATATTCTTTACTTTGAGAAACAACTAAGGTGTGAAGCTCTTTGTGATTTACCCATACTGGAGTCTTAACTATATTGCACAAAGCGTCATAAATTACCTTGACCTTAACTGCTCGCTTTTCCCGGAGGATCTTTGGTATATCATTCACATTTAACTCAGGCTGGGCTATAATTTCTTCAGGGATAAGATAACTACTTGTACATCCCATCTGAATAACTCTGATACATTGCTTTATCTCTTGATACGTAGCTTCACCAAGGGCAGTGTAACATCTTACAAAGATCATAGGGGACTTTGTAATATTTAAATAATTTTTAGCTACCTTGTATAACTGAGAAATTGACGATAGCTCTTCTCCAGTCATAGTGAAGACGGAATTGAGAAGGCCATAGTCGTATGCTGCTTTGACTAGTTTTGCATTACAGCCTGGTAATGCAATTAACTCGTTTATCTTTTTTAAGAGGATTAGTGACATAACCTCTATCTATTTCTTGTTGATTATCTTTAATAGTCACTCAGGGACTGTATGAAATTAGAAATATATTCTTGAACCAAAGGGTTCATAGTTTGTTTTGTTCCAAGGGTTAGTTTTTCCTTGAATGAGGTAGTATCTGGTACGAGAGTAGGAAATTCCATCTCGGTAATAACTATTTTAGGGTTAACTTGGTTTAGAGTATATCTTTGTAAGGACATATTTCTCCTATTCATAGGAGTATTAATTTTTATGGTAGTAGATGAATTTGAAAATTATTTATATGAAGCCTATAGAATAAAAGATAATGAAAAAAAAGATGCTTTAATAAAATATTTAACTGATCTAAAAAATAAGAAAAATAGATACTTAACGCATTAATTAGAACTTAAACACTTACAAAATTCGCTATACATATGACAACTAAATCACAACTAGAAAAGACTATAAGACGAGTTAATTGGGAATATTTTATATCAACTATGCAATCTGATATAAAAAATTTAGAATTAAGGAATCAAAAACAAATAGCTATCATTAATAAAAAACAAATATTAGAACATGCAATATTAAATGACAATTATAACCATGAAAAAATTGAAAAAGAGTTAAAACCTTTTGATGACCAAGTAGAACTACTAAATATAAAAATTAGAGAACAGGAAAAGATAGGTGAAAAAATACAAGAAGACTATATTAATTAAACATTAAATAGATGACCAAGTCTATACATATGAGTAAACTAGAACAAGAAGAAAATTTGGGAACTAATTTAAAAATAATAAATACAAACATATTATTAATCATCCAATTAATAAAAAAATAAAAATAATGAAAATACAATTGAATCTAGTAATACTACTAAAGTACCAGTAGAACTAGACGAACAATGTTATGAAATCCTAGAAAAGAAAATAATTAAAGAATATTCACAACTATTTCCAGAGTTACATTTGAAGAAAAGAATAGAAATTGAATATAAAGGAGTAATTAATGAACAATCATGAATAAAAATGAAAAAATCATTAATGAGGAAACTATCAGATACCCTGATGGTCCATTTAAAATATACAAAACCAATCAAGATAGACAATTTGCTGAAATTAGTGAAGGAAAATTCTATTTAATAATAGATAGAAAACAAATGATATTAGAAACAATATTTGATAGAGAACGAAGACTAGCTAAAGAAAACGATTTAGTACAAATAACAAATATAGAAAATAATTCTCCTGAAAATAAAACCTTTAATGATATTTATAAAAAATTGGAAAAGCTAGAAAGAAAATATGATGAAAGAATGAGAAAAATAGAAGAATCTATCAAAATAATACATATTAATACCAAACAAATATTAAATAAAGTATACAGAGTAGAAAATAATTTTAATGAAGAAATACAAAATCTTAATATAAAGTATAACAATAGGTAGGATAATATAGAGGAATAGCTTATAAATAATCTCAAAGATAACACTGAAATATCATAAATACATAAATCATATAACGAAACACTAAATAATACTACTATAGAAGCTTTAAATACTAAAATAGAAAGACTTGAAGTAAATAATATAGCAGTAAACAATATAGAGGAAAATAATGAAGAGTATAACTCTGAACAATCTAGTCAAGAATTTTGATATTCAAATCATGTAGAATCAGACTTTGATTCAGAAGAAGAAATTAATTCACTTACTAATGATGAGGAAGATTCTTATATGGAAACTAGTAGAAATTACAAACGTACATTTAGAAAGAAAAAATACGATCTCGACTATAGAGATAATGACTATATATGGAAATATCGAAGAAAAATAGAAAAGGACTACATACCAAAAGATAACCAAACAGGAGAAACTTTAAATCTAGATTGCTCAATAAATGTTGATTTAGATATACAAAATTGTGTAGCTAAAATAAATGCAAAGTTAATAGAAGCAAAAATACCAATTAGTATGTCCGCTAATTATATTGAAGGAACAATTGTAGGAATAGTTAGAAAATGGTTAGCATGTATAGGAACAATAGATCAAACAGAACTAAGAAGTACTAAAATAGAAGGACAAAAAATGACAGAATCAACACAAACGTTAAAAAAATATGAAGTAGTTATTAGAAGAGAATTTGGCAATTTAAATGCTGACGCAAAACATTTAGATACTAAAAAAGAATATAGTAAATCTCAATTATAAAATATTGAAATATGTTCTATGTGTCCAGAAGATTTAAAAACATATGATTGTGCATTTCAACTAAATTATTATGAAATAAGAACTGAAGAACCTGAGCAACTAGCTATATTTAGAAAATTATATTTTGAAAAATTACCAATACCTATAAATACTATGGTATAAGAAGCATATGCTAAAGAACCTAAATCAGGAACCTTAGGAGAACAAATAGTATTTATAAATATGGTATAAAAACTATTGTATTGAAGTTAATAATCAAAAAGCATTTAGAAAACAAACTAAAATAAGTAATTATTGCAAAAGATATGAAATCCCGAAATTCGGATGTCATAAATTACATAAGAAATATAAAACTAAAAGGACCAAACTACAAAAAAGAAGATATAAAAGATTCAAACCTTATGGAAAATATAAAAACAAGAAAAAAACAAATAGGAATTTTTTTTATTTAAAAGAAAAGTTTATAAGTATGTTAATTACCCTAAAAAATGTAAATGTTATAATTGTGGCCTGATAGGTCATATAGCAAGAGAATGTAAAACTAAAACAAATAAAAACGCCAATAAAAATATCAAAAACGTAAATTTTATTGAATTACATATAGCTGAATATGAAATAGGAAAAACTAATATACCACCCGATGAAGAAATATACGTTTTAGAATACGAAACAGATAGTAATGAAACTAATGAAATAATAAGTAATACAGAAGAAGATACTAAACTAATAGTAATGGATAAAGAGCTACAAGAAGTTGATTACGACGAAGACATAACAGTACAACATATGAATCACAGAGCTATTTTTGATTTACAAAGATACAATTCGTTGAAGTATGATGGATTTACATTGTCACACAATAAGATGATTGAGAAGAAAAAATTTGAATTAACCAATTTAACTAAGTATTTTAAAAAGAAAAAGGAAGAATATTTAGTTATAGCTGATAGAGAACATGTAATAGATATAACACAAGTACAAGCAACACTAAAGTCCCATTTAGATTAACAACGTGTTATATGAAGAAATAGCTAAAATTAACAACGTGTTAAAAGATAAACCAATCACATTTAGATTTGTAGAATTAGCAGCTGTAGAAATAAAAATAAAAGCCTGTTTTAAAGAAGGAATAAATATTCCTTTAGTTGATGATAGAATTAAAGAGCCTATAGAGCACGATATTATAGCACAACTTAAAGGAAATCTTATTTATCAAAAGGTAAGATCTATAATTAAGCCAAATTATTCGGTAAGTCTAACTGACCAAAACATAGAAAAGGCATTAGTCCTATATTGGATGTTAGGAGGAATAAACATGACAAATGGATCAAAAGTTATGACGGTACAATGCAAAAATGCTTATATATTAACCAATCAACATCAAATCTATACAAAAAACAAATTAAGACCAATTACTATAGATCCCGCTTTTGCTGATCTAATATTACCTATAGAGAAAGGACTAAAATTATATTCTAAACCTAATTATAACGACTTAGAAATAGTGAAAAAACGCTTAAGTATCTCTAGATCCAAAAAAGAACAAAATGAGAACTTATCTATTCAAATAAAATCACAAGAATATTATATAATTATACAAATAGGAACAAAGAGTTTAACTGCAAAGCTCGATGTTACTGCTGAAAGCAATTCAATTCCATTAGAAAAATTGTCAAACCAAATAATAAACATTAATGAGAATTTTAATAGACTAATAATTCTTAGAACAAAAATTGCACTACAAGATATAAATATTGAATATGTTATAACCCTAAATAATAAGATAGTATTAGGAAAAGAATTTTTAGAAAAGGTTAAACCCTGGAAAATAGAACAAGACTATTTTGAATTTACTTATAATCAAACCCAGTCTAAAACTAGAGTTACTATTCATAAAAGACCGGAGCTATTCACTTAGAGCTTATTTCTCAAGATATTCCATCATCAAACAATGGAAGCAGATAAGGTAACCCTCTTTCTTATGAACTGAATTTAAATTCAATCCCTTAGTTTGTAATAATACTGAGATCAGTTAAGATAATTCTATAATTTCATATAAGATGTATGCTATCTTAATTATGATTTCCCCAATTAAGTAAAATCATGTTTAGAAACCAAGAGACAATTGATAGTAGGAGCCAGTTTAGCCGTTGACAAATGAGAAGCCGTTGAGGGCGTGATGCATAAAACCTATGTGGTGAGGTTGAAAAGCATGAATTTATTTAATTTTGCTTAAGTGCTTAAGGGTTGCAAAGCGGATTAGCAGTACTTATATGAAAGCTGATAGAATTATTATTAACTGATTAAGGTTTATTATGAGCAAAGGGATTGAGTTTAAAAGGAGTTCATACAGAAAAGACTATTTACTCGTACTTGCCTATTTACTTGTTTGATTTAAGTATGAATTCACAAATAAGAAACGTTAAAGAACATATAGAAATGAGAGACTTCATGTTAAAATTTCAAATCAGGATCCTACAAGATAAAATAGATGAATTTGAAAATTATTTATATGAAGCCTATAGTAGAAAAGATAATGAAATAAAAGATGCTTTAATAAAATATTTAACTGATCTAAAAACTAGGAAAAATAGATACTTAACGGATAAATTAGAACTTAAACACTTACAAAATTCGCTATACATATGACAACTAAATCACAACTAGAAAAGACTATAAAACGAGTTAATTGGGAATATTTTATATCAATTATGCAATCTGATATAAAAAATTTAGAATTAAGGAATCAGAAACAAATAGCTATCATTAATAAAATACAAATATTAGAACAGGCAACATTAAATGACAATTATAACCATGAAAAAATTGAAAAAGAGTTAAAACCTTTTGATGACCAAATAGAACTACTGAATATACAAATTAGAGAACAGGAAAAGATAGGTGAAAAAATACAAGAAGACTATATTAATTATACATTAAATAGAAGTCCAAGTCTATACATATGAGTAACCTAGAACAAGAAGAAAATTTAGGTACTAATTTAAAAATAATAAATACAAACATATTAATAATCATGCAATTAATAAAAGATAATAAAAAGAATGAAAATACAATTGAATCTAGTAATACTACTAAAGCACCAGTAGAACTATAAGAACAAGGTTATGAAATCCTAGAGAAGAAAATAACTAAAGAATATTCACAACTATTTCCAGAGTTACTTTTGAAGAAAATAATAGAAATTGTATATAAAAGAGTAATTGATGAACAATCATGAATAAAAATGAGAAAATCATTGATGAGGAAATTATCAGATACCCTGATGGTCCATTTAAAATATACAAAACCAATCAAGATAGACAATTTGCTGAAATTAGTGAATGAAAAATCTATTTAATAATAGATAGAAAACAAATGATATTAGAAACAATATTTGATAGAGAACGAAAACTAGCTAAAGAAAACATTTAGTATAAATAACAAATATAGAAAATAATTCTCCAGAAAATCAAACCATTAATGATATCTATAAAAAAATTGGAAAAGCTAGAAAGAAAATATGATGAAAGAATGAGAAAAATAGAAGAATTTATCAAAATAATACATATTATTACCAAACAAATATTAGATAAAGTATACAGAATAGAAAATAATTTTAATGAAGAAATGTATAATCTTAAAATAGAGTATAACAATAGATTTGATAAAATAGAGGAACAGCTTATAGCTAATCTCAAAGATAACACTGAAATATCATAAATCGATGAATCAGATAACAAAACACTAAATAATACTACTATAGAAGCTTTAAATACTGAAATAAAAAGACTTGAAGTAAATAATATAGCAGTAAACAATATAGAGGAAAATAATGAAGAGTCTAACTCTGAACAATCTAGTCAAGAATTTAGATATTCAAATCATGTAGAATCAGACTTTGATTCAGAAGAAGAAATTAATGCACTTACTAATGATGAAGAATATTCTTATATAGAAACTAGTAGAAATTACAAACCTACATTTAAAAAGAAAAAATATGATCGCAACTATAGAAATAATGACTATATACAGAAATATCGAAGAAAAATAGAAAATGACTACATACCAAAAGATAACTAAACAGGAGAAACTTTAAATCTAGATTGCTCAATAAATGTTGATTTAGATATACAAAATTGGGTAGCTAAAATAAATGCAAAGTTAATAGAAGCAAAAATACCAATTAGTATGTCCGCTAATTATATTGAAGGAACAATTGTAGGAATAGTTAGAAAATGGTTAGCATGTATAGGAACAATAGATCAAATAGAACTAAGAAGTACTAAAATAGAAGGACAAGAAATGACAGAATCAACAAAAATGTTGAAAAAATATGAAGTAGTTATTAAAAGAGAATTTGGCAATTTAAATGCTGACGCAAAACATTTAGAAGCTAAAAAAGAATATAGTAAATTATTATGGAAATATGTTCTATGTGTCCAGAAGATTTAAAAAGATATAATTGTGCATTTCAACTAAATTATTATGAAATAGGAACTGAAGAACCTGAGCAACTAGCTATATTTAGAGAATTATATTTTGAAAAATTACCAATACCTATAAATACTATGGTACAAGAAGCATATGCTAAAAAACCTAAATCATGAACCTTAGAAGAACAAATAGCATTTTTACAAACATGGTATAGAAACTATTGTATTGAAGTTAATAACCAAAAAGCATTTAGAAAACAAGCTAAAATAAGTAATTGTTGCGAAAGATATGAAATACCAAAATTCGGATGCCATAATTTACAAAAGAAATATAAAAGAAAAAGACCCAAACTAATTAAGAGAAGATATAAAAAGATTCAAACCTTATGGAAAATATAACAATAAGAAACGGTCAAATAGGAATTACTTTGTTAAAAGAAAAGTTTATAAATATGTCAATAATCCTACAAAATGTAAATGTTATAATTGTGGCCAGATGGCTCATATAGCAAGAGAATGTAAAACTAAAACAAATAAAAACGCCAATAAGAATATCAAAAATGTAAATTTTATTGAATTACATATAGCTGAATATAAAATAGGAAAAACTAATATACCCCCCCCATGAAGAAATATACGTTTTAGAATACGAAATAGATAGTAATGAAACTAATGAAATAATAAGTAATACAGAAGAAGATAATACTGAAACTGATAGTAATGGATAAAGAGCTACAAGAAGTTGATTACGACGAAGATATAACAGTACAACATAAGAATCAAAGAGCTATTTTTGATTTACAAAGATACAATTCATTGAAGTATGAAGGATTTACATTGTCACCCAATAAGATAATTGAGAAGAAAAAATTTGAATTAACCAATTTAACTAAGTATTTTAAAAAGAAAAAGGAAGAATATTTAGTTATAGCTGATAGAGAACATGTTATAGATGTAACACAAGTACAAGGCAACACTAAAGTCCCATTAATTACACAAGAAGTATTATATGAAGAAATAGGTAAATTTAACAACGTGTTAAAAGATAAACCAATCACATTTAGATTTGTAGAATTAGCAGCTGTAGAAATAATAATAAAAGCCTGTTTTAAAGAATGAATAAATACTCCTTTAGAATTACAATTAGCTGATGATAGAATTAAAGAGCCTATAGAGCAAGCTATTATAGCACAACTTAAAGGAAATCTTATTTATCGAAAGGTAAGATTTATAATTAAGCCAAATGATTCAGTAAGTCTAACTTACCAAAACATAGAAAAGGCATTAATCCTATATTGGATGTTAGGAGGAATAAACATGGCAAATGGATCAAAAGTTATGACAGTACAATGCAAAAAATGCTTACATATTAACCAATCAACATCAAATCTATACAAAAAACAAATTAAGACCAATTACTATAGATCCCCCTTTTGCTGATCTAATATTACCTATAGAGAAAGGACTTAAATTATATTTTAAACCTAATTATAACGACTTACAAATAGTGATAAAACGCTTAAGTATCTCTAGATCCAGAAAAGAACGAAATGAGAACTTATCTATTCAAATAAAATCACAAGAATATTATATAATTATACAAATAGGAACAAAGAGTTTAGCTGCAAAGCTCGATGTTACTGCTGAAAGCAATTCAATTCCATTAGAAAAATTGTCAAACCAAATAATAAACATTAATGAGAATTTTAATAGACTAATAATTCTTACAACAAAAATTGCACTACAAGATATAAATATTGAATATGTTATAACCCTAAATAATAAGATAGTATTAGGAAAAGAATGTTTAGAAAAGGTTAAACCCTGGAAAATAGAACAAGACTATTTTGAATTTACTTATAATCAAACCCAGTCTAAAACTAGAATAATCAATGAGTAATGCTATACCAAGTTTAATAGAATTAATAAAATTACAAAAACAGATAGAGATAGCAAAAGAGGAGAAAGCCTATATAAGTCATAAGATTACACATATTATGTATTGCAGGACAAAACAAGATAAGAAACATAGAAATATTAGAACAAAAATTACGAAAAATGAAAAATGAATTAGCAATCCTTCTTCCTCTCTCTAAAATAATCACGCTTCACCCTTAGTTGGTATCAGAGCTACTATTCACAAAAGACCGGAGTTATGCACTTCGAGCTTATTTCTCAAGATATTCCATTATCAAACTATGGAAGCAGATATGGTAACCCTCTTTCTTATGAACTGAATTTAAATTCAATCCTCTAGTTTGTAATAATACTGAGATCTGTTAAGACAATTTTATAATTTCATATAAGATGTATGATATCTTAATTATGCTTTAGCCGTTGAGAAATGAGAAGGCGTTGAAGGCGTGATGCATAAAACCTATGTGGTGAGGTTGAAAACGCTTATTCAAACGTTATTAATTAATCAAGTTATTAGTGGAGTTATGTTTTTTTTTCTCTAGTATTATATGTTTTGCCTGCATAGCATGACTTTTATTTTAGTTATGTTGTATTGTAGACAAATAATCGTGTCTTCCCATTTAACACCCAATGATGAAATATATCGTCGTCATAATTGGTCCGGTCCGAAGGAAAAACAACCCAACAAGCTAAGCCAAAATCGTGTTAAGAACATAAATTCAATTTATTAATTTCAAGCCCAATATTGAAAGCCCAATTAATTATTCATGATAATTTATTAAAAACCCATTTTTGGTAATCACAATTAATCATTCTTGATAATTAATTATATTTTTAATAAATATTTTCTAAATTAAAAGATATTATGAAAATCAAATCTTTATTCCTTAAGATAACTGATTTCTGAATCCAAAAGATATTATTAAATGCAAGATACAAATAATCATTTAATTTCGAATAACAAACAAAATCCTGTCATATCGACGTGAGTGCTTCGCGCGCCCGAATGTGTGTGGCACACCCAATTGCGCATGCGCAACATCGAGACAACAAAATTCAGAAACGCAACATCTTACGGTTTCGGTCCGTTTTCCCTATAATAGACCTCGTTTTCACTCGATTTTTTACACCTTTCCTACGAACGTTTCCTACGGTTCCTACTACGAAAACCACTCCAAATACTCTCATAAACATTACAAACACATAATCAAACACTTCCATAAAAAAATCCAAGCTTCAATGTAACACCCCCAAATTACTCACTTTAAAATAAATAATATTTGAGAACTTTAGGAGTAATACCGCCACGTGACTATCACGCTTTCAGCAACCAACTACTAACTGACCAAAAACTTGCAGCGGAAGACTCTAACCAAAATAATGATAATTCTTTATTATTAAAATAATTATTGTCTCAAACTTAAAATAAATAAAACATCATAAACTAGGTGAAGATCCTCTTCTTAGTATGCTCCCATGCACATCCAAAGTTCACCTGTAAAACTGCTTACCAAAAGGTAAACAAGGCAAAGCAAAATAGGAAAATGGATATACGCTTCAGTATAAAACTGAGTACGAAATGCACTAGATAAGTAACACATTTGCTAGTTCGCAACATTTTACATTTCGAAATCTCCTTAACTTATAATTCAAGAATAACTTTTAAGAACAAACTCTTTCCAACACTTTAACTAATAATTCACGAATAACTTTTAAGAACAAACTCTTTCCAAATAACTTGGATTAAAATAATCTTGAAAACAATTCCTCTTCTTATCTCCCCTTCCTTTACCTAAGTGTGCACACCCCCCAAACTAGTCATCCCATCACGGATCTATATCAAGGGGTAACCATAAATGCCAACAAGTGGACTTTGAAGGATAAACCCTTCTTGACGTTAATCAAGCGGCAATAATAATAATATGACTTATAAGTCATGAATAAGTGTCCTTTTCTCATAAACAACTTTTTGAACATTCAAAATTCATAAAAATCAATCAAACCATTCCTTGTAATAATAATTTAAATTTCCAAAAAGGATAACAAAACTTTCATATAAAATGATTGATATAATCATTCCTTCTTTTCATTTCCAAGAGTGAATAATAAAATGTTCTAACCATTTTAAACCAAATTTCTAAATCCATTCAACCATTAAATCAATAAACAACTTTAACATATAAAACCACATTTCAAAAGATCTAGCTACATAACGTACCTTGATCTTGCACAAAGAGTATATTAGTATCTTCACTTAATCTTATGCTTGAGCGATCTCCTAACCAACCAATAATATAAAATCTAATAAGTAACTTATCACATGAACTTAATCATGAATTTAAACATGAATAACCTATCATGAGCATAATATTTTTGAGTAAGAAACATGATCGAAAATCTTTTTCTTGAACCAAATAAAATTTAAACTTGAATAACAAATATAAAACTAAAATAGATTAAGAAAAGAAGAAATAACCTTGAAGTAAGAGAGTTTGGATTCTTCAAAGTTTTTGTGTGGAAAGGATGGCTTGAGGTATGGGGTATTTATAGGAGTACAATATGTAGTTGTTATAGAACACTAGACCAACTACAAGAGGGGGGGTGAATTGTAGTTGAGGGGAAATTTTCGAAATTTGAATAGCGGAATAAAAACAAACTAAAATAGAAAGAGACAAACACACGAGATTTTTACAAGGAAAACTTCCTAGGCCCAATAGGAAGAAAAACCTTGACCACAAGGGATTTAGACTCAAACTCTCTTTACTATAATAGGCCAAAAGACTCGATCTTTTTACAACCTATTAACGGACCTTCTCTGTTCCTCTAGGAACCCAGTTCCCCCAGAACTGATGACACTCACTTTGACTTCACTCGAAGTCTTCTCTCTTCTCCCTTTCTTTTTCTCTCTTGATTACAAGGATATTCTCCGAATTTTCTCTCACCCACACACTATGAATATTACAAAGTATGCTTGTTTAATAAGAGAGGAAATTACAAGAAAAACATTCTAAGTAGATCGACTTTTTATGCTTGAAAGTTCTTACTTTTTTTTTCGAATAATCTTCCACTTATATAGCTGATGCAATTAATTTTCTTCTACTGGAAATATTATGCTCCACGTTCTCCTTGATAAGTGCTTGTAGTGTTGTGGAGATCATGGCTCGACTTTCGCTGCACTTCCCCCACGTTTATTGCAACTGAAATTAACTACCTTCCACTATCCGTTAGTGGGAGAATTTCCAGCGCATGCATAGAGGTAGTTGGAGAACTTCACTCAGTTAGCTCCACTTTTTGTGCCACGGTTTCTCAACTGTATTTCAAGCTATAATAACAGCAACAAAAATATCTACTAACACTAAGAATCTTTCATTCAAAGATTCCAGGGTAATAGATTATTAAACATACCTTATAATAAAAATTCAAAGTGCATAAAATAATATCTTGACTTATATTAAATAAATAATCTTTCTCCGCAAGATATAAATGCAAAATTAAACATTACATTATTTTTGCTATTTTATATTTTTCGCAAAATAAAAACTATATTATAACCTAAGTATTTGGCATCATCAAAACATGGAATACAACAATATTCCCCCTTTTTTATGATGGCAAATATAAGGCATATAAAAATAGAAAATTAACAAAAACTAATAAATAGCAAAAGAATCAAAAGCTAAGGAGGTTAAAAACAAACAAAGCTAACAAATGACTAAAAAGTAAAACCAACACTAAACTAACAGAAATCAGTTTTGAAGACAATGCAAATAAAAATCCGAAAATCATCACCTAGAAACTAAGAAGACTAGAATTGAATTTTTATGTGCCACACTACTTCCCCCTTTTGTCATCATCAAAAACAACAATGTCAAGGCTTAGTAGCTCAAACATGGATCTAATAATACTAGCCATCCAAACATTATATTGAGCATATTAAGATGGGATCAATGCATGTAGACATGAGAAATGCACAAGTTGAGTTCATGATGAAGATAAAAGAAAGAAAAGATAACAATAAGAGAAGCAAAAGAATAAGTGATAAAAAGAGATAGAGAGATAACCCAAAAAAAAATATTTATCACTAGATACTGATGTGGGATTCACATCCAAAAGGGTGATAAAAAGATAGTAACAACAAACCACCATTGTTTAATACAAACCAAAAAAAAATTGTATCATTGTTTCATCAAATTATAGAGAAGGAAAGGGGATTAGGGCTTGGAGGGCTTGGGGCAAACAACATAAGAAGCGACCACAGCGTCAATCTTCTCACGAACTGCAGATTCTCCTTTCTTCACTCCTGCTAGGATCTGCTCCTGTTGAAGATCAACTCTGGCAATCCTGGCTTCAACACCCTGGACTCTTGTGTGCAGGAGGGACAGAGACTCCTGAATTGAATGTAGAATCCCATAGAGACCAGTAGTGGAGAGAAGGGGAAAATCAACAGTCCTTGATCCTGAAGGAGCCTGATCCTCCTCCATATCAATATGAACAGCACCCTGACCCTGTTCCTTTGGAGCCTTGGTCACAACAATTCTTTGACTCTTCCTTACTGACCGAGGTCCTTCAGTACTGACCTCCTCCTCAAACTTCCTCTTGATCCCAGTCTCTACTTTCCCCTTAGGTTCTGCCACCTCAAATTCTGAATTCCCACCCTGTACCCTCAGAGACAGCTTGGATAAAGTCTCTTTGGTCAAATAGTTATCAGGCTCTAGGTCAAAAGAGGTACTAGAAGGGAGTTTGATTTGGTTCTTTTTTAGAATAACAGAAATAAGGTTGGCATACCCCCACTTTGGTGTTGTGGGTAATGCAGTAGGAAAGGTGAGAGATCATTAAAGCAGGGAATTTGATTTTTATATTCTTAGCAAGGCAGAACATTAAAGAAAGATCCATGAGGCTCGCTTGACTCCTCTTGGAGGTTCTTGGCAAAATAAAGCGCCAAACTAAGTGAACAGAAATTTGTGATATGGAGAGAGATCTTTCTGATCTAGGGACGGATCAGAATCCTTACCCCCAAAGAAACTCAGTATAGTAGAATTTGAAGCCCCATTAACATTCAACTTAGCCCTACCCTTGACATATTTCTTGTACCCTTCAGTAGGTACCTCAAACCATTCACCTAAGTTCTTTTCAGTGAACTTAACCAGTTTTCCATTAACGACACTAATGCACAACCCCTCGGTATTCTCAAAACTACCAATGAATTCACTCATCTCACTTTCATAAAGACCCTCATCAAAACTTAACACCTTTGCCCATTTTTGAAATTTGACAAGATCAAGAAACTGACTCCACTTAATTTTCTTGCACCAGGTGAAATCAACGCAAAACCCAATGATATATTTGGAAGACTTAGATTTACTACCCCTTTTTGTAGGAACTAAGACTTCCTTTTCTGGCTCTGTTTCAGCATCATCCACATCGTCTTCCTTCTTTGGAGAAATTACTTCATGTTCAGCCGAATTTTCTTGAGAACTCGAATCTTCATTGGAGTTGGAAGATTCATTCTCTCTTTCGTTGTAATCCACCAGAGGTGAAGATTTTTCTGCCGGAAAATTTTTGATATCATCGGACGATTTTCTTTTGGGAGCCAATTAGAGTTTAGGTGAAGAAGATGAAGTTGACAGATTTTTGTGTGTGTGAGAGAGAGAGAAAGGCGGTTTTGCAGAGTTAATGGTTTTGGGTAAAAGAGGTGAATTTACCGTGTAATTTTGGTTTGATTTGATGGGTTTTTATTTTGGAAGATTTATGGGGGATGGTGAAAAAGAATTAAATACGGCTTTTCCCTTCCTTCTTTAAATCCGTTGAATCATTTTAGTTTTAGGTTTGTACATGAACGTTGGTGAAGCGTTGCAAAAAAAAATTATTTGTGGGGGATAAATGAAGAAAGATAATAAATTGATGAAAAAGAAAATAAAATCGAATAAAATGAAATGAAGATAATATTTACGTGGAAAGAAATAAAAGGAATAGAAGGTGTTAACTCATGCATGTTACATGTTCAAGCAATATGTACAGTCACCTTTCTATTTTTTCTCAAGTATATGCATGGACAATAAGGGGAGTATTATGAAGACTAATGTGAGTCCTTTACAATGACTGTGTAATGTATGAATAAATTCACAAAATGTTGCTGGCCACTTAGTGTAATCTTGTAACTAAGGGTTTTATTTGAAGTAGCACACGTAATGAATTCTAATCATCCCTAGCTCTAAGCGAATTTTCTCAAACTTTTCTCTATGAAATGGTTTAGTCAATATGTCAGCTAATTGATTTTCTGTTGGACAAAATTCGACTTTAACAAGACCTTTTTCTACATTATCCTTAAGGAAATGATGCCTAATGTGAATATACTTGACCCTTGAATGATGAATTGGGTCCTTAGAAATACAAAGTGCACTAGTATTATCACAATAGATAGGAACACATTTAAACTTAATGCCAAAGTCTCTTACTTGTTGCTTGATCCAAAGGACCTGGGAACAGCATGCAGCAGCAGCCATATACTCTGCCTCCGCTGTGGATAAGGCAACAGTATTTTGCTTCTTTGAGCTCCATGAGATCAAGCTTGTTCCTAGGTACTGGACAATGTCTGATGTGCTCTTGCGATTAACCAAGTCTCCAGCATAATCCGCATCCGAATAGCTTACTAGGTCAAAAACATCACTTCGAGTATAGAACAAACATAAGTCATCGCTTCCCTTCAAATACCTTAGAATTCTCTTAACTGCTGTTAAGTGAGATTCTTTTGGATTTGATTGGAATCGAGCACATAAACCAACACTAAAAGAAATATCGGGTCTACTTGCTGTTAAGTAAAGTAATGAACCAATCATACCTCGATATTGCTTCTCGTTTACACACTTACCATTTGAATCTTCATCTAACCTTGTTCCTATTCCTATGGGAGTGTGGTTGGTTTTTTATTGTTCCAATCCATATATCTTAAGCAGTTCCTTGACATATTTTTATAGATGGATCATTGTTCCTCTTTCAGTTTGCTTGATTTGCAATCCCAAAAAGAAGTTCAACTCTCCCATCATACTCATTTCGAACTCACTACTCATAAGATCAGCAAACTCCTTACAAAGAAGATCATTAGTAGCACCAAATATTATATCATCAACATATATCTGGACTACCAATATGTCTGTTCCTTTTGATCGAAGGAACAAGGTTCTATCAACTTTACCTCTTATGAAATCATGTGAAAGCAGGAATTTTGACAACCTTTCATACCAAGATCTAGGAGCTTGTTTCAACCCATAAAAAGCTTTATCAAGCTTATAGACTTGATTTGGAAGTTCCGGATTTTCAAATCCAGGAGGTTGTTCCACATAGACGTCTTCAAGTAAAAAACCATTTAGAAATGCACATTTGACGTCCATTTGGTACAGCTTAAATCCCATAAAGGCAGCAAAGGCAATCAAAATTCTAATTGCTTCTATCCTAGCAACAGGAGCAATGGTTTCATCAAAATCAATACCTTCTTTTTTATTATAACCTTTGGCTACAAGTCTGGCCTTGTTCCTTACCACAGTTCCATGCTCATCGAGCTTGTTCCTGAAGACCCATTGAAGTCTGATAACTTTTTGGTTCTTTGGTTTAGTCTCCAGGTGCCAGACCTTGTTCCTCTGGAACTCATTCAGCTCCTCTTGCATAGCATTGATCTAATCAGCTTCTTTGAGCGCTTCCATATGGTCTTTAGGTTCTGTCATAGATAAGAACGCGTGAAAGGCACAAAAATTCTTCATTTGGGATCTCGTTTGAGTTCCCTTTTCAATGTCACTTATTATCAATTCTAAATGATGAGAATTTTGGTGTTTCCAAGGCTTTGGATCAAATCTTCTAGTTGCATCTTAAGTTTCTTGAGGTGATTGATTCACTTGATCTTCTTCAGGTACAGGATCTCCTTGATCCTCCTGAGTTCCTCATGTTGCTTGTTCCTCATGAGGATCAGGCACAGGGTTATCGGATCAGGAACTTGCTTCTTCTCTTTTCCTGCAAGAGTTAGTTCCTCATCACATTGAATAAACTCATCAGGACGAGTCAAACCAATTTCAAAGTTATCGTTATGACTCTGTTCCTGCAAGGATTTAGTCTCATCAAATATAACATGGACACTTTCCTCAGCACACATTGTTCGCTTATTGTAAACACAATAAGCCTTACTACTTAAGGCATATCCTAGAAAAATAGCTTCATCACTTCTAGCATCGAATTTTCCTAAGTTGTCCTTTCCATTATTACGTACAAAGCATTTACATCCAAAAACACGAAAGTAAGCGATATAGGGTTTTCTTCCTCTAAGGAGCTCATAAGGTGTCTTCATAGTGATTGGTCTTAGCATGACACGATTTATGATATAGAGCAAGCTGTATTCACAGCTTCAGCCCAAAAATTCTTCGGAAGACCGCGTGCAATAATCATCGTCCTTGCCATATCCTCAAGGTCCGGTTCTTCCTTTCGACTACACCGATCTGTTGTGGTGTTCTTGGAGCTGAAAAGTTATGATCTAAACCTTCATTGCTGCAAAATTCATCAAACTTGGAGTTTTCAAACTCCTTACCATGGTCAGATCTTAAATGCTTTAATTTGAAACCACTTGTTCTTTGAATACTTTTAGCAAAGTTTAGAAATTCATCAAATGTTTCATCCTTACTATGAAGAAAAATAACCCATGTGTATCTTGAAAAATCATCTATTATGACTAATACATATCTCTTACCAGATCGGCTTTGGATGCGTATAGGGCCACATGAGTCCATGTGAGGAAGTTCTAATGGACTTTGTGTGCTTACCATTTTCTTGGATTTGAATGAGGATCTCACTTGCTTGCCTTTAACACATGAATCACAAACACGTGGTTCAAAGACTTAATTGTTGGTAAACCAACTACCAAGTCCTTCCCACTTAGTTTATGCAGTAGGGACAGGCTTGCATGACCACAATGTTTGTGCCATAGAAGAGGATCAGCTTCGATCACACTTAAGCATGTAAGATTTTTCCTAGGAACAAGGTTCAGGTCGACCATGTAGGTAATCCCTTTCCTCGTTCCCTCAAGGATCTTGGTTCCTGTACTTTCATTGCTGACTATACAAGACTCATTAGTAAACTTCACTGAATTTCCCTTATCGTAAAACTGAGATATACTAAGTAAACTATGCTTTAAACCCTCGACCAAAAATACATTATCTATGGAATGTGACTGAGATTTACCAATCTTACCAACTGCTACTATGTTACCTGTAAGATTGTCTCCAAAGGTCAAAGTTCCTCCATTGAAGACTGAGAGTGAGAGAAATTTTGATCTATCTCCTGTCATGTGCTTAGAACAACCGCTATCGAGGTACCACATGTTGTTCCCCCTCACTTCAGCCTGTACCAAAGCAAACTAGTTAGTGGTAGGAACCAGTCTAGCTTGGGTTCCTTTGTTGGACTTGAGTCTTTCTTATTTTTCCAGACCTGTTTAGGTACGTGTTCCTCTCAATACGTTCTTCTCTGGTGGAACAGTCAGACACAATGTGACCACTGTTCCCACAGTAAGAACATATCTTACCACTTGGCAGATCAACGTATTTTTTCTTTTTGTTCTTTTCCTTGTGATTGAAACCGAGACCATCTCTTCCTTTATTTTGATACTTTTGTATCCATGTGACTGGATCAGGAAGCTTGTTCCTTGAGGGTTCCAGATTCTTCCTTAATGCCAGATTTTCTTGAAAAATATTTTCATAATCGTTTTTCAAATTTTCAGCTATGCTTCTGGTATTAACTAAAAAGATTGTTCCTTCAGGAACAAACAATTTCAATTCTGCCATTTCCAATTTCAAAAGATAATTTTCGTTTTTGACTTTTTCAAATGCTTCTTGATAAGCTCTACTCTTGTCAAAAAGTTCAAAGAATCTTTTTTCAGTATCACATTTTAATGTGTTAAGCAAATTAGACTGGTTCTTAGTGACTTTCAAGGCATTAGTTAATTGATCTCTTTTTGCACATACATCCTTGTAGTCATCTAAGGTTTCTAATAAAAGTTTTATTAATTGGCTTTTATTAAGTTTTGTAAGTTCCTCTTCAATGGCATTAAAACTTACCTTGGGGTTTGATGATTCCACTTTGTCCTCTATATTCGCCATGAGACATAGATGGACAGTTTCTTCCTCAGTCTTTTCCTGCTCCTCTTCTGAGTCAGACTCTCCTCATGCTGCAACCATGGCTCTCTTCATATCATTTCTCGAGAAAGACTTTTGTTGTTCCTTGCCCTTCTCTTTGTATTTCCCTTTTGCTTTCTCGTTTTCCCATTGAGGACATTCCTTGATGAAATGATCAAGGCCTCCACACTTATGGTAACTTAGCTTCATTGGTTTCTTTGTGACCTGTCCTTTATAATTCTTGTTGAAGAATTTCTTGAATCTTCTTACAATAATCGCAGCTTCTTCATCATCAGTTTCTGAATCTTCTTGTTCCTCTGACCTGAGAGCTAGAGCCTTAGGCTTTGATGATTCAGTTTCATGAGTTTCTAGATGTAACTCATGGGTCATCAAGGAACCAGCAAGTTGTTCAATGTTGAACATTGTGAAGTCCTTGGTTTCCAACAATGTCGTTGTCTTGGCCATCCATTTCTCATCTTGTGGTAGACTCCTTGATACCTTCCGAACCTGTTCCTCTAGAGAGATTATCTTTCCCAGAGATTCAAGTTCATTTATGATGTTTGAGAAGCGAGTGAGCATGTCTTGAATAGGCTCTTTTTGTTTCATGTGAAACAATTCGTACTTATGCATGAGCATATCGATCTTTAATCGTTTCACTTCGCTTGTTCCTTCATGAGTGATTTAAAGGAGTTCCCACATTTACTTAGCAGTCTTGCATCCCATGACTCGGTTGTGTTCATGGGGACCAAGACCACAATGGAGTAGCTTCTTGGCCGTGTTGTTCATCTCCATTTTGTCGAAGTCTTCTTTGTCATATTCGGCAAGGGGTTTAGGAATCAGTTCCTCTTTCTCGTTCTTCTTTGTGACATCAAAGTCACCAATTTCAATTACCTTCCATACTTGGTAATTTTCAACTTAGATAAATATCTCCATACGATTCTTCCAGTATGGATAATGTTTGCCATTGAACATAGGTGGGCGTTGAGTTGAATAACCTTCATCAAGCTTTTCTCCCGTAGTGTTCATTGTTCCAGGTACAATCTCCTCAGTGTTAGCTGATTCTGGAGGTACTAGGCTCTGATACCAATTGTTATTCTAGTATGAACACTAGACCAACTACAAGAGGGGGGGATGAATTGTAGCTGAGAACAAATTTTCGAATTGAGTTGCGTAATAAAAACAAACTAAAATAAAAAAAGAAAAAACACACGAGATTTTTTCAAGGAAAACTTCCTAGGTCCAATAGGAAGAAAAACCTTGACCACAAGGGCTTTTGACTCAAACTCTCTTTACTATAATAGCCCAAAAGACTTGATCTTTTTACAACCTATTAACGGACGTTCTCTATTCATCTAGGAACTTGTTCCCAGTCACCCAGTTCCCCCTTAACTGATGACACTCACTTTGACTTCACTCGAAGTATTCTCTCTTCTCCCTTTCTTTCTCTCTCTTGATTACAAGGATATTGTCTGAATTTTCTCTTATATAGCTGCTGTAATTTTCTCTCTTGAATTTACAAGGATATTGATTACTATGAATATTACAAAGTATGCTTGTTGAATAAGAGAGAAAATTACAAGAAAAACTTTCTAAGTAGATCAACTTTTTATGCTTGAAAGTTCTCACTTTTTCTTCGAATAATCTTCCTCTTATATAGCTGCTGCAATTAATCTTCTTCTACTGGAAATATTATGCTCCACGTTCTCCTTGATAAGTGATTGTAGTGTTGTGGAGATCATGGCTCGACTTTCGCTGCACTTCCTCCACATTTATTGCAACGGAAATAAACTACCTTCCACTATCCGTTAGTGGGAGAATTTCCAGCGCATGCATAGAGGTAGTTGGAGAACTTCACTCAGTTAGCTCCACTTTTTGTGCCACAGTTTCTCAACTGTATTTCAAGCTATAACAACAGCAACAAAAATATCTACTAACACTAAGAATCTTTTATTCAAAGATTCCAAGGTAATAGATTATTAAACATACCTTATAATAAAAATTCAAAGTGCATAAAATAATATCTTGACTTAGATTAAATAAATAATCTTTCTCCACAAGATATATATGCAAAATTAAACATTACATTATTTTTGGTATTTTATATTTTTCGCAAAATAAAAACTGTATTATAACCTAAGTATTTGGCATCATCAAAACATGGAATACAACAGTAGTACTTAATTTCCAAAATTAAATAGTTTGTAACCTTCACCATAAATTAGGAGATTAAACAAGATTTGTAACCTCCATCATTAAATTGGGAGGATAAAGAAAATCAAACCACCCCCCCGTTAAGCATGTCTTGGCCGGCCACCATGCTTTTTTTTTGTTTTAAAAACCCCATCATTTAAATGTTTTTTTAAAAAACTTATTTAATAAATATTTTGACTATACATTAATTTCAAAAGTTTGACAAACCGAAGTTTGGCACCATCTCCCTCCAAAATAATTTGAAACCAGTGAAATTACTAAAATACCATTTACTTAAAATATTTATTCTAGAAATAATTTAATTATTTTAATAAATAAGAACTTAAAAATATGGGTTATTACAGTATACCCCCCTTAAAAGAAGTTTCGACCTCGAAACTTAAGATAAAATGTCGTAATCACTTTCCAAAAATGGATTAAAAATCCAAAATTGCAGTTTCTAAGTCAAATGCTCATGCCTAGAATGCATATAATGACCCAAAAATATGCTAAAATGCAATAACTATGGTAAAAGCATGAACTCTATCGCATTCTACCCTCCTTAAAAGGAGTTACGAACCCGTAACTCGACAACTAACCTCGGAGAACAACGCTGGATATTTCTTATGTATATCCGCTTCGGCTTTTGATAAGAGATTTTTAGTGTGTCGTTAAGGCACCAAAAATCCCTTTACAAACAATATTTATAACACCTAATAAACAATTACTAAGAACGTAGTAAAGGTAAGTCAAGGGTCGATCCACAGGGAAATGGGGATTAATCAAAGTCTAACAAGTCTAGATTACCTAATTGAAGGATTTTTCGGGGTTTTGAATGATTTTTGTAATGACTAATGACTAACTATTATCAAAGAGCTAGCAAATAATATGAGATTAAATATCAAAAAGGAAGACACCAGAGTTAGGGTTACTAGTCTGAATCAAAGTGGAACAACAATCATTAATGCAATTGTGATTCAAAGGCAACAATTATGAAAGGTATAGTTTTCCTCTAAAATACTCGAGTCCTATCTCGAATGGTCCTCAAGAATGATTGCTTAATCAATCAACTAAATCCTCTCTCGAATGGTCTTTAGTCAAATGATTAAGAGATCCAATGAATTTGGAAAACCCCTAATAAATGATCCCCGTAATTTCTACCCAATATATTGGCCTAGAAATTAAGTTGATTCATGGGGATGATAAAATAGTTCAAAATCCGATCAAGAACATTTGAAATCAAAATACCAAAGCATAAATGTGATCAATATCTATCCTAAGGCCTCAAAACACCAAGATCAATGCATAACCATCTTTATATCAGCACAATCACACTAACAATACATGAAAACCTTAATCCATACTTTCACCTTAACCCTAGATAAGAGACTACTCACTAATCATGGATTTCAAGCATAAAAACATGAAATTTATAAGTAATCTAGGGCTAAACATGATTAAGGGATAATTAATCTAATGAAAATACACAAATATGAGACTATAATAAAAGAAAACTAATACTATGGAATAGGAGAGATTAACAATCACAAAGATGAATAAAACTGAAAACTTGGAAATTAGATTAATAAATGGTACCTTGAATGTGCAGAATATCAACATCTTTAATCTATGGATCTCAAATCTAAGAATAAAACTAATGTATTTTTCTCTCTAATAAGAACCCTAATATCACTCTCTAGTCTATAGAATAAAGCATAATCTAAAAAATAATAACCTCTATTGTTTTAATAGGTACGAAGCCTTACAAAATTCTTTGACGGAATTAAATGGTGCGGGCGCACCATTTTAAGTGGTGCGGGACCACCATCGTTAGTGGTGCGGGCGCACCTCAGTAGCTGGTGCAGGCGCACCAATGTTACTGATCTTGAGGGACTCAAACTCAGAGGATGGTGCGGGCACACCATTGTAAGTGGTGCGGGCGTACCTCAGTGGCTGGTGCGGGCGCACCAATGTTACTTATCTTGAGGGTCTCAAACTCGCAAGATGGATAGTGCCAGGTGCGGGAGTACCAATGTGGTGCAGGCACCTCTATGGCTGTGCGGGCGCACAAGGGTCTCTGCTCAAAATCCCCGCCTTATGTCGTATCTCCTAATTCTCGACCTCAGAAGAGGTCACACCTGCAATCAAAGCACGGGAAAACACGGTGAAAGCTAATGTACTAGAAATCCAGTCAAAATTGACCAAAAATCTAGCAAAATGTCACTATGATCAAGAATGATCAAGTGAACGAAATAGAGAAAGAAATGAAGAAGAAAGAGGGAAGAAAGAGGAGAAAGAGCATCAAACCAAGCTAAAAGGAGCCCGTAAAGTGCGTTACAAACGCACTTATCAGCTTTCCATGTTGCTTCCTTCGTCTGATGGTTTGACCACAATACTTTGACTAATCTAAACATCCTTAGTTCGAGTACTTCTAACTTTACTATCAAGGATTCTTACAGGTCTTTCCTCTTAAGTCAAACTATCATCTAACTCAATGGTCTCATGTTGTAGCACATGGGACACATCAGGTATATACTTCCTTAACTGAGATATATGGAAAACATCGTGGACTCGTCTTAAGTCATTTGGCAAATCCAACTTATATGCCACTTTCCCGATCTTCTTTAACACCTCATCTCATATGGCATGACATACTTTGTGCCCAACTTTCCCTTCTTCCCAAAGCACATCACTCCTTACATTGGAGATATTTTTTCAACAATACCTTCTCTCCAACCTGAAATTCTTCATCTCTCCGCATCAAATCAGCATAACTCTTCTGTCGATCTTGAGCTGCCTTGATATTTTCCTGAATCAGTTTCATCTGTTTAACCGTCTCTTGTAGGAATTCGTCCAAGTACCACAGTTTCACACTGGACTTCTACACTTTCGACTAACAAAGCTTCAAAAGGAGCCATTCCAATACTTGCATGATGAATGTTATTGTAGGAAAATTCTATCAAATCCAAGAAATCTTCCCATGAACCCTGATACTCCATGACACAAGATCGCAACATATCCTCTTAAGTCTGAATAGTTTGTTTTGTTTGTCCGTCAGTAGCCGGATGAAAAGATGTACTCATGAACATATTAGTGCCCAAAGCCTTCTGCAAACTCTGCCAAAAGTTGGACAAGAATCGCGAATCACGATCCGAAACAATGTCCTTAGGCACACCATGATACTTCACCACCCACTTCACATACACTTTAGCCAACTGATCTATCGACTAAGTATTTTTCATATGTATGAAAGTCGCGGATTTAGTTAAATGATCTACCACTACCCAAATTGTATCATTTCCAGCCTTAGTCCTTGGTAAGGCAGACACAAGAAATCCATTGATATGGAATCCCATTTCCAACTCTGAATATCCAAAGGCTGAATCTTCCTTTGTGGCCGCTTGTGCTCAATCTTGACCTTTTAGCATGTGAGACACTTAGCCACAAACTCTGCTACCTCTCGCTTTATGTTTGGCCACCAAAACGTCTGCTTCATGTCCTTATACAACTTATCACCACCTGGGTGTGCCGAATATGGTGAGCTATGAGCTTTTTCCATTAATTTTCGCTTCAACTCTTCTCTATTACTTGGTACGCACCATCTCCTGTTGAACCGGATACTTCCATCATCAACTACTGGAAATCCAACACCAAACCATCCTGGATCTTCTCTCGAATATTTTCTAACTTTTCATCCTTTGATTGACCCTCCCTAATCTTATCATAGATCGAAGGTTGAACCGACAAAGCACTCAACAATTCTTCAACACCACCCTCTTTCATTATCTCCAATGATAGTTTCTGAAACTCTACACACAACTGACTCAGCACCACCATCGCATTAACTGAATGACTCGACTTTCGGCTTAATGCATCAGCAACAACATTAGCTTTCCCCTCATGATACTGGATCTCCAAATCATAATCCTTGATCAATTCCAACCACCTCTTCTGCCTCATGTTCAACTCCTTCTGAGTGAAAATATAATTCATGCTCTTATGATCCGTGAACAACTTACACGTTACCCCATACAAGTAGTGCTGCCACATCTTCAAAGCAAATACTATTGCAACTAATTCAAGATCATGGGTTGGATAATTCACCTCATATGGTTTTAACTGCCTAGAAGCATAAGCGATGACCTTCATGTTCTGCATCAATACACACCCTAACCCAAATTTCGAAGCATCACTATAAACATCATACTGCTGACTCTCATCAGGTAGAGCTAAAACAGGTGTTGTAGTCAACCTTTCCTTCAATGCCAATAACGCTTCCTTACACTCTGGAGTCCAGAAAAACTTACCTTCCTTCTTCATCAGGCTAGTCATTGGTCTTGAGATCTTCGAGAAATCCTTCACGAATCTTCGATAGTAACCCGCTAACCCAAGAAAACTTCTTATATCAGACACTGTCTTCGGTGTTGGCCACTCACGCACTACTTGAATCTTAGCAGTGTCTACCGAAACTCCTTTCTTTGAGATAACATGTCCTAAAAAGGCAACCTCATCCAACTAAAATTCACACTTAGAGAGCTTGGCGTACAACTTATGCTTTCTCAAGGTGGACAAAGCTTCTCTCAAATGCAACTTATGATTGCTCATATCCTTTGAATATATCAAGATATCATCAATAAACACAACCATATATTTGTCCACGTATGGCCTGAAAATCCTATGCATCAAATCCATGAACACTGCAAGTGCGTTGGTCAGACCAAACGGCATCACTGTGAACTCATAGTGACCATAACGCGTCCTAAATGCAGTCTTAGGAATATCACCCTCAGTAATCCTATATTGGTGATAACCCGACCTCAAATCGATTTTCGAGAAACTCCCCACTCCTTTCAACTGATCAAATAAATCATCTATTCTCGAAAGCTGATACTTATTCTTGATCATTACATTGTTCAATTCTCGATAGTCAATGCACAACCTCAAACTACCATCTTTCTTTTTCACGAACAATACAGGTGCACCCCAAGGACGAACTCGGTTTTATATACCCTTTTTCCAACAACTCCTCCAACTGAACTTTTAACTCTTTCATCTCAGCTAGAGCCATTCTATACGGAGCCTTTGAAATAGGTTCGGTTTCTGGCATCAAATCGATAGTGAACTCAAGATCCCTAACACGTGGCATACCTAGTATCTCTTCAGGAAACACGTCTGGAAACTCATATACAACTGGAATCTCCTTATTCTCGTCTTCCTTTTTAATCCTCTGAACTCCACATAAGAATAATGGACACCCCTTCTTCACAAAAGATTGAATTCTCATCGCAAACACTATCTGCATTCCCTTCTCCTTCCCAAGCTTCCTATAAGTCACCCTTTCTTTCTTAAGGCTGACTAAGGACACCTTCTGGGCCTCACAATCAATTTGAGCCTTGAATCTTCCCAAACAATCCATCCCCAAAACTACATCGAGGTCTGACAAGTCAAACTCAACTAAGTCGGACGGAAAGTTCACCCCAGCTATCACTAAGGGTACTTAACTATGTAACCTAGTACAATTAAACATTTCCTGATGGCCATGAAATTTCTAATAAAATAGACACTGGACTGCCTAACTGAATCTTTTCCACTAAAGTGCTAGAAATAAATGAATGAGATGCTTCAGAATCAAATAACACTTATACAGACAGCGAATTAATGAAAAAGGTTTCGACTACTACCTCAGAAATATTCTTAGCTTCACGACGGTTTATGACGAAAACACTGCCTTTAGTCTGATTCCCCATCCTGGTTTAACAATGGTATTCGGAAGCTGACTTTTGTTGATCATTTTGAGGGACCTTATTATTCGGGTCAGGCTTGACCGCAGGTGCTCCACCAGCTTTTCTAAAGCACTCATACTCCCGATGCCCCAATTTTTGACAATAACAACACGTCATGAAATTGCCCTAACATTCCTTCCCAGGGTGGTTCTTATCACATCTTTTGCAGAAAAAGGTTCTCTCGGCTCTCTTCCCATTCCCTTCGTTCCCATTAGGCTTCCGACTAGGGTACCTATTGTCTTTCTTAGTTTGGTTAAAACCACCATTGGGCTTAGGCTTCTTATCCCCACTCTGTTGACTTCCATTTTCGTTGTACTTCCTCTTTTCCCCAAAGGAGTTCCCTTCAAGCTCTCTTCCTTTAATCCCATATAAGTTAGCTGCTCTACAATAAACTTCATCAAGAGTCTCAAAAGTTACACCTCCCAGCTTATTTTGTGAGGTCAAGGTTAACCTTGCTCAAACCTTTGGGCCTTAAGAGCCTCAGACGGTACTATCTCACGTGCAAACCTCATTAACTCCAAAAATTTGCTATAATATTCATTAACATACATTGTCCCCATCCTCAAATTGGTGAACTCCATAGCCTTTTGCTTCCTTAAGTACGGAGGGTAAAACTTAGTCCTCAAGGCATCTTTAAACTCGTTCCACCTAAAGTCCGGATCCTCTAGGAGATCATGTTTCCTTTGTTTCCACCATAGGTCTGCCTCATCTCTCAAATAATAAACAACATTATTAACTCCAAGGTTTTCGGGGCATACTATAGCATCAAAAAGCTTATCGAATTCTCGGATCCAGTTTTCTAAGCTAGTTGGGTCCTCTTTCCCATGGTAAGTTGGAGGTTTGACTGCTGCTACCCTCTTAAAGACCTCACTAAAGCTATCGGTTTCACCCTGCTTGGTTTCTTGATTAGCTATCACTTAAGTGATGTTTTCAGTTATTGTTGCTAGCCTTCTAACCATAGAACTCATACTCCTTCTCCTTCTTTTTTCCATTTTGCTAGAAGAAGAGTGTTTGAGTAAAATCTGAACTAACATTCATTGAATAGTTGTGTAACTAACAAACAATTCAATAAACATGTAAGTATAACTAATTCAAAACATAACAATCACATACTTCTTATATCATGGCCAAATATTGGACCTTATACATAGCAACTACTAGAACATTTGAGTGTATCAAAATATTCCTAAGAAAACTAGGCTGTTTCATGGCTAAAACAAAACTATATATGTCTACTGTTACTAGAGACTTCAAACTCTAGGTAGCCCGCCTCAATAACATTCTCCAGCTCGTCAATGGTCATATAATTAGATTGGTCTGGGTATTCTCGAGGGGTATATTCTGGCTATCAGGCTCAAATGAAGCTTCATATCCCATATTGTCAACTGAAGAAATTGTGGATACTGGGCTAGGTAGGTCAACCTCAATGGCATCCCCACCCCTTTGGGCCCCATTTATCTCTATATACATTAGTTCAGGTCCAAAATGATGAATAGTGGCTAATCACACTCCCTGGAACTCATGATTATCTTTGTTCCATTCCCCATTTGGTAAGACTATATTAAGGTACTTATCATAGAGGGTTTGATATTTAGGTTACCGAGGAAGTTGAATTAATGCTAACAGAACTCTGTAGGGTTTTTCACTGACCCATGGCTCCCAGTCAAAGGCATTAATATCATTGGCCTCAACAACATCATCTATAAATTCAGGTAACGTTTTTCCTTCCAAAAGACTCTTCACATTAATAAATGTCCCTCATGTGGTTAATCATCTGTAACAACATTACTCATTAAAAGAAATATAATACACATCATACTACTCTTTGTTAGTCAATGCAATATGACTTCCTTGCTTATCCCATACATATATAAGGAATAACATAAACTTTTTTCTCTACTTCCAACAACAATCATATAAAAGCAAGAAGAATTGAGATATTACAAGAACATCATAAGAGTAATACTAATATATGTTAACTAAATAAAACAATATGGTCCAAGATTTATACTAAATGCACCACTATGGTTTAGAAATATTTATTTCAAAATTTTAAAGTGTACTTGATTTCAAGATATGGAATAGCCAAGATGATTATAGCTCCCAGGTAAGGAAGTTACCCACAACGTTGGGGAGAGCCTTCCTAATCCTAGACAGAGCTTGTCACCCCAACACATTTACACCCTTCATCTTTCCAAACAAAAATAATAATAACAATAATACCTTCTCTTTTTTTGTGGTGCTAGTAAGATGCATCTATACAAATCGTAACGGAAGAAAGCTATAAACTTGACAACAACAATTTATAATGCAAAAGTGAAACTCTATATGCCCATCGTATGTCTACCCATAAATTTTAATATTCAAAGAAGAGATAAAAATGGGAATTGTTTTCAAGATTATTTTGATCCAAGTTATATGGAAAGAGTTTGTTCTTAAAAGTTATTCTTGAAGTATTAGTTAAAGTGCTGGAAAGAGTTTGTTCTTAAAAGTTATTCTTAAATTATAAGTTAAGGAGATTTCGAAATGTAAAACGTTGCGAACTAGCAAATGTGTTACTTATCTAGTGCATTTCGTACACAGTTTTATACTAACGTGTAATTCCTTTTTCCTATTTGGCTATGCCCTGTTTACCTTTTGCTAAGCAGCTTTACAGGTGAACTTTGGATGTTCATGGGAGCATACTAAGAAGGGGATCTTTACCTAGTTTAGGATGTTTTATTTATTTTAAGTTTGAGACAATATTTACTTTAATAATAAAGAGTTATTATTATTTTGGTTAACGTCTTCCGCTGTAAATTTTTGGTCAGTTAGTAGTTGGTTGCCGAAAGCGTGATAGTCACGTGGCGGTAAAACTCCTAAATTACTCAAATATTATTTATCTATTATTTATTTTAAAGTGAGTAATTTGAGGGTGTTACAAAGTGGTATCAGTTTTTCAGGTTTAGAAAAGATAAAAGTACACCCCCAAGCTAGTCATCCCATCACGGATCTATATCAAGGGGTAACCATAAATGCCAACAAGTGCACTTTGAAGCATAAACCCTTCTTGACATTTATCAAGCGGTAATAATAATAATAATAATAATAATAATAATAATAATAATAATAATAATAATAATAATAATAATAATAATAATAATAATAATAATAATAATAATAATAATAATAATAATAATAATAATAATAATAATAATAATAATAATAATATTAACAATAATAATAATAATAATAATAATAATAATAATAATAATATGATTTGTAAGTCATGAATAATTCACCTTTTCTCATAAACAACTTTTTGAACATTCAAAATTCATAACACTAGTAGAAAAAATGTCATCGGATCCGGTCAAAACCGGGGATACTGATCCATTTTGGGCCGGATCCGCTGGGCTAGCAGCAGTTGACAGAAAGTCAATTGATGCGGTTAAAAACCGGATCAGTAATGGGTTAACTAATCCGGTTTTTTGGTGAAAACTGGATCAGTAATAGGTTAACTGATCCGGTTTTCAACCAAAATCGGATCATTTTTGTGTGGATATGAAAAATAAAAATAAAAAGCCCAAATTTTGCAATAGCCATCCACTCCCAAATAATGAAGAAATCAGCCAAAAAAGGCAACAAATCAACCAATGAAACATACAGAAACGAAATATAACACAGACAACTAAACAAATGAAATATAATTACAGCCAATGAAACAAAGATTACAGCCATCGAAACCAAGATTACAGCCAACCAAACTAAATTTACGGCCAACGCAACCAAATTTATCCATCACTATCTAAACAGACGAAATTAAAATTACAAATACGAAATATAAAGACAAATTAATTATAATAAAATTAAAACGAAGCCCAAATTAAAAAAAAAAAAAAACCCTATTTACAAAAAAGAAACTAAAAATGAAACTTAGATCTAAAACTAAATATAAAAATGATTACAAACCCTAAATTTGAAAAATTAATGGCGACATCTTCCTCTTCTTCGCGACTTTATTTCATTCTTCGATTGATCTTTTTCGCAATCTCTTCCAGACTTCATTCGCTTGATGTTTTCGCAATCTCTTCAGGCTTTATTCTTCGATTCGTCTTTGATGGTGGTTGTTGATACACCCTAACATCGAAGAGATAAGACGAGAAAGTTGGTTGAAGGACGAAGTTTTTTGAGGACTGATGAAGGACGAAGAAAAGGGAGAGAAACGTCGTGTGAGAGGGATTAGGGCCAGAAGGGAGAGAAACAGCGTGTGAGAGGGAATGGTATTAGGGTAAGAGGGGATATGAGGGATGAGAGGGAAACAGCGTGTGAGGAGGGGTTGTGTCATGTATGGGCCTCGCGTTTGTAATGAAATTGGGCCAAAAGCTGATCCGTGTTTTGTAATGAAATTGGGCCAAGCTGATCCTGTCTATCCTTCCCAACCGAATTAGTTTGGTTCCTATAAATTGTATGAAAATTTGGCTTAGTTGACTTTAGTTGATCCGGTTTGGGCCTAACCGGATCGGTTATCTTGTGACAAATGCGTTTTTTTCTACTAGTGTAAAAATCAATCAGACCATTCCTTGTAATAATAATTTAAATTTTCAAAAAGGATAACAAAACTTTCATATAAAATGATTGATAAAATCATTCCTTCTTTTCATTTCCAAGAGTGAATAATAAAATGTTCTAACCACTTTAAACCAATTTTCTAAATCCATTCAACCATTAAATCAATAAACAACTTTAACATAGGGGTGTAAGCGGACTGCGAAAAGTCCAGAGTCCAATCCAGTCCAGTCCAAATTTATCGGACTAGATTGGACTCAAAAAATTTTGGACTGGACTCGGACTCAAATTTTCCAGTCCAAATATTTTCATACTGGATTTGGACTCACCCCTTTGGAGTTCAATAAGTCCAGTCCGGTCCAAAAATGTTTTTACATATAATATATATTTAATATTTATATATATAATGTATATATATTTAATATTTATATATATAACATAAAAGATGTATGTGACTTATTTTATGAAATGGATATAATGAGCTTAATTTTTCAAATTCAATTATGAAAAAACATTGTGAATCATTGAATCTAAATCGCGGAAAGAAAAATATAATAATCGGATTGGACTGGACTGGATTCAGACTCAAGAAATAATTATCGGACTGGACTGGACTCAAAAATTATTTGGATCGGACATGGAATCAATTTCTTGAGTCCAAAAAACTTTGAGCTGGATTTGGATTTGACAAAGTCCAATCCAGTCCAATCCACTTACACCCCTACTTTAACATATAAAACCACATTTCAAAAGATCTAGCTACATAACGTACCTTGATCTTGCACAAAGAGTATACTAGTATCTTCACTTAGTCTTATGCTTGAGCGATCTCCTAACCAACCAATAATATAAAAATCTAATAAATAACTTATCACATGCACTTAATCATGAATTTAAACATGAATAACATGTCATGAACATAATATTTTTGAGTAAGAAACACGAAAATCTTTTTCTTGAACCAAATCAAATTGGAACTTGAATAAGGAATATAAAACTAGAATCGATTAAGAAAAGAAGAAAGAACCTTGAAGTAAGAGAGTTTGGAATCTTCAAAGTTTTTGTGTATAAAAGATGGCTTAAGGTATGGGGTATTTATAAGAGTAGAATAGGCAGTACTTAATTTCCCAAATTAAATAGTTTGTGACCTTCACCATAAATTAGGAGATTAAACCAAGATTTGTAACCTCTATCATTAAATTGGGAGAATAAAGAAAATCAACCCCCCCCCTAAGCATGTGTTGGTCGGCCACCATGCTTAATTTTTTTTTGGTTTTAAAAACCCCATCATTTAAATGTTTTAAGAAAAACTTATTTAATAAAAATTTTGACTATACTTTAATTTTAAAAGTTTGACAAATCGAAGCATGGCACCATCTCCCGCCAAAATAATTTAATATCATTGAAATTATAATACCCTTTGCTTAAAATATTTATTTTAGAAAAAAAATATTTAATTATTTAAATAAATACTAAAAAAAAGGGGGTATTACATTCAAGATTGCTCCTCCTGCGAATCGTTATTCAAGACCTTTGCGACAAAGATATAATTCCTTAGGGTCAGTTCTAATTTATTTCTTATTATTATACTAACAATCTACTTTTCATGATGTAGATCCTCAAAGAATTCATGCTTTTGTATATTCTTCTCTAATCTTTCTATTTTATCTTTCTTTTAATTCACATATATTATTCATATGATTTTCATATTCATATACATGCCAACATGTTTAATGATTTTATCACCGCACATGTTTAATTTTGCTAATCAAAAACCTAAATAAATGTTCCAATATTGAATTCAGATAATTTGGACAACTTGTTAAGTTCCTAATAATTTTGATTGATAAATAACATATCACCAAAAATTTGTCTGTTGTTTGTTTCATAAACAAATGTAGATTAATATATAGATTGTATGAACATATTGCTTGCTTGTTTAATTGTATAAAAGTAGACATGAATCGTATTAAGTAGAGGCTAAAAATGGGTGAATTTGATTCCTGATCATATTCATGTCGTCACCCTAAACTCTACGTTTGGTTCATTGACCAATTATGAAGTCATGACAGGGAAGATCTACATTAAATTAGTCTATAATATGTCCCTATGGTTTCCCACGCCAAAAATCCAATTAGGTTTATGAGTCTTCCTTTAAAGACTTGTTGCTGACTTCTTTTTCAAAATGAATTTCAAAACAAGAACCTTGGCAATGAAGTAGTCAAATCCACACTCATCCCGCGTGCGTAGGCGATAAAAACATGCCTACGATTTGGCGACTTCACTGGGGAGGATTCAAACTTTAGGTGAAACTCGAAAAATGCGATTAATACTATTTTTATGCTTTTAAATGACATTATGAATGGCTATTCCTCAAAGCCACTATAAGTTCTATGTCCTTACCTCATTAGCACATGTTCTATGTGTGAGGCCACCCCTGGGGGTTTTGTGCTTTGTCCTCCAAAAAGCTTCCTGAATGATAGTGTTGGATCTTTTTAGGCCTAAACCTAAGCCTGACAATAGTTTCAAACATAGATCTTTACTTTTGGGTTTGAAGTGCATACTATATTTTGCCTATTTGACATTATTGATTGGTTGTTTACTATGTTCAACATGTTTTCCCCTCCTATTCCCCTCGAATTAGGCTAGAAACGTCAAAAGAAGACCAATGAACTGGCGAAATGAGAAAACCGCTCCGCGAAAGAGATGCGTTAAACGCACGAGGCTTGTGTCACAAGCAAGGAGCATGCGCCTGGCGCATCACCTTAGGTGGCACGCAAGCTTCATATGCCAGGCGACAGTTGCTTGCATGGAACGCAAGCCGTTTGCGTGTAGCGCAAGCTACACAACGTTTCGGCAGGTCAATTTCGACTGTTTATTTTCCGTTATCGATCTATCTTTGCATTATCATTTATTGTCACTTTTAGGTCATATTTTCAAACAAAACTTACCCAATTCAAAGATAAAAATCGATTTTTTCCATGCATATCATATAAGATTGAGTCTTTCCTTAAAAGTGCATCTAGATGAGTGGTCATGATAGAGTTTGAGTCGTCATGCATGTCATCCTATCCCATCTTATATGTTCTATCCAACCCATGTTTTCCAGCACATCTATCCTATCCTATCATATCTTTTTCAAAAAAAAATCTATTACAAAATCAATCCTGCCCTCTTTTATTTTATCTTTTTCAAAAAAACTTTATCATCATCCTATCCTTTTTCAAAAAAATCATCATCACAATCAATGACCTAAAAAGATTTTGCAAAATTAATCCATCATCATTTTTTCCAATAAAAGATAAAAACAGTGGGGTCCTTTAAAAAACAAATTTGAATTTCAAAAAATCTAAGCCTGCCCAATCAAATCAACATTGTCCAATCAATCCAATCTAAGTCCATTCGCATTCATCTTAGGCCCATTTAAATTTGAGTCAATGTATTCATATTAGGCCCGCTTATATCTGAGTCCGTACATTCATCTTACGCCCATGTGAGTCTAACTCATGTCAAAATCTAGGCCTATTGGCATCTCTATGTGAACCTTAATCTATTTTAAGCCCTGTATGCTAATCCCAGTCAAAAATCAAGCCTATGTGCTAATTAGAATCCATTTTAAAGTCAAGCCTTTGTGCTACGCCCAGTCCATTCCAAAGTCAAGCCCATAGTAAAGGCCCAATTTTTAAATCCTAGGTCAAGTTTGCATTTCCATGTAAGCCCTAGTCAAGTCTAATTTCAAACCAATGTAGGACCAAGTCCAAATTCTACGTCCATAAAGGCAACCATTGAGTCTAGCGAAGTTAGTCCTCCCTAAGTCCATAACGAAAACCTTTGAGTATAACGAAGCTAGTCCTCCCTAAGTCCATAACGGTAACCTTTGAGTCTAACGAAGCTAGTCTTCCTTAAATCCACAAAGGCAACCCTTGAGTCTAGCAAAGCTAGTCCTTCCTAAGTCCATAGAGGCAATCCCTTGCGTCTAGCGAAGCTAGTCCTTCCTAAGTCCATAGAGGCAATCCCTTGCGTCTAGTGAGCTAGTCCTCCTTAAGTCCATAAAGGCCCAATGCTTAAATCAAGCGAAGCTAGTCTCTCCTATCGCCATAAAGGCCCGGTCGTTAAGTCCATTCCAGGCATGTCCGCATATGCATATAGTTAGGCCCATGTCTCCATCATGGTCGAGCCCTTCCTCTCCCAAAACCCATATCATTTTCAAAGCATCCCTCTCAAAATCATTTCTCATTTCTAAAATCATTTCCAAAAACTTATAAGTAAGGTCCAGGCTATTTATGTTCCAGACAAGTCGAGAGGTTACAACTTCGGAACGCCTAATGGAGAAGCAAAAGGTGAGCCCACTCTAAGGCTTATGAAGCTCACTACCACGCAACTTCACTTTGAGTCATAAGGTTGCTTTTGACCACCTTCACAATAGAGACGCGACTTTGAATCATAAGGTTGCTGCAGTGGGTGACTTTAGACTCATTGCTTGTTGCTCTATCATCTATAAAGTGATTACTAAGCTTATTTGCACACAGCTTGGTAAAATCCTGCCAGATCTTGTCTCATAGTCCCAAGGAGCTTTCATAAGTGGTAGGAGCATAATGAGTAATATTCTCTTATGTCAGGACTTAGTGAAAAGATTTGGTAACAGCGGGAATAAAGTGAATGGTCTGATGATGAAAGTAGACCTTAAAAAAGCATATGACTCTATTGAATGGGACTTTGTTCATGAGTTATTACTAACTCTTAACTTCCCCAGTCATTTCATTAAATGTATTATGGCTTGTATCACAACTCTAAGGTTCACTCTTTTTATAAATGGAAATCCTGAAGGATTCACTGAAGCCAAGAGGTGTCTGAGGCAGGGGGATCCCATGTCCCCCCTGATTTTTTTCTTATGCATGGATTATCTTACTAGAATCTTCACCTACATAGGGGAGCTACAAGACTTCAGGTTTTTCATTGGTTGCTCTCACTTAAAGCTTAATCATCTGTGTTTTGCAGATGATTTGCTTCTTTTTTGCAAGGGGGGAAGCAAAATCTGCCTACCTGCTATTACAAGGCCTCAAACTATTTACTGAGTCTTCTGGGTTACAGGCTAACAAAGGCAAATATGCTTTGTATTGTTCTGCTATGGATGAATCTGAAGTAACTAGAATCTCTCAGTTCTCAGGATTTGTGAGGGAAAAGTTACCTTTTAGGTGCCTTGGAGTACCTATTAGCACTAAGAAGCTTAGTGTGGCTGATTGTGATTTGTTAGTGGAGAAAATGACCACCAGAATCAAGTCTTAGAGCTCAAGAAGTTTATCTTTTGCAGGCAGGGCACAGCTTGTAAATTCTGTTTTGCTTAGCATACATAGCTACTGGGCTCAGATTTTTATCTTACCCAAGATGGTAATTCAAAAGATCAATGATGTGTGTAGGTTTTATATGTGGAGTGGCAATGTTGGAGGAGGAAAGATTGGGCATGTAAATTGGACAAATGTTTG